>CM053270.1:42009968-42493533 GCA_028583415.1 Protea cynaroides | reverse complement strand
TGATACCCACTCTTAAGGTTGATCTTGGAAAAGATTCTAGCTCCAACCATCATGTCTAGCATGTCATCAAGTCTAGGTATAGAAAACTTATATTTGATGATGATTTTGTTGATGGCTCTGCTGCCAACACACATACGCTAAGTTCCATCTTTCTTGGGCATAAGTAGAGTAGGTACCGTATAGGGTCTAAGGCTCTCTTTGATGAATCCCTTCTCAAGCAACTCATCTACTTGTCGTTTAAGCTTGGCATGTTCCTTTGAATTCATCCTGTAATGAGGTAGGTTTGGTAGTGAAGACCCTGGAATCAAATCGATAATGTGTTGAATGTCACGCATAGTTGGTAATTCAGGTAGTTCCTCAGGGAATGATTGCTCAAACTCTTTCAGCAAGGTTTGCACTTCTATAGGAGCCTCAGTGAATTGGCTGGACAATGCGGTATTACTCTGGATGACAACTAGAGCATAAATTAGCCAGGTGTCTCTACACTCATTTTTGAACTATTTCGACTTCATGATGTCGAGTGATTTCGATGGGGTTTGCTTGGACTTACTACCCTTGTGTTCTAGGGTCTTTACCTCTTTGGGTGGGCTAGGGGATAGTCTATTCTTATTTCCCTTAAATTCGAAGACACAGGTGTTAGATTTCCCATAATTGATGACATCCCAGTCATATAACCAAGGTCTGCCAAGGATGATGTGAGTGACGTCCATTTCTAAGACATCACACCACATTTTATCCTCATATCTGGCAAAGTGTAAGGGGACTGGATACCTTAAAGTAATGAGCATGATAGACTGATCAACCTAGGCAACCTTATAAGGTGTTGGGTGTGTCTCTGGTTTGAGCCCCATTCTAACGACAACACCTTGGGAAACTACATTTATACAAATATCACTGTCAATGGTGACACGGCAATTCTTACCCTGATGACAGGTGTAAGTGATGAAGATATTGGTACGTCGCCAATCTTCGTTGTCCTTGGGTTGCGAAATCATGCATCGCACAACTCCTAGTCTAGAGATATCGACTATCTCATCCACCTTGGGTCGGGGAGTCATACACTGTACAATTCCCAATCTAGAATTGTTTACTATCTCAATCTCCTCGTCTGAAATAACCTCACTAGGTCTATGGTCTTCATACTCACCTTCTTGAGTATCTTTTGGAGTATACTCTTCATACTCCTGTTCTCCTACATACAAACTCCTATTGGGATATTCTTGGGAATAATGGCTGTAGCCTTGGCATTTAAAACATTGTACCTGGCCACTCTTCTTGGGTGCTTCTCCCAAAAGGCCTTTACCCTTATTGTCAAATGGACGTGGAGGGTTAGTTGGTGGCTTAAATGAGTAAGAGGACTTTGGAAAGGTTTTCGGAAATTGGATTCCCTAGGTTGGAATTCAATTTTCTTTTGTGTGGTAAACCTCATAGAACCATCTATTTCAAGTGCTATACAGAAGGCCTGAGGGACATCTCTAACAAGGTTAGATGCTACCCATGACTGGATGTCATGATTAAGCCATGTCAGGAACCTAGATAGTGTCTGTTCGACATCCTTTCGAGTCTGGCTTTGGATTTTTGATTCATTAAACTTAGCCATGTACTCTGTCACATACATCTTCCTTTGCTTCATGGAGTTCATTTCTTTAAGAAGTTGCAGCCTATAGGTGATAGGCACGAACTCCTTCTTAAGCCTTTCTTGCATCTCACACCAAGTTGAAACAGACTTGTGTCCTAGACTCTTCTCTTGATATTCTAGCTCAGTCCAATAGTCCTTAGCAGCTCCAGTGAGCTTCATCTTTGCAAACCTAAAACTAAGCTCCTTAGACATGTCATAAAAATTGAAGAACCTATCCATCTGTCTGATTCATCCTAGGAGAACTTTGGCATTTATTTGGCCATCTTAGGTAGGAGCATTTACTTTGTTCATTCTCCTAAAATCCACTACCTTATCTCGACGCTCATAATCGTCATCATCCCCAAAAGGAGAGTGATCTATCTGATTTCGGTATCCTTGACCTCTATAACCACCTCGACGGTGCCCTTGACCTTGAAAATTGTCGCCTACCCTATCATAGACATCAATATAATCATGACGTCTGTCGTTCCCAGGGTTTTCCAGAATAGGGTTGGGATTGTTTACTCTAGGTTTAGTGTTTTGGGCTTTTTGACCTTGCTGCCCACCAGCATCCTGATTAGTTGTTTCAAGGGCAAGAAGTTTATTGGAGATGTTTTGGATACTTTGGGTGATGGTTTGGAGACTGGCCATCAATGCTTCATTATTAGCTCTTAATAACTCTTGCAATTGCTCGTTCATAAAAAAAAAAAAAAGAAAAAAAAAGAAAAGAAAAAAAGATAGGAAACTCACCATAAATAACTGACATACAAGTGTTCACTCTATGGAGGACTCCTAACCAGCACCTAAGTGACACTCTAGCCTAAGCTCTGATACCAAACTGATGTAGGCTGAACCTACTCTAATATGAAAATAAGGCAAAGATGCAATGAACAGGATATCTAATAGGTAATGTGGGGACTGTGGCAGCAATATACATGATGTACAAGCATGCTAGAGTCAACATAACCATGTGTAAAGATCATTATAAAGCAAAGTAATATGCAGTCAACTAGCAATAGCTAATTAAGTTTCATGTCAGGCCAAAATAAAAGATAGCTTACGAAGTACTATTGTGCAAGAAGTGTCAAAACTCCTAATACTAATGAAAGAAAGTACTTAGCAATCAAATGAACCTCGGAACAAGCAAAACAGAAATATTCCCAACATAAAGAATAGGAAACTCACCATAAATAATGCTAAAATCAAAGGTCCAGCTATAAAGATTATCAACATAGCTGCTGTCCATGTCAGTAATTACCATTCATAGCAGGAGCTATAATAGAGTTTATGTGGAATTTGATTTAGAGCAAGATATATGTTACAGAAAGTAAAGTAACCCAAAACTGGGGTTCAGCAGGTCTAGAAAACTATAACAGTGATAAAAGCAATAACAGAAAATAAGAAAATAAAAAATAAACCTGCTGGAAATAAATAACTGGTGAAAGGAAAAGGTTTCGGTAATAAAAGGGAGGGGTAGGGATTGCTGTAACAGCAAAAAAAGAGGGGGGCGGGGGGGTGGGGGGTTAGAGAGACAGTGCAGCAGGGGTTAAAACTAAAGAAGCACAAAACAAAAAACAAAAAGAAAACTCTAACCAAAATTTATCACAGAAAGAAAATAGGGGAGGGGGGAAAGGGAAATACCTGGCGACAGCAAGGGAAGAGGGGATAAAGCAGGAGAATAACTGCCGGCAGACTGGCAGGAAGGGGGGGGGGGGGCAGGAGATTCAGTGGAGAGGAAGAAGAGAGGGGAGTAGACGTTGTACCTGAGAGAGGGAGAGAGAGAGTGATGTAGTTTAACCTAGGGTCTTTAGTTTAACCTACTCTAACACGACAAACTAACATAAAGATTAAGGAAATAACTAACTAATGGGTAGGGACTGTTATGAGCAGCAACTTACATGACATGCTTTCGAGATTAGTATCATGATAACCACAAGTTAAGAATAGTATAAAGCCAAGTAACATGATCAACTAAGCAATTATTAATTAGGTTTCATGTCATGTTCATAATAAACCATAGGTTAAGAAATACTAATGTGCAAATGATTTCAAAACTCATAAAACTAACAAGATTAAATGCCTAATGACTAGATAAATTTATGAACATGTAAAAGCAACAACTTTCCAATAATTAAAGAGATGATTTCTAACCAAAACAGTGCTAAAACGACGGCTCAGCTGTAAAGATACTTCACATAATGCTGTCTATGCTAATAAGTATTAAACATGACAAGATTATGGTAGAATTTATGTGGAATGGATTTACATCAAAGCATATGTCTACAAAAATGACAGCAAGCAATGGGAAGAAACGATAACATGAAACAGCAATATAGCAAACCAGAAAAAATAAGAAAGAAATAAACTTACTAGATGGAAACAAAGAGCCTGCTGTGATGTGTTACAGCAATGGGGTCAGAGGTTATTTCTTAATATTCAATAATGAAAACAGACAAGGAAAAAAGAAAGAAAGAAGGGGGACTGTTGTGAGCAGTGAAAGGGGAAGGGAATTCTTAACCAGAATAGAGAGAGGAAAGAAAGATAAGAGGGAAGGGGGTGTGGGACGTACCTGTCCACAGGAAAGTGAAACTGAGAGGGAGAGAGAGCACGAGAGCCTTTTTTCTTTATTTTCTGTATTCAATATCATCTGAATTTCATTAATTAAAAAAAAAGCCTATATAAGGCTTAATCCTAATATCATTATGATTTTAAAATCTAAATAAAAATAAAGTCCTAAAACAACTCAACTAATAGTCGTGGATCACATCTAGGGGGTGGGGTCCACACTTTTAAATAAAAGAAACTAACCCACGTCTAGGAGAGTGTGGGGTCCACAATAAAATAAAATAAACAAATAAAAAGAGTCCTAATACTATCGGACTACTGAAATAAAAAGAGTCAAATAAAAGGAGTCCTAATACTAATGGACAATTGAAATAAAAGTCCTAAAAGCTAATGGACTAACGATGTCCTCATCAGTTCTCCTCGGCTGGGAAGAATTTACATCTGGTGAATAAATTCTCACGATCCACAAATTGCTGCGCCTAGCTAGGAACTCATCGCCGCTGCCCCTAGCTAGGTGATATCATCGGAATGTGTCGGCAACCCACAAGAGAGGAGGGGAAGTCTGATGTCTCCATCTCCGCCGCTAGTGCACTCGAAATGGTCAATCTGCCAAGATGTTGTCATCAACTCGTCCCGGTCTGGAAGATGTCACCTCAGGTGAGGCACTAATATAATGCTCAAGCATATCTGGGTCGAGTCGCTGTAGCTCCTCCATAGAAATCCACGTACAATCAATATCTGGTCGTCCGCGCCATCGAACTAAAAACTCTCGAGAACTGCCAGTATGTGTCGCGGTGACTTGCTCATCAATAATCTCCTCAATCTCCTCAATTCGCTGCTCAATATGGGGTATAGGAGGGGTAGAGGTAATAAGATGGGTAATAGGGTTGGAGGCAAAAGTATCAGCGATGAAAGGAAAAGCCTCAAGGCTATCAGGATAAACTGAAGGGGCGGTAGTAGGGTCATGGTAGGAAATCAGATCCTCAACATTGAAAATGTTGCTGATTCCCATGTCTGGAGGTAGCTCTAGCACATAAGCATTCGTTCCCACTCGGTTAAGAATTTTGAAAGGTCCTGCACTGCAAGCATGCAACTTGCTTGACTTTCCTTTGACAAAACGTTTAATTTTGACCATTACCGTGTCACCCTCATGCACATCTGCCCTAGATTTATATTGTTCATTACTTAGATTATCCTGCGTCTAATCTTTGCATGCAAGTCATGTATGTGCTGCACAAAAGACTCGGTTGACTGGGATGTCTTAGAACTAGACACAACAGGGATAAGGTCCATGGGGGTCTTGGGCTGATGACCTAGACAAACCTCAAAGGGGGACAGACCAGTGGTTCTATTTTTGGAAAGGTTGCACGCAAACTCGGCTTGGGTAAGGATACGGTCCCAACTAGTAAGGTGTTCACCTATCAGACAACGTAACAGATTCCCTAAACTCCTATTTATGACTTCAGTTTGACCATCCATTTGAGGGTGGAAAGCTGACGAAAAACAGAGTTTAATACCTAACATGCGCCACAGAGTTCGCCAGAAATGATTAGTGAACTTGACATCCTTATCTGACACTATTGTCTTAGGTAAACCATGATACTTGACGACCTCACTAAAGAAGAGTTTGGCTACAATGGAGGCATCAGAAGCCTTTGAGCATGGAATAAAATGGGCCATCTTCGAGAAGCGGTCTACTACCACAAAAACAGAATCATGACCTCTCGAAGTCCTTGGCAATCTTAGCACAAAGTCCATACTCAAATCCTGCCATGGGGTATGAGGAACAGGAAGAGGAGTATACAAGCCAGTATTTTGCTTCTGCTGTTTAGCAGTTTGACATGTTCGACACTGGCTAATAATTCGAGATACATCCTTCTTCAGGTTAGGCCAGTAAAATCGGTCCTCAACAAAGGCAATGTTTTTATCTCGACTGAAATGATCGGTTACCCCACCAGCATGTAACTCCTAGATTAGAAATTCTCTTAATGAAGTCCTGGGGATACACAACCGAGTTCCTTTAAAAAGGAATCCATCTCTAAGAATGTAATCTGAGCGATTTGCAGATGGGTATTCGCTCGGAGAGGTATAAGGCTAACTAAAATCAGGCATGTAGGATATTGTTCCTTGGTTTGCTCAAATCCTACAACCTCAATACTCATGGTTTGGAGCAATGCCTTAACTTGATTTTTGACATTCTGTGGAAGGATGGGCATGTGAACCCGACTTAAAACATCAACAACAGTGTTATCAACACCATGTTTATGTTTGAGCACAAATGTGTACTCCTGTAAGAATTCAGCCCACTTGGCATGTCTAGGGTTCAGTTTGGTCTAAGAACTCAAATATTTCAATGCCTGGTGGTCTGGATATAAAACGAATTCTTGCGGTAAGAGATAGTGTCGCCAACAGCGCAAAGCTTGGACGATTGCAATGAATTCTTTATCATAAGTGGAATACCGTTGCTTGGCTTCATTAAGCTTCTCATTAAAATAAGCAACATGATGTCCTTCTTGAACAAGGATGCCACCAATCCCAGTACCAGAGGCATCACATTGCACTTCAAAAACTTTGGAGAAATCAGGGAGACGTAAAACGGGTGACTTAGTCATCAACCTTTTGATTTCTACAAAAGCCTTAGCAGCTCCTTTAGTCCATTGGAACTCCCCTTTTTTAATGCAATCAATGATGGGAGCTATGATGGAACTAAACCGTTGGATGAACCGCCTATAAAAGGATGCTAAGCTGTGAAAGCTTCGCACTTCATGGATGTTAATCGGTTCAGGCCATTCAACAATTGTTTTTATTTTCTCAGGATCAGCAGATACTCTTTGTTTTGAAACAATAAATCCTAAGAAAATGACTTGATCACTAATAAAGGTACACTTCTTTAAATTTACATAAAGATTTTCATTCATAAGTGTTTGAAAAACTTGACGTTAGTGATCTAGATGAGTGGTTTATGTTTTACTGAAGATGAGGATGTCATCAAAGTAAACTATTAAGAACTTGCCATTGTATGGCCGTAGCACCTGATTCATAATTCTCATAAATGTACTAGGTGCATTGGTCAAACCAAAAGGCATGACAAGCCACTCATGCAGACCGTCCTTTGTTTTGAAGGCAGTCTTCTACTCATTACCAGGTCTAACCCGAATTTGGTGATACCTACTCTTAAGGTCGATATTGGAAAAGATTTTCGCTCCAACCATCATGTCTAGCATGCCATCAAGTCTAGGTATAGGAAACCTATACTTAACGGTGATTTTGTTAATGGCTCTGCTGTCAACACACATATGCCATGTTCCATCTTTCTTGGGCATAAATAGAGCAGGTACCCCACAGGGCTAAGAATCTCTCTAATGAATCCCTTCTCCAGTAGCTCATTGACTTGTCATTTAAGTTCAGCATATTCCTTGGGATTCATCCTATAATGGGGTAAGTTTGGCAGTGAAGACCCTGGAACCAAATCGATAACATGTTGAATGTCACGCATAGGTGGTAGTTCAGGTAGTTCCTCAAGAAACAACTGCTCAAACTATTTTAGCAGGGGTTGTACTTCTTTAGGAGCCTCAACAAATGGGTTGGGTAGTTCCTTGTTAACTTGTGTGGCTATTAAAGCATAAATAACCCCGGTGCCCTTACACTCTTTTTCGAACTATTTTGAATTCATGATGTTGAGTGTTTTCAAAGGGGTATTCTTGGATGTGCTCCCTTTATGTTCTGGGGCTTTTATCTCCCTTGGGGGACTAGGAAACAACTTGATTTTCTTTCCTTTAAACTCGAAGACATAAGTATTCTTGGATGTGCTCCCTTTATGTTCTGGGGCTTTTATATCCTTTGGGGGAGTAGGAAACAACTTGATTTTCTTTCCTTTAAACTCAAAGACATAAGTATTAGCCCTCCCAAAATTGGTGATATCTCGGTCATATATCCAAGGTCTACCAAGGATTATGTGAGCAACATCCATCTCTAAGACATCACACCACACCCTATCCTCATATCCTGCAAAGTGCAAGGGGACTAAACACATTAAGGTGATGGGAATTGTAGATTGGTCAACCCAGGCAACCTTGTAAGGCTTCGGATGTGCTTCTGGTTTGAGTCCCATTCTCATTACGACATTTTGGGACACTACATTCATGCAACTACCACTATCAATGACGACATGACAATTCTTACCCTGATGACAGGTGTAAGTAATGAAGATATTGGTGCGCCGCCAGTCATCACTATTCTTGGGTTGTGACATCATACAACGGACAACTCTTAGCCTAGAGATATCTATTACATTATCCTTATCCGAAATATTCTCATGACTATTCTTGGGGTGTGATGCAATACGATGGGCAATTCCTAGCCTAGAGACATCTATCATTTCATCATCCTCATCCGAGATAGTATCATCAGGTCTATGCTCCTCGTACTCACCTTCTTGAGTATCTTCTAGAGTAGGCTCTTCATAACCTAGTTCACCCACATACAAATTTCGGTTTGGGCACTCCCTGGCGAAATGACCATAACCTTTACATTTGAAACATTGTGCTTGGCCACTCTTTTTGGGCGCTTCTCCCAAAAGGCCTTGACCCTTATTGTCAAGTGGACGTAGAGGGTTAGTGGTAGAGGTATTTGGAAGTGGCTTTCGGAAGTTAGACTCTCCAGATGGGCATCCGCTTTTCTTATGTGGTGTGAACTTCATAGTCCCTTCTAATTCTAGTGCTATACGGAAGGCTTGAGGGACGTTTCTAACTAGGTGAGGTGCTAGGCGTAACTGGATGTCATGATTAAGTTCTGTAAGGAACCTAGCTAATGTTTGATTGACATCCTCTTGAATCTGGCTTCGGATTTTCAATTTGTTAAATTTAGCCTTGTATTTGGTTACAAACATCTTACCTTGCATCAGGTTGGTCATGTCTTTCAGAAGCTGGTGCCTATAAGTGAGAGGTAGAAATTTTTGCTTAAGCCGTTCTTGCATCTCACGCCAAGTTGAGACGAGCTCGTGTCCTAGGTTTTCTTCTTGATATTCTAACTCAATCCAAAAATCCTGAGCAGCTCCAGTGAGTTTCATCTTTGCAAACCTAAACTTAAGTTCTTCAGACAGCTCATAAAATTCGAAGTACCTATCCATTCGATTGATTCAGCCTAGAAGAATCTTGGCATCTATTTGTCCATCATAGTCTGGAACCTCTACTTTGATCATTCTCCTAACGTCCATTCCTCTATCTCGATGTCCATTGTCATCATCATATCCAAGAGGAGAGTGGTGTCTTTGACCTCGGTATCCTCTAAATCCTCCTATATTCCTACTATGACCTTGACCATGGAAATTGTCATCTACCCTATCATTGTCATCAATATAATCATGATGTCTATCGTTCCTAGGGTTTTTCGGAATAGTGTTGGGATTGTTCACTCTAGGTCCAATGTCTTGGCCATTTTGACCTTGCTGCCCATTAGCATTCTGATTGGTTGTTTTAAGGGCAGTAAGTTTATCGGAGAGGGTTTGGATACTTTGGACCATGGGTTGGAGACTGGCCGCTAACGCTTCATTATTAGCTTTTAATATCTCTTGCAATTGCTCAGATGTTATAGAGGTGTTGGGTGGGTTCAACATGTTTTTGTAATTTTTTCCACTCCTAGTGGACATACAAGGTTGACTCGACTAAGTATCCTAACCAGCACCTAACGGACGTGCTAGCCTAAGCTTTGATACTAGACTGATGTAGGCTAACATAGGGTCTCTAGTTTAACCTCCTCTAACACGACAAACTAACACAAAGATTAAGGAAATAAATAACTAATGGGTAGAAACTGTTATGGGCAGCAACACACATGATATGCTTACGAGATTAGTATCATGATAACTACAAGCAGAGAATAGTATAAAGCCAAGTAACATGATCAACTAAGCAATTATTAATTAGGTTTCATGTCATGTTCATAATAAACTATAGGTTAAGAAGTACTAATGTGCAAAATATTTCAAAACTCCTAAAACTAACAAGATTAAATGCCTAATGACTAGATAAATCTATGAACATGTAAAAACAACTTTCCAATAATTAAAGAGATGATTTCTAACCAAAACAATGCTAAAACGACGGCTCAGCTGTAAAGATACTTAACATAATGCTGTCCATGTTAATAAGTATTAAACATGGCAAGATTATGGTAGAATTTATGTGGAATGGATTTACAGCAAAACATATGTCTATAGAAACGATAAACAACAAGCAATGGGAAGAAACGATAACATGAAACAACAATATAGCTAACCAGAAAAAATAATAAAGAAATAAACTTACCGAATGAAAACAAAGAGCCTGCTGTGACGTGTTACAGCAGTGGGGTTTGAGGTTATTTCTTAATACCCAGTAATGAAAACGGACAAGGAAAAAAAAACAGAAAGAAGGAGGGCTGTTGTGAGCAGTGAAAGGGGAAGAGAATTCTCAACCAGAATAGAGAGAGAGAGAGAGGAAAGAAAGATAAGAGGGAAGGGGGTGTGGGACGTACCTGTCTACACTGAAAGAGAAACCGAGAGGGAGATGGGGGTTGGGATAGTTGTACCTGCAAAGAGAGAAGAGAGCGAGACGAGAAAGAGAGAGAGCACGAGAGCCTTTTTTCTTTATTTTCTGTATTCAATATCATCTGAATTTCATTAATTAAAAAAGAGCCTATATAAGGCTTGCAATCCTAATATCAGTATGATTCTAAAATCCAAATAAAAATAAAGTCCTAAAACAACTCAACTAATAGTCGTGGATCACATCTAGGGGGTGGGGTCCACACTTCTAAATAAAGGAAACTAACCCACGTCTAGGAGAGTGTGGGGTCCACATTAAAATAAAATAAACAAATAAAAAGAGTCCTAATACTAATGGACTACTGAAATAAAAAGAGTCAAATAAAAGGAGTCCTAATACTAATGGACTACCGAAATAAAAGAGTTCTAAAAGCTAATAGACTAACGATGTCCTCATCAGAGAGACGATAGGAAGTCGTGCTTTTCTTCTTTCATTCATATTGCATAATGAAAATCAAAATAAGGTTTTGCCTTTATAGGTTACAATCAAATAATTAATTAAAAAAAACTGGGCTGCAAGTAAAGCCCACAACTAAAAGAAGAGAACAATAAAATTAGGCCCAACTAAAGTAATAAAACAGGTCCACAACTAAATAGTAAAACAGGCCCACAACTAAATAGTAAAACAGTCCCACAACTAGAATAATAAAACTAACAAACAGTAGCTAATTATGTCCTCATCACCATGTTCTCATGAGTAGTCAAATCATGCTGTTCCTGGTGGCTTTTTTTTTTTCGTTACTTCGCGCTTCCCATCCTTTCCTCTATATAAATAATTGGCTTTTCTTACCATGTTGTCACCCGCACTGTCCTCTCATATTATTCTTAACATTATGTGTGATTTTCTTTTGGTTTGACTAAATATGCCTTATTAACGAAAATGCTGTGCATATCCAAGATGTTTGGTGAGTTTTGCTAGACTATCATAATATGCTGTTGTACTCCATTCATTCTTATGTTTCATCTTCAGTACCTCTTGCTTGATGCTTTAACAGGTAAGTTCTCTAGAATATCTGATGTGGTTCAGGGTTCTGGAAGGGATTCTAGAAGGAAACAAGGTGTTGGAACACTTGGAATCAGTAGAACCAGAATTGAAGTAATTGAGGGAATTTGAAATAGGTCACAAAAGAAAGATCAGATTATCCTACTTTTCTGGTCTAGTGTAGCCAGAAGATAAGGGTTAATCTATAGTTTCAAAAATCATGAAAATCTGAGATCATAAAATTGATGAAACCCAGGCTGCTTATATCTGAAAACTCAAGCTATGTGCAAGTACTTGAAAATTATAGCAGTTATGAAGGATCAGATTTGAGTAATCAATGAAATTTATTCAGATTGATCCCGGATAACCAGATAGATGATATGGATATCAAATCGAGCAAGAAAAATTGCAGTTATATGACACTGGGAAGAAATCTAGAAGAAGAAGAGTATGATGGAGATGAACAAGAAGATTATTGGCAGAGAAATAATAAGAAGATGAATGACGAAATGGGAAAATGGATACGAAAAATCACACCTCAGAATCGATCTCAAACTTGATGTTGTACAGGGAGACAGAAGAGAAGCCTACCAGTCAGCAAGGCTATCATCAGTCCATGAGAAAGTCAGCAACTCATAAAAAAGAGACCTCTTTTATTAAACTGTAAAATCAATGGGGGTATTTACATCATATTTAGACTCTTAAAAACCTATTTTGACTCTTATAACGAATTCCTAATTAGGCTCTTAAACTGAAATAAAATATTCAGGCTGGACACATAATTTAAAATAACTGTGCATCAGCTTCTAAAGTGTCCTAAAACCAATCAAGCTCTGATATTTTAAAACTAAATACGCAGTACCTGTACTGCTAAGGAGGACTCACTTTTAAAATATAAATTACAATTATAGCCCCCAAGATTTCCTAAATGACTAAGCTGTGCCTTATGCTGCTGCCAGCCCCCTGTGGACTTCCTAATCTTTTGACTTGGGCCCCCAAAGGGGAACATTTCGATCCAGACAGTTTAGGGCCTCATGGGCTGCATCACTATGTCATCAAGATGTTAGACCTTCTTAAGAGCGCTATCTGTTCTCTTTGTCTTATGCAACTTAGAGTGTTCTATGCATGTTTGTGGTGTATGAAATGAATGAATTAAATTTACGATTTTCATTTCATTGTGTGCAATCAGATATCTTCACTGCACACTACACAAGAATAAAAGTATAAAACTGGACACAGCCTGATGGTTATGGTTCTGTAGTTCGGGTATAAGGCAATGAGTTGCTCATCAAGATTCCAGATTTTATTAGATCGAGAAAGATAATGCTATAATAATGAAACACAATGACATCTGTCCCCCCCCCCCCCCCCAAAAAAAAAAAAAAAAAAAAAAAAAAAAAAAAAGAGAAGTAAAATGACCTTTTGCTATGATGCTATGTATGAGCTTTTGCCATCTTCACAATGACAAATTACCTCTATGAGATTGTTGGTCTAGCAAAGCACAATGACTTCCAACATGGCAGTCCTAGACATGTTGAAGTTTTTCCTTCTTGTAGTCTGTGTTATCCTTATTCTTTGGCTACTCCTGGCAGTAATTGAAATTCATACATATTACCAGAAGGATAACATCTCATTCATTAACTGTGCTAAAATTTACCTCTATTTTCATGTGGATTGGCTTTAATGTATGTACTCCACAGATTTTTTTTTTTTTTTGGATAAAATATGTATTTTATATATTATTACTTGGAGAATCACTGGAAGCTCAATGTTAAATAGGTACGAGATAAGGTGTCTGGATCAACCTATGTTGTTGCCGAATCTCGATTATCTCAGCTACCCAACAAGAAACCAAAACTAGATACACCAAGTGGATCATCTGTTCAAGATCCAAAACATTCAAATTTGAAGGGCAAAAGCTCCTCGAATGAAAAAGTTAAGAATGTGATGGATACTGGATCTTATGAGTTGTTAGAGAAAGTTACTGGTGCTTCGCTGGTGGGGATGACGTGAGTACTCTTCTTCCTTTCTTCTGAACTCTATAGTATATGATTCATTGGTTTTATTATTGATTTCATCTATTACTTTTAAATGATTGACTCCTTGGGTATGAATTTCATAATTCATAAACAAAATTTGATGGAGTTAAAAAGCATTACATTCATTTATGCTTATCTTCTACAACTAATGTGTTACTATTATAGAGGCGGTTGACATCCCATCAACCCTTCTAGTGTCCCACTAGACAACCAAATCTCACAGCCAGCAACTGAATCTCACAGAGCAGAAAAAGGCAAGGCCATACTTCATTCAATAGATAATTTTTGTCTTTATAATGTAGCCTTAGCCTGCCATTTATGGAAGCTAGAAAACAACTAAAGGGTTCGGCTGACTGAATAGAGACACTCCAATCGATAGACTTTTCCTATTGCCAATAGAAATCCTAGAAATAAAAGCAGCAGAATTGACATAAGCTTAAGCTTATAGCTGACTACCCTACTGGTGGGGCTTAACAATTTAATTAATAAAACTTCTAATGGGCCACTAATTGGCCACTAATGGGTGATTACCTTAAGTAAATAAAAAAAAAATTGAAATAACAACTAGGCCCACCTTATTAATAAAAAACAAAGCTTAATAACTAAGACCACAACAGAACTCGATGAACAGCTTTATTGGCTGCTCTTATCGGCCCTGCAATGGTAATTCTTAGGGTACCAGTAATCCTCATTAGATCCCCATGCATCAAATCTCCCGGCTTGAAAACATTCATCCCTAACGAATGTACAAAGGACATGTAGCACTTGTAGAGATCCGGATTGATCGCTTGAGGTCGTCAACATGTATCCTGGTGCTCTCCTCCCTTCGACGGCCCTTCCAGTTGACAAGAAAAGAATGGTACCCACCTCCTTTGTGAGTTAGTGTACTTATCATCCACAACATCTTCAACCATATCCTTGACTAGGGTAGCAAACTTAGGCAGCTGCAAGGTGGGTTCCGTATCTCCTTCTTCCGAGTGGTATCAGCCATCTTGAAGATGTTGTTGATGGCCATTTGAGCAGGTATGATGCAGCCCAAGTCTACTCCAGAAGGGGCCGAAAGTCTAAAATTGGGCCAGGCCCAATTTTAGACTTTCGGCCCCTTCTGGAGTAGACTTGGGCTGCATCAAGGTAGATCCAACATGTAGGCATTTGGCCCAATCTGATTGAGCACCTTGAAAGGACCCATCTTTTGTTGATGTATATTGGTAGCTGTTCTTGGAGAAAACCGTTCAAGAGTAATATGAACCATCACTTGTCTCCTGGCTTGAATTCTATGAACCTACGGTGTTGATCAGCTGTAGCTTTATATGAGTCATTGCTAAGGGAATACAATGACATACCTTGGCATGGATCTCCAGATATATGTATGAACTCATCCTCTTCAATACTAAAACAGGTATGGCACGGAAGGGGAACAAGATCCACAGGTCATTTAGGGTGAATCTTGAGAACAATCTCAAACAGGGTACGTCTTGTACTCTTATTCATTGAATTATTATATGCAAATTCGGCAATGTCAAGGATGGATGGCCATGTCTTCTCATCATAGTTGTTAAGGCGACACCTAGGCTTCAGGGTGGCTTTTATAGGCCTGGGCGCCAGGGCGCTTTATGAAGATGAAAAAGAGGCAATGCCTAGGGCGCCTTGGACGCCCAGAATGTCTGGGTAGCCGCCTTGTTTTCAATGTGGTTTTTTTTCCCTCATATTTTTCCTTGTTCTCTGAATTTTCTTCACAAGATTTATTAGGTTAGACAGGAACAACATTTACCAAGCAGTACTTATTTATGACTAATATCATTTAAGTAAATGAAACATATACTTAAGATATTATTCCTTATTCATAAATAAGAAAATACCCCCCACCCCCTCTTCAGTTGAATCCAATAAAAATAGTCTAAAATTCAAATTCCAGAAGGATAAAAAGTTAACCCTCCAGTTCAAGAACAAAAACTGTATTTTTGGGTGCGGGGTCGATTTTCAACTTCCAAATGCTAGGCTTTTTTTCAAATATAAAAATTTCATAAATCTTATTATAGTAAAGCATCATTAAAAACTAAGAGTGCGTTAAAATAATCTCTTGCTTTGATGCCCAAAAAATAATTTACATTCAGATGACTTTAAACAGTATTTGCGTACTCCGAACAAAGTTTGACCGGAGTGTAACTCCTTCTTTATAACTCGGAAGCAATCTCGGATTTGTTGGAAAGCTGATTATGCTAGCTTTGCAACGAATTCGAGATTGTTTGAATCCGAACTATATTAAATGAGTTACGCTCTGGTCAAATTTGTTAGAAGTATGCAAATGTTAGTCATAAATACGTGTTGCTTACTTAACTTTAGACACAATCCCAAGTCTCAGCGTACACTAGCAAACTTGGGTCCACACATGTTATCATTTTGGATGTTTTTATTATAAATATGTTTTTTTATGTCCTATACTATATTCATTATTTGTTGCCTTGTTGATTTTCTCATATTAATTAAATTATGTCATAAACGTTAATATATATATATATATATATATATATATATATATATATATGTATATATATATATATATATATATATATATATATATATATATATATATATATATATATATATATATGGCATTAATATTTTAGAAATAAAAAAAATACACTGGGAATGCCTTGGTCGCCTAGGCGCCTAAGCTCTTAGGATGGCCCCAAACGCCTTGGATCACCTTGTCGCCTTGACAACTATGCTTCTCATATTTACGAATAAGGGAACACAAGTTACCTAAGCTTATGTTGATGACATCAGCCTAGCCATCTGTTTGTGGATGATGAACTGTGAAAAACCTCAGTATAGTATGCGTTCGCAACCATAAAGTTTTCCAATTGATGAGGGAAGGATTCACAAAAGCCAGAATCGCAATGAACTAGATAGGAATAGAATAGTGATAATGTGAATAATAAAAAATCTACCTTATAGATAGGGATCAGATTTAAGACACCACCACAACAAAGCCTTATCCCAACTAAATGGACTAGTCCTCCAATCAGCTCTATTCGATGTCATACTTGAAACAAGGCCTAAGCTTTGTATTTCTTTCCTCACCACCTCCCCTGGAGTCATTAGGTTTGTCTGTTGCTCTTTTAATTCCTTCAATTTGAATCAAATAACTCCTCTGTACTAGATATTGTAACGACCTCATTTGAACATGTCCATACAATCTCAAACGACTTTCTCGTAGCTTATCATTTATCGATGCTACTTCCAAATCAGTTCTAATATGATCATTCCTTACCTTGCCTTTCTTAGTTTTGCAACACATCTATTTCAACATCCTCATCTCAGCCATACTAAGTTTATCTACATACAACAACAACAACAAAGCGTTATCCCAACTAAATGGGGTCGACTATATGGATTATTGTCCGCTAATCAGCTCTGTTCGATGTTCATACTTGAAGCAAGGCCTAAGCTGGATGTCTTTCTTCACTACCTCCCCTAGAGTCATCTTAGGTCTACCCCTAGCTCTTTTAGATCCTTCAATCTGAATTAAATCGCTCCTCCATACGGGAGCATTTAACGACCTCCGTTGGAACATGACCATACCATCTCAAACGACTTTCTTGTAGTTTATCATATATTGAGGCTACTCCCAAATCAGCTCTAATATGATCATTCTTTACCTTATCCGTTTTAGTTTGCCACATCCATATTAACATCATCATCTCCGCTACACTAAGTTTATCTATATGATGCTTCTTAACTGTCTAACATTTTGCACCATACATCATAGCCAGTCGAATGACTGTCCTATAGAATTTTCCTTTAAATTTTAAAGGAATACGCCGATCACACAATACTCTAGATGCACTTCTCCACTTCATCCATCTTATTTTAATCCTCTGTGAAACATCATTCTTTGTTTATGATTGAACGTAGATACCTAAAATGATCACTTTGTTGTATCTTCCTCTCATGAATGTTCACCACATCATTATCTGTTCTTGTGTGACTAAAGTTACAGACCATATACTTCGTCTTCGTTCTACTTGTCTTAAAACCTTTTGATTCCAATGTTGATCTCCATAGCTCAAACTTGGTGTTAATCCTTACTTTTGTCTCACCCACAAAAACAATATCATTAGCGAAAAGCATACACCAAGGAACTTCATCTTGAATGTCTCTGGTTAGGTCATCTATAATGAGGGCAAACAGATAAGGGTTTAAAATTGATCCTTAATGTAACCCCATTGTAATTGGGAATTCATGACCTTGAGCCCCCACGGTTTTCACACTAGTTACCACATTATAATACATATCCTTAACTATGTCCACATAGTTGCTTGAAACACTTTCTTCTCTAGTACTTGCCAGATTAACTCCTTGAGAATTCTATCATAAGCTTTTTCTAGATCAATAAAAACCATAGGGAGGTCTTTTTTGTCTTCTCTATATCTTTCTATGAGTCTCCCAGCAAGTAAATAACCTCTGTCGTGGATCTACCTGGCATAAAACCAAAATGATTTTCCGTAATGGTAGTTTCTTTTCTCAAACGGGTTTCAATAACTTTCTCCCATAGTTTCATAGTATGACTCATTAGTCTTATATTTTTGTAGTTATTGCAGCTCTGAATATCACCTTTGTTTTTGTAGATCGTAACCACAATAGTTCTCCTCCATTCATTTGGCATTTTTTTTAGCTCATAATTTTATTGAACAACTTAGTTAGCCAAGATACCTCATACATTCTTAGGCTCTTCCAAACTTCTATTGAGACCTCATTTTGGCTTAGTGTTTTGCCTACATTCATCCCCCTTAAAGCTTCTTTAACTTCTGTCACCTTAATTTTGCATATATACCTATGACCTATGGTGATATGGTGGGTAATGTAGCAATCTGTGACACTATTTCCTGAGACGTCTTCATTTAAAAGGCTGTAGAAATGATCGTTTTCTCTTTCTTTAATGTCTTCATCCCTTACTAGAACTCTACCATTTGAACTTTTAATACATGTAACATGGTCTAAATCTCTACTCTTCTTTTCCCTCATCTTAGCTATTTTATGGATAGCTTTTTCTCCATCCTTTGTGCTTAGATTGTTATAAGATCTTTATATTTCTTCGCCCTTACTTTTCCCACTATCATTTTGGCTTCATTTTTAGCAATTCTATATCTTTTTAGATCCTCTAAATCCTTAGTCTTTTGCCATTTCTTAAAACTATATTTCTTAGCTTTAATGGCTGCTTGAACCTCATCATCCCACCACCAAGACTCTCTAGGAGAATGACATTTTCCTTTCGATACACCTAAAGGTATCTTGAGCAACTTTCTTAATACAAGCAGTCATCTCATTTCACATTGTATTAGTATATCCCTCAAAGTTTCACATTCTTTGTTTGACTACATTATTAGTAAAAGCTTTTAAGTTATTTCTTTTTAAGCACCACCACCTTATCCTAGGGCAGAAAACCTGACCTTTCCTACTATTCGGCGTAGTGAGACATATGTCCATGACCAATAATCTATGCTGAGTGGTTAGGCTTTCTCTGGCTATAACTTTACAATCTTTACATAATAACCTATTGGACCTTCTAGCTAGAAAGAAATCTATTTGGCTTTTTATGATGCCCACTTTTGAAGGTGACTAGATGCTCCTCTCCCTTCTCAAAATGTCTTTATGATGGATAAATCATGAGCCGTAGTAAAATCTAAAATTGAAGTCCCCTCCTTATTCTTTACTCCAAAACCATATCCCCTGTGCACATATTCATAACCTCTACGATCTCCCCGTACATGTTCATTCAGATCACCCCCTATTATAGTCTTTTCTCCTTGTCGTAAACCTTGCACTAATCTATCCATGTGTTCCAAAAATTGTAGCTTACTATTCGCATCCAATCTTACTTGGGGCGCGTATGCGCTAATTATATTGATTATCTCTTTCCCCATCACTAACTTGATGGCAATATTCCTATCACTGAACCTTTTCACATCCACCACATCATTCTTTAAATCTTTATCCACTATTATACCCACTCCGTTGTTATTATTTTTTATCCCCCTCTTATATCAAAGTTTAAATTCATCAAACTCCTTAGCTTTTTTACCCTTCCATCTAGTCTCTTGAATGTTAACTTTGTTAATCCTTCTTCTCTTCATAACATCTATAAATTCTAGACTCTTACCTGTTAAAGATCCTATGTTCCAAGATGCTATTCTAATTCTACCCTTATGGACTAGCTTCTTTACCCGCACTTGTCCACGGTGCGAGAACCCTATCCTATTTATCACCGCATTCGGGCTCTGATGCGGTGGTCGTTGCCAATTTTTCACCACATTCGGGCGATGCGGGCGGTTTGTACAGGCCTGGGCGCCTTGTGGTCGCCCAGGCCAGACAGGAACAACATTTATCAGGCAGTACTTATTTATGACTAATATCATTTAAGTAAATGTTTCATTTACTTAAGATATTATTCATAAATAAGCAAATACCCCCCTATTTGAATCCAATAAAAATAGTCTAAAATTCAAATTCCAGAAGGAAAAAAAGTCAACCCCCCTGTTCAAGAACAAAAATCATATTTTTGGGTGCGAGGGCGATTTTCAATTTTTAAATGCTAGGCTTTTTTTTAAATATAAAAATTCTATAAATCTTATTATAATAAATCATCACTAAAAACCAAAAGTGCGCCAAAATAATCTTTTGCTTTGATGTCCAAAAAATAATTTACATTCAGACGACTTTAAACAGCATTCCCGTATTCCGAACAAGGTTTGACCGGAGTGTAACTCCTTCATTATAATTTGGATTCAAGTAATCTCGGATTTGTTGGAAAGCTGATTATGCTAGCTTAGCAACGAATTCGAGATTGCTTGAATCCAAACTATATTAAAGGAGTTACGCTCCGATCAAATTCGTTAAAAGTACGCAAATGTTAGTCATAAATAATTGTTTACTTAACTCTAGACACAATCCCAGGTCTTAGTGTACATTAGTAAACTTGGGTCCACACCACATATTAATTAAGTTATGTCTTAAATGTTGATTATTTATGTAGAATGTTGCATATATATAAACATTAATATTTTAGAAATAAAAAAAATGCACTGGGAACGCCTTGGTCTCCTAGGCAACGCCTAGGCGGGCCCCTAGGCGCCTAGGCACCCAGGATGGCCCCAAACGCCTTGGATCGCCTTGTCGCCTTGACAACTATGTGTGTAACACGTCGATTACAGAGAAAGCCCTAGTATTACGCTAATTATCTTTTGTTTGTGAATCTATATTAAGGGTTTGGCTAGGTTTTTGGGGTTATCGGCTGCTGACCTGACGTACCAACCCTCCTCTTTTATCCGGGCTTGGGACCGGCAGCATAACACTGGTAGAGTTAATCTAAGTTTATCTACATATGCTTCTTAATTACCCAACATTCCGCACCATACATCATTGCTGGTTGAATGACTATCTTGCAAAATTTTTCCTTAATAATATCTAAAGGAATAAGTCGATCACGCAGCACTCTAGACGCACCTCTCTACTTCATTTATCTTATTTTAATTCTTTGTAAAACATCATCATCTATATCACTTTCTTTATTTATGATTGAACCTAGATCCCTAAAATAATCATTTTGATGTATCTCCTTTTTATCTATTTTGCCACCTCATTATCTATCATTATGTGACTAAAGGGTCACACTATATACCCTGTCTCCGTTTTACTTATCTTAAAATCTTTTGATGCCAATGTTGATCTCCATAGCTCCAACTTGGTGTTAATCCCTATTTTGGTCTCATCCACCAAAACAATATCATCAGCAAAAAGCATGTACAAATGAACTTTATCTTGAATGTCTCTGGTTAAATCATCCATGATGAGAGCAAATAGATAAAGGCTTAAAGCTGATCATTTATGTAATCCAATTGTAATTGAGAATTCACTACCTTGACCCCCCACGGTTCTCACACTAGTCTTCACATTATAATACATATCCTTGACTATGTCCACATATTTGCTTGAAACACTTTTCTTCTCTAGTTCTTGCCATATTAACTCTCTAAGGGCTCTGTCATAAGCTTTTTTTAGGCCAATAAAGACCATATGATGGTCGGTCTTGCCTTCTCTGAATCTTTCTATGAGTCTCCAGAGCAAATCAATAACTTGTGTTGTGGATCTACCTGGCATAAAACCAAACTGGTTCTCCGTAATAATAGTTTCTCTTCTCATTTGAGTTTCAATAACTCTTTTCCATAGTTTCATAGTATGACTCCTTTGTTTTATGCCTATGTAGTTATTGCAACTCTGAATATCACCTTTATTTTTATAAATCGTTACCACTTGTGTCTGTAGTAACTAAGATTTACTCTTATGCTTTTATCTTGTTTAATTTTTTCTTCACTATTCTTAATCATTCACAAGAATGATATTGTCATAAATTATTTGTTGCAGGTATGTCCCACTATTTGATTACTTTATGGAATTGTCAGATGTTGCCTTTAGAGTTGTTGCAGACAATTATGTCGCTGATGATAGTGGTACGGGAGTAGTTCACTGTGCTCCTGCATTTGGTGAAGACGATTACCGTGTCTGCATTGAAAATCAAATAATCAATAAGGTGCTCATGACTTACATTAGCAATCATCCTCGTGCCTGTACTGGACTCTGAAGGGTTTCTATTTTATTTATTTTTATTCTTTAATACTTGCGAAACTCTGTTTCTATTTAATTGATTTTGCTCTATTTTTATCATCTTAATTAATTGTATTTTGAGAGCTCTTTATTATTGTTTGTTTCCTGTTGTGACACTCTTATTGACTGTGTTTGCATTCAGCAATGCCATATGAATTTTCTTAACCATCTTGGCCAATAAATTTTTGTTGGAGTGTTTCTGGTTCCTTAACCTGCATATTTTATTGTTCCATTTCATTGTACTGTCTAGTTTTGCTATTTGTTCTGCTACTCTGGTAATGTATGGAGATTTCTTCTTTTACTTGGCTACATGTGAGGTGGCAATTTGTCTGGTCTGAGCATGGCATATTAGAGACTTTGGAAATATGTATTTGGCAAAAACCTAAATTTTGGTTGGGACTGTGATGCAGATCTCAGCCAGACAAAAGAAGAAAAGGAGAAGTGCCTGTGGCAGGATAAGAACCAGGCCTTTTTCTTGGCTTGCTGTTCTTAGAGCTGGACCAGTTTTGAACTTTTGGTTAAACTAAAACAGTGCTTCAGTAGTTGGTTCCCTTAAATCATGGGGTCACTTAAAGTCTTATTTCTTTCTTTATTTAATATAAGTAGTTAGGTTGGATTAGGATTTATAAATCCAGACCTGTTTTATGACAAATTCTTTCCTTGTTTTCAGTTATATAGTTGGGTTAGGATACTCCAAATAGCCTGCGGCTAGAGGAGAGTTTCAGATTTATTTTTAGAGTCATATTTGTAATAGGATTCTCCCATTGCAGAATGCTTGTGGAGAGTTTGGGTCAGTTTGGACTCTCCAACACAACTTGCGGCTGGAGAGTCCCCAGTTGATATATTGTCTTTTTTTAACCTCTATTTAATACTGTAATGGGTTTGTCAATGAAGAAGATTTTCATCTCCCTAGTATGTGTATTCATGCCTTGTTTGGGTGGATTTCTCTAGTAGCTCTGTGTATTTCTGAGTGTTGGCATCTGTGGATTCAGAAGTGTTTCTTGCTGTGGATTCAGTAAGGTAATCAGGTGGATTCCTGAATCCTGACCTTATATACTGTTCTCAATTCCTTATCAACTGAACAACAGGTCAATATTTACTTATTCTGTTATTTAATTCTTCTCGGTTTCTAAATACCAGATCTGATATTCCTCTATCGTGCTCATGTTATTTTCTTTAATTTTTAATTCTTTAGTTATGGTCTGATATCCTGTTAGTTGGATTTTCTGCTGAGATAAATCTCAATTGACTATCCAATCATCTAGTTTATGTTTCTGTTTTAAACCCTGAACTTTCAAGTCGATTTCAAGAAGTCCCATCTCAAGTCAACTTGTCAAAATCTGGGTTTCTAGACTTGATTTTGAAAGTCTGATTTTGGCTACTCTTTATGGTTCCATATTGCTGTTTAATCAATAAATCAGACCTTTGATTGTACTGTTCTGAATTATCTAAACACCGTCCATTGTTTTCTGTGATTCAAGCTTCCTCTTGGAAGTAGGAAAACTGCATATCTCCCGATTCAGTTGTTGGATTTCCGTAAGGTTTTGAAGGACTGTTTTATGCTATGAATATAGCACTCAACCAGATTTCTGGTCTCATGACTCTCATCTGAACATTTGATTTTCTGAAATCAATGCGCTTTGCATGCTTGTTTCTGTATCTCTTTACTTCTTGAATGCACCATTCTATAGGAACCTTTCAGGAATCTGCTAAGCATTTTTTATTTAAATATCAACTTAATGATATGGGGCTGCACAGCCGCCTTTTAGATTCTTCTTAGAGTACTCTCCTTGGACAGTTTTTCTCCTTGATCTGCATCATATATTCAGCAGTGTTCTTGAAAAAAAGGATACAGAATGATATGGGCAGTTCCCCTGCTTGGCTTTCTATACTTACCGAATGATTGCTGTGGTGGCAGAGTTTTGTCGTTCTCTTGAGGATGACCTGCAAATGATAGGTGCTAAAACTGACCCTGGATTCTTCTTAACGAAGAAGAGCGTCTTTATAGGCTCATATCTGACCACTTGTGGGCAGACTACGAGGATAGGCAGCTCGTGCGTCTAGGAAATGCCAAAGATTACCGAGAAGAATCCACTAAACCCAATAACTGTACTTGAGAAAACCGCTCTCAGTACTTGCCATACCATGCTTGATGGAATACAATTCGGGATACAATAACTATATTGTGACTGTGGCTCCATTCGGGATACAATGGGCTACCTAACGACAAAGCAATGAATAACAGCACTTAACGGCGACCTTCTCTTAGAGGTACGAATCACCTACTAAATACTAAGCTGTCTTAGTACATGGTTTAGCTAGTTGGTACTCGCATCAAGCAATGATTTTTTTTTCTTCTTGTTGCGGGTATCCCGGTGGTGAACTAGAGCCCTGGAAAGGACGGAGAGAGCTCAGAGGGCAAAGGAAATAGCCTTTCAAGTCAAGAAGCTTGTCGTCTTATTGATCGAGCACTTGGCAAGGCAAGAGTAGATTGACCAAGGATGGGATTCGTGCATACCAATGAATTGAGTCAATAATTTTAGAAAATAAAGATTTTATTTGTAAACAAGTAAGCAAGAGAGGGTACTTGTGGATCGATTGAGACTTCAAAGAGAAATTGGTGGACAGATGACCAAAGAAAGAAGATGAGCTTGAGAGCATTGTCCCAATTGAATTGCAAGGGAAAACCCTTTCTAGATGACTGATAGAGATTGGACAGATTCCTGTTACCAGGAGGAGGCGTTGTAAGCGATGGATTCACTGCTCTAGACTTTGCTATACTTGAATTCACTCCTATTTTCTCTTGTTGGTTTTTAAACCCTTCACTGCAAATTTTTTTTTTTTTTTTTGGATTTCATTAACCGAGAAACTTGGTTGACCAGTAACCCATCAGACTGACAAGTCACTAAGATACATGAATTGCTGAGTAATAGTGGCCTAATCAGACTGACACAAAAAAAAAAAAAAAAAAAAAAAAAAAGAAAAGAAAAAAGGGTCCTAATCAGATGTGTTCTAGGCAGAGATAGGAATTCATTTTTTTTTATATGTTATATCCCATATTAAAAATGAATTACCGCAGACTGCCTTCATTCGCTTGTTGGAAGGATACTTATAATTAAGTTGATGGGATGAGAGTGTCTACCACCTTTACGCAGATGGTTCATATCAGTTTGCCTTTGATTGGAGTAAAGGTAACTTTATTAAACTCAAAGGAGATTGCATCATATATTTTTAATTTGGTGCCTGCACAAGTTTACACAAACAGGAATATATCTTTTAATTTTTATTTTTATTTTTATAAAGAAGGTAAGATACAAACAGTAATATATCTCTGTGAAATACTCAAGTCTGTATGATTGACCACCAGTCCCTTCCTAATCAGAAAAAGCTATACCATGAATTATATCAGTCATGCATCTGCAATTCGTTTGGTGGGATCCTATATCAGCATATATGTGGTTCCCAGCTCCAGATTTCAATCTTTGAGCTTTTTATTATGCTTCTTCCAAATTCCTAGGGTGATTGCTTATGGTATGAGCTGCCAATGAAGCATCAGAGAAGCACTTAGTTTCAAATAGGCCATTCACCGGAGCTTCATTACAGATTATGTTCTTTATCAAAAAGAACATTATTGAAAGTAGTTTATTTTGTATTTCCGCACAATTAATGTCCACTAGCCGGTCTGAAACCCCCTACCTCCATCAGCTTAAGATTGATGAGCCTGTTAAATGAAAGCTCCTGGGCTAACACCATTACTTTCATGACCCCTTATCTTAAAAATGTCCTTATGTTCGGTCATGCTATTGCATAAGAACTCCTAGAATAATTTAACCGAAAACAGAATATGAATGGGTTAAAAGTGCAGCTATAAAGGTGATGTAACAGGTTGAAGCATCCTTCCATTGCAGCTTCTAAATTTGATCCATACGACTGAACATTTAACTGTCACAAAACTTTGGTTTGCAGCAATTTTTAAGTATAAATGATTTATATTAGTCTAAGCTAATTTTCTTAATATTATTTACCTTTTTCTAATGCCTTCATATATCTTCATTTTGCAATATTTGGCAATTGTGTCATGCACCTTTTTTTGAAGTTGTAACGAAATAAAAAATAAGAGTAAAAAATAAGAGAAGGAGAGAAGATGGAGAGAATGGAGAAGAGGGAGAGAGAATCGATTTGTTTCTTCTCTGACCCCACTGTCATCTATTTATTAATAATGAAACCAAGTGATTACAACTTAGTAGGACTCTAGAAAGTAATTACAATGAAACTCAAATTACTCTAATCAAAGTAACTCTAAAGCATAAAGGAAAACTAATGATAATGGGACACCTCATGATAAGTTTAAACACAATAGGAAACCTCTGTCGACCTTGTTCTCTCAACACTCCCCATCAAGCTGGAACATGCTCCAGCTTTAAGAAAAACTCACGAACACTAGGCGTAGGTTCTTCCCATGGAAAATAGATGGTAGTAGCACCAACAATAGTAGTAGCAGCAATAGCACCAGCACCAACGATAGTAGTAGCATCGGTAGTAGTAGTAGTAGTAGTAGTAGTAGCAGTAGCAATAGTATCACAGCCTATTCTGGAAAATTGGGCGTGATATCCGGGTAGACCTTTGTGGCACCTGAATGCATCCAAGATTGCTACTATAATGATTACAAAATAAATCCCACAGTCTACACATGCAATATCCACAATAATCAAGAAGCAATAATAATATAAGCGGAAGCATTTAATATAGACAGATGCAACTAATGATAACTTATCTCATACTATGTATCAAATTATCTGTTACAAACTATTGTTCCTTCACAAAATATGACCATAATATCCATATACAAATACCCAAATAAAAAGAGAGTAAATCAGTTACATTGTTCATGATAGACCTCTTCGTCTACCATAAAAAATAATCGAGTATCCAGAGTATATATCGGGGAAGGGAGAAAGTAGGGAGGACTACGTCATGCGTAGACGCAGTCGCTGCAGGTGCAGCCCTCGCCGTGCTCCCCACCAACATCATCAGGGCCTGCAGAAGTCACCTGCAGAAGGATCTGAAAAACAATGTCAACACGAGGGTGAGCTCACATCCCAACTCAGTGAGAAATCTAGTATCACATGCTATGCATATATAACATCCAATGATATGAAATGCAATTTATTTTATATTAGGTCTCAGGTTTACGTTTCTACATTCTGGGCAAAGGTAGAAGTTGAATACACGACCCCGGGCCTTTAAACCACTTCTATAAGCTAACTCCCCCCTTGGGGACTCCCATCCTTATAGGGTTTATTGCCTCCCACTATAGACCTCACATACGCCAGTTACCATACCCCCATACGTCACTGACTCCCCCTAGGATCGCCCAACCTTCAGGAGTGCAAAGCTATGCCAATATCTATATCTCTTTTGGAGGGGCGTAGGAAACAGAGAATGGCACCACCTATGTCTATTATGTTCATTCATTTCACTTTGGCTGCCCGCCAGCAGAAGTCCCCGGATCACCACTCCTATGGATCACCGTGCCTCTACTAGCATGTCGACATAACCATCGTGATATTCACCAACAGAGATCCCCGGCTCCACTTCCATGGATCACCGTGTCTACCACTAGCGTGTTTACATTCCAACGTGATCCATGTGCCCGCACTCCCATACGTCACACGAACCATCATACATGGTTGCAATCCAACATGACTTGTGCACCTGGCTCCATCATACATGGTCTCATCAATTTGTAAATAAAATTATACTCTAACCGCGAAGCCCGGCTCCATCCCATGGATCACTGTGTTCCCGCTAGAGCCTAGCATCAACATCGTGATCCGTGTATCGTACTCCCATACTCCACACGTTCACCATACTCAAACAATCATCCAAACATTCATAGTTATTATAATGCAAATGCATGCTCATATATAGCATTCATGATAAACATATAATTAAATAACAACCTAAGCATGTTACTAAGAAATTAGACATGTTATTAAATGTCCTATGTCTACGGACTAGACCCCTCACCTGATTGCACAAGAAGTGCAGCAGTATCCGAAGCCAAACAGGAGGCTTCAATGATTACCCTTGTTCAATACCTAATTAAGCATATAAGGTTTCATTAGGTTTGTTTCATAGCTTTTATCCGGCAGAAACAAGTCTTAGAGTCCATGCATGGGTCTTACGGAAGACCGGGAACCAAAAGGATAGTTTTCCTACACATTAATAGGCTTGTAGGCCAAAACTGACTGAACCGGCAGATGGAACTGGTAGAGGGTTCCATCGGTACGTTCAACTAGTAAACACTTAGAGTATTTTCTAAGTAGGTGGCACCGGAAGGTTGAGCGGATGCTCGACCATCCGGTTGGTCATCCGGTACGCATACTGTTATAAACCCTGAGATTCCAGTAGGTTTTTCTAAAGCAAGGCCGGGTGATCGGTCATCTGGCAATGGGTCCGCTTCACATTAAGCCTAAAACGGAGGATCTAAATCAAGCAGATCCACTGGGAACAGGTAGAATGGTTAGGGCTAATGCGGAGGTACGTGCCTCCAGTACAAGACTTCGGTTAGTTCATTATCAGTTAGCCAAGGCCTTTGCCTTGGTGGTACTACGGTCTGGGCTAATCGGAAGAACAGACATAATCATTCTGTTGGTATGTGGCTTCGGTACAGACCCATAAACCAGGTCACGAACGGAGCAGGGTTCTCAAGTTTGGGAAACTTGCTCTCCACTTCATTATTTCCATTTTAGTTGGTGGGAAACTCATTCCCATCATTATTAGGTACAATGGGAACCATTTATGTCTCCAATAACTCCCTCAATGGAGTTGCTGAAACACAATCCTAGATCTAGGTCATTAATGGCATCTCCATTAATGGAGCTTTAACTACCTAGCATCCATGCATTTATTCACCTACAAGAAGGAGGAAAGAAGGGAGCCTACCTTCAATAATTCCTTGACTGAGTTGGGTAAACCTAAACCTAGGTTTCTAAGTCATTAATGGTGGTCACCATTAATTGTGCTCAACCATCATGATTGCTAGCCATTACATAGGGAAGAAGGAGGAACTTCTTTGCACTTACCTCCACAGAGATGGCTAGGGCTTGGAGCTTGGCCTTCAAGCTTTTTCCCTTATCTTCTTCTTCTTCTTCTCCTCTATTCTCTCTCAAAATTACATGGTGCAACTTGGTCCCCTTTTATAGGAAATGAGGGAGAGAGAAAGGGCCTGACTTGAGTTCAACCGGCTAAACTCAATCGGATGAACGTTACACCGGTGTGTTTCACCAGTTGGGCTAAAAATACAGCTTATGGACCAACTCTTTGGCTCGGATGTTTTGGGATGCGTATTTCCTTCACCCAAGGTCTACTAGGACACCTTATACTACTAAGTATACATAGCGAAGACTTACCTAAGGTCCAGATACCACCATAGGGTTTGCATCAGGTGCTCCATCAGCCGATGTGTTGAGACCTGGCACAGGAGGAATCCAGTTTAGTAAGGGATTCCAGGTGCGGGTCTCACAAGTAGCACCAGCAGTAGTAGTAGTAGGAGATAACATCGTAGTATAGGTCATTGCGAACCATGTAGTAGTAGTAGATAGCAGTGCAGGTCACTATGAACCAAGTAATAGTACTAGGCTCTTCGACGAGCAAAAAAGGTAGTAGGTAGTAGTAGGTTCAAACGTGAGCAAATACAAGTAAACATGCTCCTTCCCCCCCTCACGTGGAACATTCCACATGGACTGTTAATGCATAAGATGAGCAGCTCTATAAATCCCATATGCAAGAGCAGTGGCAAATATGATTTCAATAAAATAACCTCCATTCACCATGATGCGGGACATGGGACTGTTTTCTAGTAGTACTCTAGAAAGCAATTACAATGAAACTCTAATTTCTCTAAACAAAGTAACTCTAAAGCTTAAAGGAAAACTAATGACCATGGGACACCTCATGATAAGTCTAAACACAATATGAAACCTGTATGACACTGTCATCTCAATAGAAGTATTGAACAACTGATAGAAATATACATACCTACATTCATGATAAATATGTTTGGATTCTTTTCTTTCTTTCTTTCTTTTTTTTTTTTTGTTTTTTTTTTTTGGTTTTTTTTTTGTTTTTTTTGTTGTTTCGGTATTGCCTTTTATTTTATATATTTTACTTGTTAGAGCGAGAACTTAATTATGGCAGTTGAAGCTGATGGATGTCTTTTCTGTTCAACCGAGATATACATACATATATCTGTTCAATAGAAATATACATACATATGTATATTTAAATGTATCAGTGTTCCAGGATCAACTTATTTTTTATATTTTACCTGTGTAGGGAGAAAACCTAATTGTTGCAGTGGACGATGATGGCTGCTTTTCCGATAAAGTTCCTGACTTCAAGGGGAAGTATGTCAAGGATGCTGATAAGGATATTCTTAATGCTGTGAAGGCAAGAATTTTGACTTCCATCTGTGTGTGTGTGTGGTCTTTATGTTTTCCTCTACCTAAAAGGGTAAATCTTTTAGCTAGAGGGTAAATACTGGAGCATCTTAAGTCTCCCATTTTAAGTGATATTTGGAGTTCAATGATGGATAAATAATGAACGTACAAGTGTCATGATACATGTACGAGTGGCAACTGGGGCAGGTTTCCATTATTGACATGGATCATTGAGCAATATAGTGCTTTCCTTGCTAAAGTTAAAGTTTATTAGCTACACCACTTCATCTCATATTCATAGATATTGTCTTGATGCCAAATTTGGTGGTCCAACTTAATCATATGACCCATATTATATTGGGATTTTCTTCTATATTTCGAGCCATTTGATTGTCCTGCTCCATTATTGACTTTTCAACATTTTTTCAAGGCTTTATTTCTCCACTCTTTGATTGGCTTGGGTTGGGCATTGGGCCTAGGTTCGCATTCAATTTGTGTGTGAGGTGAGGTCCCATGTGGCAACTAGAAGCTACCGCTGTGCTTGATCAAGCACAATGGTCATTGCACCACCAAATTTCTCAATCCTAAACATCCCTAATCAAAAATATAAAAAGATATGCTAAATTCAACTAAATTTTTTTTTGGAACGGAAAAATGAATTCCTCCTTGAATAAAATCTAATAAAAAATCCTTAATTTTCTATTAACTGCTGCTGTGTTTTCTGTTCTTGATAAAATAGAGCATGACCCATCTATCTGATTCATTGTGTGCGTTTTTTTTGTCTATACCTCTCTTTTATTTCTTTGTTGTTGGGGTGTGTGTGTTGGGGTGAGGGTTGTTGAGGTGCTTGTGTTGGGGTGAGGGTTGTTGGGTTTGGTGTTGTAGGAAAGGTTTGAAATCTCGGATTTTGCCCCCATATTGCTTTCTGCGAAAACCAAAATATTTCAGGGGAATTTCGGTATATTTTGCCCCTATATTTCAGCAGTCATTTTGTTTCATTTTTCAGCAAAACCGAAATATTTCGTCAATTTCGGTGAACTTTTCCGAAATATAGAATCATGATTGTAGGTTTAACTTCTTGTTTTGGCTTTGGTTGCAATGTTTTTTGGGCTAGCTATATTGCATTATTGGGCCTTGTTTGCTTTTTGCGTTATTTCTCTTTTATACATTTCTTCATACAATTTTCTCAATGCCGATAAAAAGGGAGATAAGAGCAAGATGCTGTTTTGAAACCTTGCTGACTTGTGGCTGAGTTGACACCCCAAAAAATGTCCATGTGTTCCTCAGGTGATCCACTTATCATGTGGAAAAGTTTTAGCCCTCCTATCTGTTCAAAACATCCATTTTTTTTCAGTCCTTTTTATATGAAAAATAGTCTTTTTTTTATATGAAAAATAAGAATGGGACATGGGGCTACTGGTTGCCATTTATTAGAGTAGTGTCCATACAACAACAACAATAACAACAACAACAACAACAACAACAAAGCCTTATCCCGATTAAATGGGGTCGGCTACATGGATTCTTGTCCTCCAATCAGCTCTGTTTGGCTAAATAATTTGGGCAGTCTATGTGTTCCAACGGTCCTCCATTTGGAAGGGAACTCTTGGTTATTGCCGGCTTCAAGATCCTGTGACATAATAAAAAATCTAGAATCTTTTTCTTTTATATTTTGCAAAATACTCATGCTTTGCTATATTGTACACTTGCACTTGAAGTGCACCTTCTGTCACCCACTATCCTGTGGTTCGGTTCTGCAGGGATCTGGGGTGTGGTCGGAATTTGCTTAAATGTTATGCAGTATGAAAATTTTTGGAGTTGCATTCTCCAATATGTTTTACAATGTAAAATGGCAGTAGGTAATTTTAGTGCACATGAAGAAGACTTTTTTCTTTGTGGTTTTCTGCATCTTTATATTTTAATTTATAGGCGAAAAGTTTTATGGATTGCACCCATATTCTTGTATGGGCATAGGCATACCTTGTTGTGCGGCTTGTGCCACTTGGATGTGGCAATTTCAACTGTTGCTATCTGTGGTAATTTAGTCTCCAATTCTATCATGTACCCTCCCAGGTATGTCCATGTACCGTTCCATATGCCAATGAGGCCTTGACCCTCTTCATAGGTCTCTATTTTGATTTGTATCCTCCCATGTAGTGGCATACCCTCCCAGGTATCTCCATTTACCCTTCCATATGCCCATGAGGCCTTGATCCTCTTCATAGGCTTCTATTTTGATTTGTTTGCCACATGGCTAACTATGTTTGGGCTGAAACTTGACATGTGAGCTAGGGATATTAGAGTCTAGCTATCCACAAATTTTCAGCACCATTGGAGCTGCGAGCAGTGCGATGTGGCAGAACTAGGTGGCCACTCATAAAATCCTGCTCCTCCTGCTTCCTAATTTATATTAATGTAAAATTAGGCGTCTTGTTGCTTGCCAGAAGGAGAAGGCGATTGTGAAGTGAAAGCAAAATAAAGCTTACGTCACAGCTTAATGGGTTTGGAACCTGTTTTAGACTTGTAGCTTGGCTGATTTTGTTTGGATGACTACAAGATTCTTAACTGGGGTTCTAATACAAAAACTCCAGGGTATTTGTCATCCAACCCCCCCCCCCCCCCCCCCCCCCCCAACAAAAAAAAATCATATTGACATAATATTTTTGCAGGCAAAAGGCAGGCTTGTTAAATCTGGAAGCTTTATGCATTCTTATCCTTTCTGTTGGAGATCTGATACTCCTCTTATTTATAGAGCAGTTCCAAGCTGGTATGTGTATGTTCGTGAAAGTGGTTCCTTCTATCTCTTTTTGCAGTCTTACCTTTTTTTTTCCCCCTGGATTCTTTTGGTATTATTCCTTCTGCAAATATATTATTTTGATTGGTTTTGTTTATGGTATGATGTTGATTCACCTCCTTCTTTATGTGTCTTGTTTTCGTTTAACATGTCGTAGGAGGTAGCATATGATCCCTCTATTTGGTGCGTTCTCACCTATGCTGGTGTATTTTACAAAAGAAACACACTTATCAATATGTGAATATGGGCCGTCCGTGAGCCTTTGATTTGGCTCTGTTGTGAACCAAGGTACTAAATCTCGGTTTTGAAGCCGGTTTTGGTCAGGCCTGAAACTGAGACGTGTCGGATCTCGTTTCGAGGTTTTGACAACGGGTCTCCCTGGGTTGACAGTCGAAACCCAGTATCGAAACCTGGGTTTCGACCATGGGTTTCGTTTTCGCTAGGCCCGAAACTGAGAAAACTTGGAGATTTCGGTCAGTTTCGATCAAAACCTAGAACTATAGATTAGAATCGAGGCAAGACGAGACAGGAGATAATGTTCAATGAAGCCCTATCTCCACCAAAATTCAACTCACTTCATTTTGTTTATTTGTTTATTTATTTATTTTTGGGTTGGGGGAGGTTGGAGGATGAGGTCAAGCTAACGTCACCATTGACACCAAGCACCACGTCTTGTACCTGATTTAGTTGATGATAGTTGAGTTTTTAATGGGCTATGATAATTTGATCATTTGAGCTATTATCTGATATTGCAAATGTGTGGATGGAGGTGGATAGAAGATTATGTCTGGTTGCTAATTCTTGAAATGGGCCTACCAAGACAGTTAACCACATCTCCCATATGGCAGTTTACCATCTGCAGTACTGGCACGGATTCTAGCATATGGAAAAATGAAGCATTAAAAAATATTAGAAGTTTAATGTTTTCAAAATAGGGGCTGGCTGAAAAAAATGGAAAAGTGAAATACATGATGGGGCACTGGGCCACAAGGTTGAGATGGCCCATGAATTTGACACATGGCAATCCAGAAATTCCCCCATCTTTCATATGGTTTGGATTGGTCACATTATTCCTCCACATGGCAGAAATCAGGCTGGATATGCTGCCGAGCCTAGCAACACAATCAGGTTAACAACCTCTTCCCGTATATAAACAAGGACAAATATGAAAGAAAGCAAGCAGAGGTCATGATACTGTAGTGAATTGGGAATTTTGTTAATCTCTGCCCTTCAGTGTTATCTGTCTTGGTGGAATGGAGTATCCTACGGAGGGATCTTGTGGGTGATGATTCCTTTGTGATATATTGGAGCTTGTGAAAGAAACACTTTTATTTTGTAGGCTAAGAAAGAAAAAACAGATTTTGTGGCTAAAAAAACCATGAGATTAGTGTATTAGTGTTCTGTGGCTCCAGATTTAGGGGGTTTAAATATGTCACCATTTGCGATAGTGGGGCTGAATTTGTGAATGGGGAAGGAAAGCCTATGGTTTTGGTTCTTTGGTTTTTGTTGATTATGTAAAGGTGGGTGCATTTTTTTCCGGTGGGTCCTGACTGCCTCTGTGAACCATTGTCAAGTATAAAGAGGTGCTTTTTGTGCTATTATTGATATAGTTGTATAACTTTTGTTATGCTTCTAGCCCGGGGTGGGGGGGACTCAAGAAAAGAGCAAGAAAACTTTGAAATAGAGAATCAAACTAAGATTTACTTGCTGAAATGATCAGTTACAGAACTGGAATGTCAGCAGTGTACTTCTTCCCTTAGAATTCAAAAATTCCTAGTTTCCTTCTGGAATATAAGCTTATCTAAAGACGATTTAGGATTCTAGTTACAAATCCTTTACAGATCAAATAAGCCTACCTTATATACGTTGAAACTGACTTGGAAAGATAAAACGATTTAAAATGACACCATCTAAACTGCTTTGACTTAAAAAATAACAGTTGAAGAAGGTTGATGGTCTGTTTTACGGCCCAGCTGTTTATGTTTTTCCCTTGCTCTTACTTTCTGTCCCTGGTTTTCGGGTAAAATGACACCTATCTCCCCTATATCAGTTATTTACTCCGTATGTCTTAAATGATTGTTCATCTTGGCATTGTGGGGGGTGGGGGGTCTGGCAAAGTATTGGAAAAAATGTTTTACTAGAGGGGTTTAATTTTTTTTGGAAGAGCCATCTTAATGCCTGCTTTAAGGCGGTCAATTTGTGATGTGCTCTGCCATGTGTGATGTGATTTGATAATTGGTCTGCATTTTCCATCTCCTTGTAAAGGATTAGTGATGCATACATATTCCTTAGTATCATTTGTCTTCTCTACTCATGGATTTCATCAACTTTTGTAGGTTCGTTGCTGTAGAAAGGTTGAAAGATCAATTACTAGAAAATAACAGGCAGACATACTGGGTTCCCGATTATGTCAAGGTTTGGTAGTTCTTTTCACAAGCTACGTTAAGCGTCTTTTTTTTTTTTTTTTTTGGGTGTTGGTCTACTGGTTTGTTGTTCATCACATTTCTTATATAATTTGATGGTTTTGAAGTTCCACTCAAAAGATTTTGTTATTATAATAAATGTCCACCCCCCCCCCCAAAAAAAAAAAAAAAAAAAAACACCACCCACCACCACCAAAAAAAAAAAAAGAAGTCGTAACTGATGAAAAGCTATTTATTCTCAGATGCCGTTTGGTTTAGTTTGAGGACATCATTTATTGGCAGTCCTTATGCTGCAGGTTGTCATAGATGTCAAGGCGTTTCTGGTTTTTTTTTTTCCCCCCCATAAAATATCAATGCTATATTTATGTTTATATATTATATGCATTAATTCAATATGCTACATCAAGAATCAACATTTAAGACAACCTAATATGAGAAAATAAACAAATAATGATTGAAGTATTGAATGTAAGAACTAAAAAAACATATTTATAATAAAAAAAAAGCACAAAGCAATAAACTAAGAACATAGTGGCATATAAAATAAGAAACAAGAGTGCAAGTCTATATTGCACGTTAAGAACTAAAGATGTGAATTACTCAATAAATATTATATTGTTGTTACCTCCATGGCTTCTTAGCTTTGAAACACTTTGACTGCCGGGGAATAAATTTTTTGATGACATCGACATCCCAATCTTGGACTGGTTTTTAGTATAAGGGTAAAAAAATCTTTTCATCTTTTCCGTTAGGGAACAAAACAGCGCATGACCAATAACGGGGGATGATTGAATTGCGGGTAAACGGAAAACTTAAGGGAGGTACGTGAAATTTTCCATTTAATTAAAAATTTATGTACAAATATGCAACAAGGCGACCGCACAAGCCTTCATGGCGTCGAAGGTGCCCAAGGCGACGCCCAGAAGACTTAGGCGGTCGCCTTTTGAACATCCACAAGCATAGTTGTCAAGGCGACAAGGCGAGCCAAGGCGTTTGGGGCCTTCCTAGGCGCCTAGACGACTAGGCGCCGCCTAGGCGACCAAGGCGTTCCCAGTGTATTTTTTTTCTTTTCTAAACTATTAATGCTATATTAATATTCATATATAAGCAGTATTCTACATAAATAATCAACATTTAAAACATAACTTATTTAATATAATAAAACCAACAAGACAACAAACAATTAATAAAGTATTGGACATAAAGAAACATATTCATAAAAAATAAAAATAAAACACAAATCAATAAACTAAGAAGGGTAAATTTAGAACATTATTACATATAAATAAAAAACAAGACTGCAAGAGGAAGACTATAATGTTACTTACCTCTAAGATGCCAAATAAATATTTATGCCTATATTCCTCAGTAGCTCAGTGTTAAATGTAATAAATCCTGCATTAAATAAAGTATTGGACATAAAGAAACATATTCATAAAAAATAAAAATAAAACACAAATCAATAAACTAAGAAGGGTAAATTTAGAACATTATTACATATAAATAAAAAACAAGACTGCAAGAGGAAGACTATAATGTTACTTACCTCTAAGATGCCAAATAAATATTTATGCCTATATTCCTCGAGAGCTCGGTGTTAAATGTAATAAATCCTGCATTAAAAATATATGCAACAAGATTGCAAGAAGGAAATTCTAATATATCTTAATTTATCCTAGACAATGCAATAAGAAATAATAACTAGATAAAAATTCACATCCAAATTCAAATTCTATTAGTTAAATCAATCATCCAAATCATCAAGTAAACTAGGGTCCATTGCATGTTCTTGCTGCTGCCCCCCTCCACTATGATCCTCAGGCCACTGTCCAAAGTCATCATCAACGTCTTCATCATCATTAAAATGAAAATCCTCTTCTTGAATATCTTCATGATTTGACTCATCTTCAACTGAATCCCTTCTCACACGGCGTGTGTAATGGACATTGCTACCAGATGCTCGAGCTCTTGTTACTCTAGTGCGTCCCTCAAGAGATGATGATGCCCCAATTGCTCGATCTACATCACCCCATGTGAGACCATCATGGACCATCTCTTTCTCTTCTGGCTCCTGGCCTATCATCCACTCACAACTCCAATCTAACTCATCTAGCAACAGGGGATTATAATTTCTATTTTGTTGACGCCTTTCATTAAATCTGACTTGAAGACGTCTATTATATTGAATGTATACCAGATCATTTAGACGTTCATGTTCTAGCCTGTTCCTTTTCTTTGTGTGAATCTGAATATATAAACAATACAGAGTATGTCAATATGTCATTCTTTTTAAAAGACTAAAAATAGTACATGTACATGACAAAGAAATATAATATTTACAAAATAAAAAATGTACTTAATACTTACAAACTCAAATGTGCTCCAGTTGCGTTCACAACCAGAAGAAGAGCAACACAGGCCTAGAATGCGAGATGCAATATTCAAAAGTTCTGGAGATGCCACACCATGAATACCCCACCATCTAACTGTAAAGTATAAAATACAATAATTTATAAAGCTAAAACTTAAACAATAAACACTAAAATAAATTTTTTAAATTAAAATAATACTTACGTAGACTAGAGGTAACCCGTTGTCTGATTGCCATTGGAGTTCCAAATATGCCTTCAAGACGTTTATAAGAAGATACCTGATCAATAATCTTGTCTTGCAAATCTGGATTAGGCACCATTCTTACAATTACCTCATTAAAAGCAAGTTGGATTTTCCCTTCAATTTCCTGTTTCTTGATCTGATCAGGCTCATCCTCTATATACTTGAAGTATTTTCCAGGATTAAGATACAAGGCAGCAAGATACAAGGGCCGGCCCATCTGACACTCCCATCGCTCAGTAATAAATTTGATAACTTTTTTCCATAATGTTCCTTGGCCACCAAAATGTTCTTGTATTTTTTTCTTTGCCTCCTCTAATGCCAAGTATATTTCAGGCATAGCAGGTTTTTCATCTCCATCTACAACCCTCAATACAGCAACGATAGGCTTTGATGCTTTCAAGCAATCTTCTACACGATTCCAAAATTGAACAGAAAGCAATGTATCAACTATTTGTTTACCTGCCTCTGTTTTTGCTAAATTGCTCCTTGTCCAATCATCGGAAACAAAGAGTTGCTTCAAAGCATCTTTGTGTTTATACAAACTCTGGAGTGTCAGAAATGATGTAGCAAACCTGGTAATTCCAGCCCTAACAAGATCTTACCCACCAGTTTTAGCTCTCATTGCCTCAAGAAGACGAACATGTCTATAAATAAAGGTAGTGACCTTTCTACCTTTAACTATTGTATTCTTAAACTCATTCAAATTCCCAATATCTTCCAACATGAGGTCAATACAATGAGCTGCACATGGTGTCCAATACAATGTAGGCCGCTTCTGCATTAGTAGGGAACCAGCTAATTTATAATTAGCTGCATTGTCTGTAACCACTTGAATAACATTTTCTTCTCCAAGCTCTTCAATTTTGTCATCCAACAATTTACACAACATGTTGGCATCCTGGACATGCTTGGATGCATCAACAGATCCTAGAAAAAAGGTCCCTTCTGGACAATTCACAAGAAAATTAATCAAATGTCTCCCTCTTTTATCTGTCCATCCATCAGACATGAGGGTACAACCATAATTTTCCAATACATTTCATATTGTTTTTTGATTTCTGCAACTTTCTCCTTTTCTGATTTCAGTAGAGGCACTCTCACATCATGATAAGTTGGAGGCCTGTATCCTGGCCCAGCCTGTATAATGGATTCAACCATCACCTCAAAGCTCTTGGCTTTAATTGCATTAAAAGGAATCCCACACTCATACAACCAAGCGGCAATGTGTATCAGTTTTCTTCTTCTGCTCAACTGATAATCGGCCATGCAATGTAGTTTGTATGGGTTCTTTCATTTTTCGCCGCCTATCCTCAACAACTTCTTCAGCACTTTTCCTCACATGAGCATCCATAAGACCTCTTACTTGTTGTTGAATGAAAACTTGTTTTCTTTTTGAAGTTGTGCCAGAGCTTGGAATTATAACAGTTCTAGATGCTTGAGATGAGGGGGGAGCCATTTGCCCTTGACCTTCTGTTTCCTCTATGTCTAAGTCATCATTGTGAATGGGATCATCTAAATCATTTATCTTCCTCTTCTGATTCTTTGTTATATATTCATGCATCTCTCTACTTATCTCAGCAGTTACTTTGCTACACTTGACTACATCCCCAAAACCACCAGCCAAGTGTTGCTTCAACCTTTTTATCCCTTGGTTCAAGTTCTTACCACAGAGAGTACATTTAACCATATTCTTGTTTCCTAGATCTGGCCAATAGCCATACTTCCAGCCAGGATCTTTTGATTTAGCCTTCCTGGCTGGATCTTTACTAGGATCAGCTGAATTTGCAACACTTGGGGTTGAGTTGCTACCAGTACCAATAGCAGCATCCATATTCATATGTTGTTGACTGCACATTGCACAAATATTAATATACACTTTAAAGTTTAAACCATTAATTCATAACATAGTAAAATACAAGTACAAGCATAACAACATACTACCAGGCTACCAGCACTAGCACTTGCAGTCTTGCAAAGAATCTAAGAGAGAGAGAGAAGCACTAGCAGGCAGCACTCAGCAGCAAGGCAATCCTAATTCCTAAATCAGAAACACCTGCTACTTCCACAAAAAAAAAATATCATACATAGTTGCATAGAAGAAGAAGAAGTCGACTACTGTATGGCATTGTGATTTTAGTTAGATATTTGATTTCTTTGAACTAATGAACTATATCAAAAGTTATCTGCTACTGACTATTGTTTCAATGAAATCTGGCTAAATCAGATCTACAATGGTGCAGGGGAGGAGAAGAAGAAGAAAAAAAAAAAAAAGCCACCGGCGAGACTCGAGTCGACAATCTGACAACCAAAAAAGAAAGTAGAAAAATAATCTGGTGCGCAGAGAAGAAGAAGAAGAAGAAGAAGAAGAAAAAAAGAAGAGTGCGCAGAGAAGAAGAAACAGAAGAAGAAAAAACGAGGAGGAAAAAAAAAAAACAGTGCGCACAGAAGAAGAAGGAGAAAAAATAGTGCGCAGAGAAGAAGATTGCGTAGAGAAGAAGAAGAAGTAAAAAAAAAAAAAAAAAAAAGAGTACGCGAGAAGAAAGAAGAAGAACAATAAAAAAAAAAAAAAAGAGTGCATAGAGAAGAAGGAGGAGAAGAAGAAGAAGAATAAGGGAAAAAAAAAAAAATCAGGTGCGTAGAGAAGAAGAAGAAGAAAAAGAAAAGAAGAAGAACAAAAAAAAAAAAAAAAGTGCGCAGAGAAGAAGAAGAAGAAAAAAAAAAAAAAAAAGAAACGTCTTGAGAGAAGAAGAAGAAGAAAGAAAGAAAGAAAAAATGTTGCGCAGAGAAGAAGAAGAAGGAATGTGACAGTGACACTCAACATTCACAAAAAAAAAAAAAAAGTGCGCAGAGAAGAAGAAGGAAAAAAAAACAGAGTGCGCAGAGAAGAAGAAGAAGGAGAAGAAGGAAAAAAAAATCAGGTGCGCAGAGAAGAAGAAGAAGGAAAAAAAAAAAGAGTGCAGAGAGAAGGAGAAGAAGAAGAAGAAGAAACAAAAAAGAAAACACTACACAGAGAAGAAGACGAAGAAGAAAGAAATGTGGAAAAAATCTACATTTGCGCAGAGGAGGAGAAGAAAAAAAAAACAGAGTGAACAGAGAAGAAGAAGAAGAAGAAGAAGAAGAAGAAGAAGAAGACACTCGACATTCACAAAAAAAAAAAAAACGATAACATCAACCATTAATCTTAAATCATACCTGAAATACGACCGCCGGGAATGTAATAAGAGCGCCGGAGACTCGGCACTGAACCGTCGTCGACTCGTCGGAGGATCGTCGACTCGTCGGAGGATCGGAAGAGGAAGAGTAGGTGAGGGAGAGGAACCGTGAGTATGACTGTATGAGTGATGCCCTAAATCCCTAATTCGTATTGAGTTCAAACAGTAATGCCCAAATCCAAAACGTTTTTATTGAGAAAACTTTTTTTTTTTTTTTTTTTTTTTTTTTTTTTTTTTTTTTTTTAACGTTTCAGTTTTTTTTTTTTTTTTTGGTAAAAACGTTTCAATCTTTTCCAAGAAGTTGATTTTATTAAAAAAATATTAAAAAAAAAAACTTAAATTTAACTTTTGATTATTAATAATAAAACTAATAAGTATTATTAATTGTTATATAAGTATAATTATAAAAATAAATAACTTAAAATTATCTTCTGATTGTTCATTATTATATAATTATTGTTACATAAGTTTAATAATAATAAATTAATAATATCAAGTTATCAACATTGATAAGCATCTAGTCTATCTATGTTTTACCCAAAAAAAAAAAAATATCTAATTGCCTATGCTATTAGCTTTAACCTATCACTAATGATTTAATGATTTATTTAAGGTCATGCGACTCATGCCACTAGATACTATATGTTAATATGTTATATATATGACTATATGAGTATATTTATTTAAGGTCATGTCACTAGATATCATATGTTAATATGTTATGTATATGAATACATTTATTTAAGTTCATGCCAACCCCATAAGTTTGAATCTTACGCGACGTAAATGATGTAACGAGAAATGATATTACGAATAAAAACCCACATGGTAATAGATGTATGATGTATCTACCATGATTTGTCGTTGCTGCCTTGTTAGATTAAATCAATATCGAATGGTTTTTACTTTTTAGTATAAAGGTAAAATACTATTTTTCATCTCTTACTATTAGCCTATTACTAATAATTTAATCAATTGGTCATTTCATATCTACCTTACTTTGGATTTCTTGGAAAGATCTCAATTATCATCATATGTGTTGGAATAAAAAAAAAATTGATTTATTGGAAAGATCTCAATTATCATCATATGTGTTGGAATAAAAAAAAAAAAAATTGATTGTGAAGGTGAATAGATAAACTTAGAATCCTATATAATGTTATTCAGTCATTTGATTATTATTATTTATGATAGTGCTTCCGACGCACAAGCACTAGATACTATATGTTATATATATGAGACTATGAGTACACTTATTTAAGGTCATGCTAAATTGCCAATTGCCAACCCCACATGCTTAAATCTTACGCAAGTCCGCGACACAAATTAGGTAACGAAATCTGTTATGTTAAGGAATTTAATAATGTGTAGCCGTCTAGTCGATAAAAGTGGATAGTTGAAATTGAATTGTGAATAATGGAAACCTTAAGGGGGTAGCCTTATACTCATAGGCATCTTATTAATGATTTATAATTTATACACATAAATTTTTACAAAAAAATAAAAAAAATGCACCCATAACCAATAAGGCGATCGCCTAGACACTCTGGGCGTCCTAGGCGCTCTGGGCGACGCCTGGGCGCTCGCCTTTCTAACAATAGCAAGGCGCCCAGGCTTTAAAAAAGCGCCTGGACGCCTAGGCTAGGCGACGCCTTGACAACTATGTCCACAAGGCGCCTACTGCCTAGCTCATAAATTACTGCCCAGAGTCCATGGTTTTAAAACTCGACCGAGAAGGGTCGAGATCTCGACCTTTCGGTGGTCTCGACAGGGTCGAGACGAGATTACTGGTCGAAACTGGGTCTCGACCAGTTTCGAACTGGTCCAAGGCTTTATATAAGAGTCTCGGTCGAGATCTCGACCGAGACTCATTTTCCTTCTCTAATTACCTTCTGTTTTCTTCTCCTCCTCCATTCCTTCTTCTCCAACCTTGCATCTAAGGTTCGAAAACCTCTGTTCTTTGCAAATCTCTCCATCAAACTGCTGTTGGAGGCTCATTTTGACATATTCTTTGCAAATCTAAGGTTTGAGGTATGGTTTTTTTCTCCTAAAATTTACTTTTTTACATGAATATGTTCAATACATGTTGGTTCATCATGAAATTTATATATGTGAGAGTCATTAGGCGGATCTACAACCTTATCCTTTCGAAATTATTTTCTTGCATATATATTTTTTATTTTGATTTTCTGTTAAAAAAATGTGTTTTCCAGCAATTAAAAATTTTAAAAAATATGATAAATATTAATTAGATGGTATTGAAAATATTATATGATGAACACCGTTGGCCGATCTACGCGGCGACGGTTTCATTTTTTTTTTCCTGTATATATATATATATATATATATATATATATATATATATATATATATATATATATATATATATTTATTTTATTTTTTGTTTAAAAAAATTAAAAAATACATTTCTTAAATATTAATCAGTTTACTTTCAAAATAATATATGTTGAACACCGTTGGCCGATCTACGCGGTCACGGTTTCAGTTTTTTTTTTCTGTACATATTTTTATTTTTATGAATTTTTTTATTAATAAATCCTATTTTCCAGCAATAAAAAATTAATAAAAAAAATATTAATACTTATCTACTGGTGTTCAAAATAATATATGTTGAACATCGTTGGCCGATCTACGCGGTCACGGTTTCAGTTTTTTTTTTCTGTACATATTTTTATTTTTATGAATTTTTAATTAATAAATCCTATTTTCCAGCAATAAAAATTAATAAAAAAAATATTAATACTTATCTACTGGTGTTCAAAATAATATATGTTGAACATCGTTGGCTGATCTACGCGGTCACGGTTTCAGTTTTTTTTTTCTGTACATATTTTTATTTTTATGAATTTTTTTATTAATAAATCCTATTTTTCAGCAATAAAAAATTACTAAAAAAATATTAAAAAAATATTAATACTTATCTATTGGTGTTCAAAATAATATATGTTGAACATCATTGACCAATCTACGGTTTCATGTTGTCGGATTATATTTTTCAAAAAATAAATTATTTTTATTTAATATCCAAAATTATTAATAATATCTAAATAATTATGAAAAATTAGGAAAAATATTCTGTTTTCTTGTAACATAGTTTTAAAATTTTGAAAAGTAATTTCAATGTATTTTTAGTTGTATTCGCATATTTCATGCTTTTATGTTTTTCAATTTTAAGTTTTATTAATATAAATCTATTGATTTAAATTTCTCTATTTATCATCTCATGTAACAGTGTCTCATTCTAAATATTATGGTTGCTTCGGGTTCTCGTGAAGGAGGTAGTGATGCTGGTCGTACTGACATGGCTTGGCAGTATTGTACCGCCATTGACGGTGATAGAAAGAAGACCCAATGCAAATTCTGTAGGAAAAAGCTCGTGTCTGGTGGGATTACCAGACTTAAGCAACACTTGAGTGAGACTTCTACAGATGTGGCAAAGTGTCCTATAGTTCCTGTGGAGATTACCAGGGCCATAGCTGTACAGATGAAGGGAGGCCAGCAGAGAAGGGCAGAGAAAGAAAAAAATAAACAACAATTTGAGGAAACAATACGAGGTACAGTGCGTGGTTTGGATGATGATAGTTCAGATGATGATGGTTTAGATACTAGGGGTTTGACTGAAGAAGAAGCCAGAGATCTGAGACTGGCAACAATGGCTAGTAAAGTCAGCCATGACATGGAAATGGAAAGGTTGAGGCAAAGAGCCTTAGGGGCTGGTGGTATTAGATCATTTCAGCAGCCCGAAGAACCACAAATACATAGTAAGGGAAGGTTGGCTCTATGTTTAGAAGATCAAAAAGTACTAGAGCATAACCCCAGGCACCATCACCTACTGCTAGGGATGAAGATTATGTAGAGATTTTACAGCAGGATCCAGCAGTTTTTAGAAAGGCTGGCGCCAAACGAAAGAGATTGAAGAGTATGTGGAATTGGAAAGGTACAAAAGAATTTATTGGGGATGCCTTTGCTAGGTGGTCTATCTATAATAGTATCCCAAAGAAATGCCGTGAAGTGGCCCATACTATCGACCTTTCTTTGATGCGCTTGCTCTGTCCCGGTGTTAAAGCCCCACTCCATATGAAGTGATGAATGTCTATCTCCCAAGAATTAAAAAAGAGTTAGAAGTATGGATAAAAGGGTAAAAGAATAATTGGGGTGCATATGGGGTCACTATAATGTGTGATGGTTGGACTGGTCCTACTAGAAAGTCCATCATCAACTTCATGGTCTACTGATGATGGGAAGACATCATTCTTGAAGTCTGTGGATGCATCTGCATACACAAAAGTTGCTAACTACATCTATGGATTGCTACAGACAGTGGTGGATGAAGTTGATGCATCAAATGTGGTGCAAATTTTGACAGACAATGGCAGCAACTACAAGAAGGCAGGAGAGATGATGATGGCTAACTATAACCTTTTTTGGACTCCATGTGCTGCCCATTGCATTGACTTGATGTTGAAGGACATGGGCAAGATCCAAAAAGTAAAGCAAGTGGTTGAACAAGCACGCCCGGTGACAACATTTGTATACAACCATAGCTATTCTTTAAACTTCTGCGAGGGAGAAATGTGGAGGGGACTTGGTAAGACCCAAGCATTACTAGATTTGCTACCAACTACATAGCCCTAAAGAGCTTTCGGGCAAAGATGGTAGGCCTCGGATCGATGTTTGCTTCGAGGGACTGGTTTGGGTGGAGGGAGTCCAGCTCTCCTGGAGGGGTTCAAGCACATACTACTATAGCTTCAGAGGAATTTTGGAGAACACTGAAGGATGTAGTCAAAATTCTGGAGCCAGTGGTGAAGGTGCTGAGATTAGTGGATACAACGTTCCAGCCCACCATGCCACATTTATATGCTGCCATGGATATGTTGAAGGATCGTATAAAAACTGTGCTTCCACGTGGAAACAAACATTTTGTGAAGATTATCAAAGATCGATGGGAGAGTCACTGATGCACCCATTGCATAAGGGTTGGGTGAGTATATTTAATAATGTCTTTAATTTAGTTCCACTTAATAGTTGGTACTCTATTTTAATCCGGCGACTCATATTTTGCAGGATACTATTTGAACCCCAAGTACCAATATTCACATGTGCTTGGGCTCAATTAGGACCTTATCGGTGCGGTAAAAGATGTTGTGGCAAAATTGGTGCCGATTATACCGTACAAGCACTGGTCAATCTGGAGGTGAGTTGTATGGTTTAAGTGTTGAATTATTTGAATATCCACATATTACAATGGTTAATGGTTATAAATTTTGAAATGGGTGTAGATGAAAACGTTCAGAGATGCTCTTGGGAGTTTTGGAACTCCCGCTGCAGTGGCTGGATGAGATAAGATCGATCCTGGTATGAAATTATGGAAATTGAAATTTTCAAGTAATATATCTTATTTAATATGTGTATTAAAATGTGTTCTTCATCTTGTGCAATGAGTGGTGGTTGTTGTATGGCGAGAATGCAATGAGTTGAGGAGAATTGCAATCAAAGTCCTATCTCAGACATGTTCCGCATCTGGGTGTGAGCGAAATTGGAGTACTTTCTCCCTTATCCATTCAAAGAGGCGGAATAAATTGGGCTCTCAACGGCTAAATGACTTGGTCTACGCCCATTACAACATGAGACTGAGGGTACAATGCTTGAAATTTGAACAAAGAAATGAACAAGAGCTGATCGAGCTAGCCGATGTCTTCCAACTATCTTCAGATGAAGAGGATCCCTATGTGGAATGGGTGAGAGACAGAGCAGTTCCGGTGATGGATGAGCCTAGTGGGATGCCCAACCCCACCGTATGCCTTCCGATGGGTTCTAATCTCGAGCGGTTTATGTCCTCGGATGAGGGTCGTGTACACGCACAGTCGCCTAGACCGTTTGACCCCCCAGCTGGTATTGGTAGTAACTCAGAAGGCGATGATGATACAATGGAACAAACTGACTGGTCAACTTCTGATAGTAGTGGTGATGATGGTAGTGGTGGTGGTGATGTGGGTGGTGGTGGTGATGAGGGTGGTGGTGGTGATCCTAGACCGACTGTACCCATTATTAGATGGACCGGTGAGAGTCAGTATACACACACTACACGGGATCCGGATCATGGTGGTGCCAAGCATCTTCATCATCGACCTATGACTGGGTATACACGTAGGTCTCGTCAACGGGAACGCCCTTTGCAACCAGTGGAAGAAGAAGAAGATCATTTCTTTGACATCGTTCCAGATCCTGATATTATGCCTGATGTTGAAATTGATAGCATGTCTACAAGTTTTGGAGGATTGAGCATTGAGGGTAGCAGTGGACAGGAGCAGGGGTAGTGGAGTGCTCATGGATTTGGCACCACTTCGGCGTACGGTTCTTATTCCGGTGATGATGACCGCATGATGGGAAGTGCATATGATTATTCCACTGATACTAGTAATGCTACATCACAGACTAGCTCAAACTTTGTGGACAGTCTATTTTCAGTCCCAAATTTGCAAAGAACCACGCCCCCACACCAACCAATATATGCTCACTTTACTCCACATTATAGTGAATCGTATCCAAGGTTGGGTATTTTTAGAAACTTCCCTGATCATATGTATGAGAAATATGTGGAAGACTACCAGACCTTCTATAGCCGAAGGATGTCGTGGCAGGATTTTGTTTATCAGACCGAGATATATTTTCTTCAACAAAGTCAATCTGATCAGATGGAACCTGCACGCCACTCTACATATGATTAGACATTGAGATGAACTAATGGGAATGTATTATTTCATTTTGAGTATTTAAGTCTTTCATATAATGAGTACTTGTAAATTATGTTATTTTATGGGATTTATGATTTATGAATGTATGATTTTTCGATAATGTGATTACTTTTTATACTTCAAATGTGTTTATATATGTTGAATAAGTATTTTCCTGCAATATATAGTCTTAAAATGGCTCTAAAATAGACTTAAACAGCAAAAAATGGCTTAAACCATAAAAAAAACCTGTCGAAACTCCCATTTTACCCTCTGGGAGTTTCGGCAGGTTCTCGCCGGTAATCTCGGTTTTCTCAAGGGTCGAGACACCCTCGAGAACCGAAATTTCGAACTATGCCAGAGTCCCAGACCCCTAGGATACCTTGACAAATGTGCAGGTTATTTTAAGTCAGAATCTTGTTCAAGCCCACCACTCCTCTAAAAGTAACTATTTATAGAGTAGCCTTTAATTTCCTAGCTCATCTTACTTCCAATTTTTGAACTCCATCTTCATTATGCAGTTCCTTACCTGTAAATTGTAGGATGCTGCCAGAGGAAAAGTCCAATGAGGTCCCCCTTCCCTAATTCTTCTATCCTACTCCATTGAATATCACAACTCTGTAAATGAGCTGGCAACTTGTATGCTTGTTCCAATTTTCTGTATCAGTCTCCCCCGTCAAAACTGGGGAGCCCAACACACCATCGATCTCTGATTGCTAGGAAACTTTCTAGTTTGGCCACTTTCTCTCACCTCCCAAAATTAGTAATGAAAGTACAATTCCAAAACAGAAATTCTAGAATTGTCTAGCAGAAACAGGATTCTCAAAACAGAGAATAGGACAGAGTAGGCAGAAATCTGATAACTTAGAAGAGAGGGTTCAGATTAGCCTAATACCTTGGTTGGGTGACCTTCCTTGACAGTAGAATAGGTTGGCAAAGTTTCAGAGAAATCCAATAGCTAGATCCATAGTTGTCAAGGCGACAAGGCGGTAGAGGGGTGCCTAAGCACTTAGGCAACAAAGCGCTCGTCTAGGTGCCCTGGGCGTGCATGCACTGGGGGTGCATGGGTGGTTGAACGTAGATGCTAGTGTTTTTTTTTAATTTATTTTTTATTTATGTTTTATTTTTTTTATAGATGAATTTGGATTATATTGAGAAAGAGGCATCATTTACAAAAAGCTTATCAATAAGGAAGACCAAAACAACGACAAACAAACAGATCTATCTGGACCTCCTACCCACATTGAGTTGGATAGATAAGTTCCAAGCATTTAAAATAAATCTGATCCTAGGAGTATCCGGTCACAGTTTGTCATGAGGAAGAATAGTCCCTCAGATGTCAACAGCAATGAATTACCAGATTTGAATGAAACTTCTAGCTTTCCCTGTTTAGGTCCTTAGGTTACTCTCAATCCAAATGCTGTAAATAGCTGAAACAATGGTGCATTTCCCTATTTTAGCACTAAGGGATCTTCCTTTGAAGGCCATGCTGATCCATCTCCATTCCCTCCTAAGAACTTAAATCCTCCTTGTGGTTGGCCAACGACGGGAGAGCACTCCTTTCCAAAATTGAGTAGAAAAGGGGCACTGAAAGAACAAGTGATCAACATCCTCTAAAGTGAACCAGCATTAGCAGCAATTGGTTTGGGAACATATCTGGTGCTGCTGCAGCAATGCCCTAGTTTGGAGGGACCGGGTAAGAGCTCTTCAAGAAATAAAGCTGGATGCAACATTGGAACCAGATGATTTATGACCAGGGGGCTATGGGTGATGCAGTCCAAGAAGGCCCAAGCTTAAGTTGGTAATGGACCAGCCCAAAGAACCAGTTGGAATTGGTCCATTGGACCAGCCCAAAGGCCAAAGAACCAGCTGAATGCTATTTACCCAAAAAAAAAAAAAAAAACCAGCTGAACACTGTTCACGTATTACTGTTCACGTGAACAGTGCCCACATATTTCTTTCCTATTTTATTACGTTATTTAGTCTCCTATATATTTGGTTCAGTTATGTTAGCGTTTGTTTCCTAAATTGTTTTAGTTGAATAAGTTTTTAGGTGTTCCCTTTTGTTTGGAAACTTTTCTATTTCAAGTTTTAGAGGTTTCTTTTGTTTAGAAACTTTCCTAATAGTTATAAAGGAAAGATTTTCTCCTTTTTGTTTTTGGACATTCTCCTTAAAGAATTAACCCTTTCTATTTTCTGTAATTCTTTTCAGTATTATAAATAAGATGAATGGGAGAAAGGACACAGACTTAGTAGAAACCAGAAATTTTGTGTTCAAAATTCTAGTTGAATCTCCCACGGTTGGGAAACTCAGCCACACACTTTTGCTTTTGTTTTCTAAAAATTGTTCTTGCTATTGAGTTCTAGTTCTTTCTTACCTTGTTGCGACATCCTTACCGCTGTTTCTGAGACTTACAATACATCTAGAAGGAAGATAAAACCAGGTTTTTTCGATCTGATATCTCTTTGGGTGGAGTCAATAGGATAATCAATTTTCGAGATCTTGTGGTTTCTTTTGTAGTGGTCGGATGGCTCTTAAATTTAGATATGTATCATGCATATCCTAAAGGCTTTTCCCTCCAAATTTGAGCCATTTCTAACGGCTGGATCTCAAGATACGTGAGTTTTTTTATTTTTATTTATTTATTTATTTTTTATAATTTTATAATTCTGGTTTGCTAAAATACCTGTTTGAGATCTACGGGCAAGATTGGTTTCGATCCCACCCGTTGGATCAAGCTCATCTTCTGGGATATTATTCCTCATATCTTAAGGATCAAAGATCCCAATTTTTGAAGCATTCTTACAGACGGATTTGAAGTTGTGGAATTATTTGTTTAATTTCAATTACTCTTGTTTGTTAAATTTGAGTTTGGACTGAATAAAGATCCTGTAGCAAAGAGTGATCTATGAATTGGATGTGTTGAAAGCCTCTTTGCCATCAATGGGAGTCCAGGATCTAACTAGTTCCTATGTAGAGCAAGATGAAAAGGAACAAGAAGCATTAACCTTCCACTACGAGATCTTCACTTTCCGTAGGCCTTTTGTGAATAAGAGGAAGAGTTGTCCATATGTCTATATGAGAGACAACCTTTGGAAGGAGGAATGGCTTGACTGTCAGGCACCATGATAGAGGAAACCTTAGCAATCCTGTTTCGTCCTACCTTGAGTGTAATCCATAGTTTTAGGTTTTGATCGAAATTGACTGAAACCTGCAAGTTGTCTCGGTTTTGGGCTTGGCTGAAACAAAATCTAGGGTCAAAACTTCATTTACATAGTGTGTAAAGAGTAAGAAGACACATGAAAATGAAAGGAATACCAAACCTATGGAGGGAAATGAAGGTACCTTATATATGATTTGTCTAAGACAATGGAACAAATGTTGGTTTGAAACAAAGACACTCCACCGAGAAGAAAGCGGAGGTATGAAATTCAATATATGCCCCTGGACATGCTTTTATTCTTTGATGTTTCCATCTTTAGACCCAAAACAGTCTCCATATCTTTTGATGAGAACTCCATGGGGGTAGCAATCGTCAAACTATAAAACGGTGAAGGATCCATCGTTTATGTTTGCATGAATGGACTCTGTCATTTGGTGTCTATGATCCAGCGTCTTTCTCTATAGCCACGTAGCTTCCTTACGACATGGAATAGTTTAGATAGAAATAGTATCAATTTAAGGTATCTAGCATAAATCCAATCCACCTAGATGCTCTTCTTCTTGGAAGCCACCTTCTAAATAAATTTGAGATGCAAGCAAGGTTTGTGATCTCGATTTCGAGGCTGGTTTCGACCAACCTTGATTCTCCCAGGTTTTGACTTGGTTTCGGTCGAAACCTCGGATTTTTTCGTGTGAGAAACCTAGGTTTCGAGGCCTATAAATTGTTTTTGTTTCCTAATTTTGTTTATGTAGCCTATTGTAACCATTTTATATCTATTTTTTTAATTAGTTTCAGGAAAAAGCATCCAAAACGGTATTGCGTGGTGTTGATCTTAGTTTGCTAGTGTACATTGAGACTTAGGATTGTGTTCAGAGTTAAATTGGCAACATTTATTTTTTTACTTAAATCATTATTCATAATTAAACAAAACCCTCATTTAAATCCAATAAAAATAGTCTAAAAATCAAATTCCAAAAGGATAAGAAGTCAACTTTCCACTTCAAGATCAAAATCTGAATTTTCGATCGCGAGCCAATTTTCACATTCAAATGCTAGGATTTCTCTCAAATCTAAAAATTCTATAAATCATATTGTAGAAAACATCTCTAAAAACTCTGAGTGTGGAAAAATAATATTTTGCTTTGATACCCAAAAATTTATTTTTCATCTAGGATGACTTTAAACAGTATTTACGTACTCCTAACAAGGTTTGAATGGAACGTAACTTCTTCAATAGAACTCAGATTCAAGCAATCTTGGATTTGTGAAACCTAGCATAAACAGATTTTCACCCCCCCCCAAATTACTTGAATCTGAGTAATATTGAAGGAGTTACTCTTCGTTCAAACCATGTTTGATGTATGCAAATGTTGTTTAAAGTCGCCCTGGATGAAAATATTTTTTTGAGCATCAAAACAAGAGATTATTTTGGTGTACTCTTGGTTTTTAGTGATGTTTTACTATTCTAAGATTTATGGAAGTTTTAGATTTGAGAAAAGCATGTTGAAAATCGCCCCCGAAACTAAAAATCCGGTTTTTGTTCTTGAACTAAAAGTTGACTTCGTATCCTTTTGGAATTTGAATTTTAGATTATTTTTATTGGATTTTAATGGGGAGTGTTTGATTATTTATGAATAATGTCTTAAGCAAATAAAATATAAAGTTAATATTCATTAATCTAAATGATATTAATCATAAATAAGTACTGTCCTTGGAATTTTGGTCAAAACCCTGTTGAAACCCTTCCTCTTGGTCCAGTCCTGTCGAAACATGTGACTTTATATACTCCTTTGGGTCAATTGCAGATTGAAACATAGTTTCGAACTTTCGGGCGAAACCAGTCTACTGTGGTTGAGTTTATGAACATTTTAGTACCAGCCTAAGGTTTCGACTTGGTGAGAGTTGAAACCGCGGTAAGTCGGTCGACTGATTTCTCGAACTATGGATGCAAGCAATGTTGACCTCTTTCACCTTTCTAAGACCTAGATCCCCTTCATTCTTGGGGAGATAGACATTTTCCCACGTATGCAAGAATTTATTGTGGTCGGTTCCCTTCCATATGAAGGCATTCATAATAGCTTCACGTTTCTTGGTGAAAGGCTAAGGAAGCCCAAATTCTCCTTCCTAGTAAATGAAAGAGCTTTGCATAACAGCTCTCACCAGTTCCAGCCAGCTTGCAGAAGAGAAAAATCTAGCTTTCCAGAGTTGAAGTTTCTTCCTTAGGCAATCTAGGATATTAGAGCAATGGTGAACTGAAAGTTTTGTAGCCAACATAGGAAGACCCAAGTATTTTACTGGAAGATCCCCCAGGGAAAAGCTCAAAATGCTTCTTAAGTTTTGTTACTAGCCTCATTAAAGCCCACCAAGAAGATGAAGGATTTCTGCAAGTTCATTTGAAGGCCTGGCGAGGCATTGAAGGAGCTGAGGATACAAGAAATAGAAGTAATGGATTTAAAATTGCCTTTGGAAAAGGTCATAAAGTTGTGAGCTAAGACAAGGTGCTACAACTTGATAACCTTGCACTTAGGGAACTGGTCGATGCTCTGGAGATTAACCCCAACTTGGAGGCCCTGGAAAGGGCTTCCATCATAACCTTGAAATTATAAGGGAACAGAGGGTATCCTTGCCTTTTTCCCCGACTGCTGCACAAAAATCCAACCGAGCTACCAATCATGAGGATGGATTGGTGCACTGAAGTGATACAATGCCAAAACTAGATGTGATGCAGTCCAAGGACCAGCCAGTAGTGGACCAGCCCAAGGATCTGTCAAAATAGGCCCAACCCACACTGTTCACGCGGTACTGTTCACGTGAACAGTACCAACAGCAGTAGTTAGAATTTTTTGGTTAGTTTCCTAATTTTTAGTTTACTTATTTCCATTGTTTAGTTTCCTAAAAATTAGACTAGTTAGTTTAGAAGTCTTAGTTGCTTGGAGATTAAGATTTGTCTAAAATCTAGTTTCCTAATTCCAGTTTTTAGAAACTTTCTTATTTCTATGTTTTAGAAACTTCCTAAGTTATAAAGGAGGTTTAGCTTTTCCAAGTTTAGTTCTTTCCTATTTTATTTGTAATGTTTCAAAGCTATAAATAAAGATAATACAGGCTGGTTGCAGTAGAGTTTTTCCAGAAAATTTAAAGAGTTAAAATTTTCTGGTTGAGCCTCACCAGGTTGTGAGACTCAACCTATCATTCTTCCTCTATCCTTTTCTTCTTCATTTTAACTTCAAGCATTCTATTCCAGCATATGAATTTGACCTCCTACAGTGACTGGTAAGCTTTGCTGACTTGCTGCTACAGCCATTAGAATCAATCAAACTTGATCCAGATCTGGGCGCTAGCAGGTTCAGCAAACTTGCGGGTCCCATAACTTCTTCAACTCTCTTCTGATCTTCTTCAACTTTGGAGGGGTGTTCATAACTATTATAAATGCCATTCAACCCAAATTTCATCAATTTCTGACGGTCGGATTTCCAGATAAGAATTTTTTTCTCTTACTTTTCTCTGCAGATTTTTGTATTGGACTGAATTAAGATCCTGTAGCAAAGAGGGCTTGTTAATTTCATATGTTTCAACCCCTTTGCCATCAAGATGCTGTTGCCAATGCATAATTATGTAATCACACACACACACACACAGAATTACAGAATCAGTAATTCTATAATCAGTAGTTATACTAGTTATACTAACAGTTGCACGATTTAATTTCTATCATAGAATCACAATTATAGTGTAAGAGGAATTGGAAGTTTCTACAAGACTGACAAATTGCAATGATAAGGTGAGTCCTTGTAACTACAAGAAAGAGCAAGTACTGGATACTCCTGAGACCAATGCGCCAGTGATGAGTGAAGGGGATATTAACTTCTTAGCTAACATGCAAAAGGATGATCAAATTTCTTGTCTAGTGACATTCAATGTTGCAGATCTTGGAAAAAGGAAAACTGCAGAGAACCCAACTTCAGTACCTTACTTGCAATGGAAGTGGTTCTGCCAGTGTGGCTTCTGGAAAAAAATCCAGAATTTTATCTCAAATAGAAACTGAAGACTTGACAGAGAATCGAAGAAGAAGTAGAACTGTAGAAGAATCAAAGAAGAAGAGGATCAAAGAGGAAGAGGATTGCAGAGGCTCGAAGGGGTTTAGGGTTGAAGTCGACCTTCCTTTCTTTTCTTTCCTTTTTTTCACATGGTTTGAGGGATGCCCCAAACAATAAGGCGTACTGTAGCCTTGCAATTTCCTTACTGGCTAAACGCCAAAAGGGCACCTAGGTGACACCTAGATAACTATGGCTAGATGTGCCTGTGTGGGGAAGTCCTAGTACCTACAGGAACTAGAGTTTCAGCAGCTAAAATCAACAGAATTGATTGAAATTTCAGGGAACGTATGTCTAGGAACCAGAATATAGAAGCATAGTTGTCAAGGCGTCGCCTAGGAGCCCTTGTGACGCTTTAGAAAATCGGGTGCCTTGGTCGCCTAGGCGGGGGCCTTGATTGCCTAGGCGGGCACCCCGTCAAGCCTCCAACGCTTTGTTTACTTTGGCGCCTTGACACCTATGTATGGAGGTAGCCGCAAAATAGAATAGATTTCAGGTGCTTGTTTCAAGTAGAAGATAACCTGACACCAGGTAGAAAACAAGTTGCTGGTGGTTTCAGAATAGAGTGGAAAGCTACCCTTTTATGTTGTGGTAATTAAGGAGAAGATGATAAAAGATATAGAGTAGGACAGGAATCCACCCAACCTGTAACAAAATTTACTCTTCTACTAAGGAATCGATTTTGGCACTGCTAGAAATCCGTTTAAACCCACCATAAATCCACACATCCAAATTTATATATTATTTATAATTTTGTGGGTAAGGCCATTGGCCACTACATTTTTCCATATATTTGATAAACTGACTCACTAACAGTCTTAAACTGGATCGGAATTCAAATTACTACTTGGAATAGTCAAAACAGACTAGTATTTGACAATTCTATTCAAATTATGACTCTAAAAAGAGAAAATAGGCTTACAATGAATCTGGACTCAAATTTCTAATATTTCTAAGATTTGACTTAGCTAATTTCTATCATGAAAAGGTGTCACACCCCAATCCCGAGACTTCAGGCATGTCACTGGATCGCTTACCGCCGATCCACACAACCCAAGATCTCACAGAAGTAGTGTCCAACAACCATCATCACATTCCACTAACATATAATTAACCACTACAATCAGTGTAAATAAAATAACAGTGGAAGACTTAGATAAGATCATACTAAAGTAACTGATGCAACTAGTAATAGTTAATACTTACAAGATTATGCCAAAACTCAACAGTACTCATGACATAATATATTGTATCCAAATATACACTGATACGCCAAAAAGATCGAGATCACGAATGTTTCCTCAAAAACATAAATCAGGAGAACCGGGCTATTTGCCATGTACGCACGTGCCGCACTCGCAGTCGCCTCCGTGGGAATCATCTGCTGAAACCTTGACTTCAACAGAGTAGTTTGAAGCAAGCACTGGGGAGTCAACAAACTCAGCCAAAATATAGCAAACTGCAGCTGAATCTGAAAAAAAATTGATATTGAGCTTCAACCAAGCTCAGTGAGAAAGTCAAGCATGCAATCAAGCAATAATGAATGAGTAATGCATAATTTAATTAGGTCTGGTGTAATGAAGCTAGCAGTGTCTTCTTGAGGTTCACCAGTACTTCGCGGATCAAAATCTCATGCACGGAATAAGGGAACAGGACCCAACCCAAAATTATGACTGCGGGGCCTGCAAGCAGGACCCAGCCCACAGCCCTAGAACGCAGTGCCTGCCCCCCTCACAAAGATGAGACACCATTGCTTTGTCCTCGACCAAGTGTGCCGTCATCCCTCCAAATAGGCCTACTCGGTATCAGTCCTTCAGGTCAGGATGCCACACAGACTAAACAAACATTCATACTCATCATTACACAATAGAAATATTTATGCAAATGCATGAGCAGATATAATAGTAATTTATGGCATGCTATATTGCAACCAATATGCAACATCGGCAAGCAACAACATAAACACCTAAAATAAAAAGGGTTCCTACTCCCTCAATTGAGAGTGAGTTTGCAAACTGAAGCTTAGAAATTGCAAGCTTCTTCCCAAAAGTTCCCACACTGATTTCCTATTCATTTATTAATAAATAATTGTTAATTATTTATTATACTTTGCACGATTTCCAATATTGCATTCTAGAGTCCTAAGGTGGTAGTGAGACCAAATGGTTAGGCTCTAGCTAAAGGAAGTCATTTTGAATCAAACAGACTGAACTGGCTGCACGCTACTGGCTGGTCAGGTGACCGGTCGGTGCAACTGCTCAAGGTCTGGCTATGATTCAGAGCCTTCAGGTGATTTCTGGCTGCACCTGACCAGCGGCATGTGTGACCGGTCAGAGCAACCGCCTAGCATACGACTGAGGCCAGAACTTTCAGACGTTTTATGGCTACTCCTGACCTGTTGCATGGGCGACTGGTCAGAGCATCCGCTCAAGCTCCGACTTAAATGTCTAAGGGCTTGGACGTTATCCAGCTGCTCAATACCGATTGCTCATGCAGCCGCTCTGGGCAACCACTTAACTCCTGAACGCCCTAACAAAACTACACGCGTCGGTTGCCCGGGCTGCCAGATTAGGCGAATACTCGATAACGCAACTCATGTGAGTAGGAACAAGAGGATTGAGCTAGGGATTCTTCTCCTAGACTTTCCTAAGGTTCATTCCCATGCTTGGGAGGTCATCCATTGCACTGTTGTGCACTGTTGTGACCAATGTCTCAAATTAACGGTGGGACATTCATGGATGGTGTTCTTGGTTCCTTTGAAGACCAACCACCATATTTAGGTTCTAATTCTTCAGTGCTTGCATTCATTCAACAACATTGGTTGTGAGGAGGTCCCTCACAACATTGCATGCATGCTCAACCCATTTATTGTTCATTTTAGTTAATCATTATCTTAGAGAAGGTTAGAAGAAGATCAAGTAGAAGCACCTACTTGTTGGGTGATGATCTAGGGTTTGAATCCTTGAACTTGAATCCTTGTTAGCTTGGGGAAGACCTGGACTCTTAAGCTTGAAGAATCTTTCTTCTTGCTTGGGATTTTTCTCCTCTCACACTATTGTTAGCAAACGACCAAATGGTTGTAAGCAAACAAATAGACTAGTATTTATAGGCTGAGGAGAGAGAAAGAAACAATTTAAGTTATAAATTCGCAGCTGAACCGGCAGCAGAAATCCGGCTGCAGAAGTTGTGCTCTCAGCAGCCGCTCAGGCTAAAAATGTCAGTTTTCACCAATTTTTGAAGTGATTTTGACTCGGATCTTTCCGGGACTCCTTTCTAGGGTTCTAATACACTTCCACTAAATTTTCCGAGCCTAGAATAACAGGTAGAATGGTTACCGTCCTTGATACTCGAGCTTCTACTTAGCCTCAGTATCCATTGTGATGAGGTGGACAGAGCTGCTACAGAAAAATCTGAATCAGTATCGGATTTCAGGATGTTGGTCTTACTAAAGGACTCAAATATAAACCCATAAATTTGGACTAAACTAATTCTACTTGACTAATCTCGTAGTCCTAGCTCCTACCCTTAGTTTAGGCCCTTGAAAGAGGTCCATTGCAATGAAAATCATTCAACTAAAGGCCCAAGGACCAACATATATGTAACCCAAGCTCTATTTCAACTAAATTAAGACCATTTATGTGATTTATCTCGATCAATTAGGTATGGAAACTAGTCCATTAATCGTCCTCCTATTTTTTATTTATTAATTTGTGACCAACCTTGTATAGGTAACCTTACAGTTCATTAATCTTCCACCTTCTGGCCACCTATCCTTCCAACATTATAAACCTATTTCTGTGCCAACCTTATATTAATGTTCCAGAAAAACTTTTCGTAATGCTTTATGAAATTTTCGGGTAAAAAGGTCCTACAAGTCAAAATAAAGGAACAACCAAATAAAAAAAATAAAAAGGGAATGATTTCGTTCCAAAAAAGGGAATGATTTCATGACTGTGCTACTGAATGGCCTTTACTATGTTTCTGAAGGTCTTGGGTAGTCGGGTCTTCATTGTCTCCATTGGGCAATTGGCCTTGGCAAACAATTGCATTCTTTTGTGTGTGTCTCTACTTTGTTGCTCATTCTCTGTATAATACTATCATTGTTACATCTGTTTTGGTGGTTCTTTTTAATGAAAGTAGCCATATGCATTCATCTTGTGTATATTGATAGGAGCATCCTTGTCTTTCCCCGTTATTCTATGTTTCTTTTGAGGCCCTTTTTTACGTATGAAGGCATTTCTATGTACCTAAATGCATATAGTTATTTGTTTAGATTGTTATACTGGTATGTGTGTGTCGTCTCTACTTTGTTGCTCATTCTCTGTATAATACTATAATTGTTACATCTGTTTTGGTGGTTCTTTTTAATGAAAGTAGCCATATGCATTCATCTTGTGTATATTGATAGGAGCATCCTTGTCTTTCCCCATTATTCTATGTTTCTTTTGAGGCCCTTTTTTACGTATGAAGGCATTTCTATGTACCTAAATGCATATAGTTATTTGTTTAGATTGTTATACTGGTTTCTTCTCTTATTCTTCTAGTAAGATTCTATGTTGCATATATGTGTGTGTGGTCTCTACTTTGCTGCTCATTCTGTATAATACTATAATTGTTACATCTGTTTTGGTGGTTCTTTTTAATGAAAGTAGCCATATGCATTCATCTTGTGTATATTGATAGGAGCATCCTTGTCTTTCCCCGTTATTCTATGTTTCTTTTGAGGCCCTTTTTTACGTATGAAGGCATTTCTATGTACCTAAATGCATATAGTTATTTGTTTAGATTGTTATACAGGTTTCTTCTCTTATTCTTCTAGTAAGATTCTATGTTGCATATATGTGTATGTTGGGTGCATATTTGAGGGTGAGTATGTATGTCCATTTCCATATGCTTTTGATTTTCTTTAAGTATTGTTCATGATCATTAAGTTTTCCCTTGGTATATTACAGGAAAAACGTTTTCAGAATTGGCTGGAAAATGCTAGAGATTGGGCTGTCAGTCGCAGTAGATTTTGGGGCACTCCTCTTCCTATCTGGATTAGTCAGGATAGGGAAGAAAAGATAGTCATGGACTCCATTGGAAAACTGGAACGGCTTTCTGGAGTTAAGGTTTGTTAATATCTTTATTTATTTTTTTTATTCATGTCTTTAGTTCGTTTTAATACCTATATTTTTTTTGGGTGAACTAAAAAAAAAGTTATTTAAACGAACTTTTTTTTGTGTGTGTGTGTGTGTGTGTGTGTGTTCTTGTTTATTTGAAAGATAGCATAGTACAAGTGGTTCTCTAGTTATGATGGAGAAGCCAGTCAAATGCCTAATTGTTGGATTTTCGTTAGCAGCTGATAAACTTAACAAACTAAGGGCTTTTATAGCAAAGTGATTATATAGTATACAACTCATATTGGAGAGTCATAGATGTCAAATATAATTTGAGAAGCTAGGCTGAGTTTAGATTGGATTACTTCAAACCTTATGGTAGGCTTACATAATTGCAACATCTGCAATGAAACCACACGTTCTTCTTGGTTGCGAAATTCCCACACAAGAAAGAAGTGAATTTTTTTCTCCATGGCACTATGGTTTGAGGAAGTGGATCGAAATTGGCGGAATTGGCCGATCACGATTCCGATTCTGGCCATTTGAATTGGCCAATTCGTAATGTATTTCTAGGATTTTGGCTGGCTTGGAATCGGAATTGGCGGAGGCCAATCCTGTTACCGATTCCTCTCACTTGAACCTTGCTTTTGGTATCCATCTTGAGATCAACTGGACTTTTAATATTCTCTCTTGATCGGTTACCGTGGTTTACCCTTGTGAGGTTGTTTTTCATATCTCTTGGGCTATGGCTTTATTGGAATGCTCTTTCATATCTGTCTGACCTGGTTTGCATGATCATTTTATTGTTCTTCACTCATTGCTTCCCTTTGTTGTTGTATTCATTCCTTTCTTTATTTTTAACTCCGAATGTAAATCAGGGTTTATAACTCCTAGTCTTTGACTCTTGACCAGTCCACTGTTTTTAACCAATAAAGTGCCAAGGTGCTTTGTGCTTTGAAATTATCAGAAAGCCAAATAAACAAAATTTGTGACCTATATAGGGCACATGGACTCTGGCTTATGGCCTTAAGAGTAATAGTTGGCAAATGAAAATGCTTGCCAGAATTAGCTTAGCTCTATATGGCCCCAACGTTATGATAATGATTCCAGACTTTAAGTTACCTAAGAGTCTTATACTATCCTGAAAATTGAAAGCCAGAGCAAATGAAGACAAAAAGACACTGTAAGGATTACATACTTATGTTTACCAAAGACTCCTAAACTAACCTGGGAACTGATAATTGAACTTAATAAAGACTGAAAAACACTTAATCATTAAAACTGGGTAAACGATGGACGTTGTCTCTGGCTCATGAGTTGGTATTTGTGCTACTGCTTTGGGGTGCACTGCTAGCTACATTCATTTATTTCAATAAGTAATAACATAATTGAAATGGTAATAGGTAATCTGAGTAGAGTTACAGGTACCCAAAGAGGGAAGGCCAACAGCCGCCTAAGACACCATGAAAAGAAAGTGTTCTATCAAAACTCATTCTAATTTCTCATAATGGAAAAAGAAGAACAAGAACAATCTCGGCTTCACTGCCCTCTTGGTCCATAGGTTTGCCATGTCATTAGCAGTACTTGGCTTCTGATGGAATGAAAAAGTTCACTTGTTTAATAGCATGAGAAAAAAATGCAGAATGTATTCACTTTTATTGTATTTTATTTTTTTTCCTCTTTAAGTTTCTTGGGCTTCTGAACTCTGATTTTTTCAAAGAACCGATGATATGGAATGTTAGCTGAAATTCTTTTCTTGGAGCATTCTGAAGTATACTATGCTAGGGATCATGCATGGGCCAACTAACTGGTGTAGTTGTTATCCACAGGACCACACCATATGCATCTGTGCTTTCTTTTGGAGAGAAAATGATCCTATTTTTGTTCTAACATTTATTCCAATATTTTCCTGCACCCTCTAACTGACTAAATGCCTTTAGGCACTGCATTGAAGAATATTAAGAGTTTCTGTTATCAGAGTTATCAAAGCCTTTATTGTATTCTACTTTATTTTTGAGGTCCTGTGGAATCATCTATGAGACATGAATTCTCTGTGAAGGGGCATTTTGAGGGAGTGGAAGAATTATTCAATTAGTTTTAGACTATGAACCTATATTCATATCTAGGCAAGGACAAACAGGGCAAGGAAACAATCTACTAGGTGTATTTTATAGATTTACCATTCAATCCTAGACTTTGTCTTTTTGTTTGAAACCCAAGGTTTAAAATCTCGGTTCTCGGAGGCATCTTGGCCTCTTGGAAAACCGAGATCTGGCCGAGACAGTGTAAAAAAAAAACATGGTTTTGCTCCTGCATGTTGCATTCGAGAACACAAAATATCCCGAGATCTTGCTGAGATCTTGGGCGAGAAGTTTCCGAGGAACTGCCGATAACACAAAATATCCTGAGATCTCGCTGATAAACTACCGATAACACAAAATATCCCGAGATCTCGGCGAGATCTCGGGTGAGAACTTGCATCGACTGAGAACCATTATCGCCCTGGTTCTCGTCTTGGTGTTCACTGAGAACACCGAGAAAGCCGAGATCTTCTCAGCGAGATTTTAAACCATGCTGAAACCTGCATATAGTGTATGTCTAGAAGTATACTTCCAACTCTTGTATGTTGATCAGGAGGTAATGCTACTTTTATGAGTACTTTTTTTTTTTTTGGTTTGTCCTACTCGTTTTCTAAAGTGGGGATGGGAGAATGTTTCAATAATTACTTCTGTTCTAATTTTATATTTTTTTTGTGCTTACCTCTGATTTATGTATTATAAAATTTATAACGTTCCTGTCTCTCTCCATATCAATGTTAGCTTTTATGATTATCATTCTATTCTTGACTCTGTTCTTTTCTTACAGGTGACTGATCTGCATCGTCACATGATTGATCATGTCACCATTCCATCTAGCCGTGGTCCAGAATTTGGTGTTCTTCGACGAGTTGATGATGTAAGATCAATTGATGTCCATGTTAAACATGTCACTAGTCCTGCATATTTATTTTTATACAGCAAAGCTATTAAAAATCAGATGGAATGGTTACTGTTAATGGAGATGGACAGTTTTGAAATAATAAACAAAAGTACTTACTTGATAACTAATGGAGGGTATGAAGAAGAAGGATATGAATTTTAGGAATCACCACCTAAAACCCTACCTCAGATTCACCACAGCAGGGAGGCATTCTGAATCACCACAGAGAACCAAAAATGGCAGCAGCCAATACTCTTTCATTATTCAAATTCGTGCTTAGGATTGTAGTCCCTTACAAACATATATAGAAGACTCAAAACAGTAATCAAACTAGTCTCAAAATTCCTCCAGACAATAGCTTAACTTGGAAGTAGTTTATTTTTGATAGAACTCAAAGTAAAATAAAGTACAGTAAAAACAACTTAAAATATTTAAAAGCAATAAAAAAACTTAAAGCATTAGAACTCTTATTCAAGTAGATAAAGATTATCCAAGTAGATAAAGATTATCTAACTAGACAGAGCTCATAACACTCTAATCCCGTACTCCTGACTTCTATCCATAATTTAAGCCCATTACATTGGTCTATTACAATGAAAACCCATAGGATCAAAGGCACAACGTGTAGATCCCAACCCAAAGCTTATTTCCATAAAATAAGTCCAACTGGATTTCGTACCTGCATTAAGAAGCCTATGGGTGATTTAATAGTAAATACCCATAGGATCAAAGGCACAACGTGTAGATCCCAACCCAAAGCTTATTTCCATAAAATAAGTCCAACTGGATTTCGTACCTGCATTAAGAAGCCTATGGGTGATTTAATAGTAAATTGTTCCCCGCCGCCCCCCCAAAAAAAAAGTAAAAAAAGAAAAAAGAAAAAAAAGAACTACTAATTTAATCTAATTGGCTTAAAAAGGCCATCAACTGGTTATGTGGCTTTTTTATAGTGATATTTGGGGTTTAAGCATGGTTCAAAATTTATGGTGAAATAATTCTATTTCGACATTAGTTGAAATAAAATCCTATGTGAAACACATGGAAGCCCAGATTTTGGTAAAATTTTGATTCATTTTGGAGAAATTTCTGTGTCACTTTGTCTCAGTTTGTTAAAATTTCGAACATGGGCCCATATATAAAAGCAATATTTCGATGAGATTTCAGCAAAATTTGAGCTTTAGCTCCCTTCCGCTTGAGAGCTCCAGAACTGCTAGAAGACCACATTTTTTTTTGGTTGCAAAATCCTTCATTTTATTGCTGAATCAAGCTTAATGGTACTGTGAAGCATCCACTTCAACATTTGGGTGGATTTGAAGTATCATTTATTTAAAATTTCCACCTATATGGCTGCTCTGACGGACTTTGAGAGATTATTCTGGCAGAAAATGACATGGCCGTCATATGTCGTAGGGTCCAAGGCCAAACTACCACTTGGGGGGGGGGGGTTTCTCCCCAATCTAATGATTCAAACATGTGTAAACATGCTTCAATGGACAATCCCTGGAGTTTGAAGGCAAAATTCCAGGTTTTTGTTACTGAATGGACCAGTTTTTGGTGGTACATCTCGATTCCAGGTCAGGTCGAAGTGGCCACTGAAATGGCGAAATCAAAATCTTGAACCATGGTATGCCTTAAACGATGAAGGTATTCATAATTTTCCTTTTATGTTAACTAGTTAGTTGGTGATCCTTGTTCATTTATTTAAGAATGATACGACATGCAAAAGTTACAGCCGTTGATTGAACCACTGAATACAGTGTATCCCACTGTGTACAGAGGGTGGGCCCACTGTATTGAGCAATTGGATTGTCAATTGTTACTTATGCTGTCGTAGTGCTTGCAGTCCTCTTTTTTTAAGTAGTATCTTGGAAAATTTTATCAAGGGGATATTTAATTTTTACTTATTGATTGTTGTGTCAAGGCCAACCTAACATGCCTATAGCACTTTTTTTCATATTGCACTCTTCACTGTTTTTAGTTCGTATAAAAAAAGAAAAGAAAAAAAAATGGGAGAAAAATCTTTAAGGAACCCTGCTCTCCCAAAAGTAAAGAGAAAAAAAAAATGAAAGTAAAAAGAAGTGTTTCAAGGCTTGTTTCATTTCTGACCTTTTTTCGGAATAATCTTTTCTGCTCTGTTTGAAATATTTATTTTTTTTCCTGCAGGTATTTGATTGCTGGTTTGAAAGTGGGTCCATGCCCTATGCTTATATCCATTACCCATTCGAGAATGTGGAACTCTTTGAAAATAATTTCCCTGGGCATTTTGTAGCTGAGGGGCTAGATCAAACTCGTGGATGGTCAGCTTCTTTTCTCGTAGTTGCCTTTTGTTTATTGAATAAAGTAAGGGAAAAGAATGTACAGGTTAGCATTGTATAATGGAATTGTACACACCTGCGTGTTATTCATCATTGGATGTGATTAGATGAATCACTATCGTCCATTGCCGCTGCCACTGCATCACCCACAGTCCACAGTCAGTTCGTGCTCTCTCTTTCTCTCCTCTTCCCTCCCGTTCATATTCCCATTCCAGGTACCCTATTCCCTTTCCCCTCCCCGCCCCGTCCTCCCTCTGAATCTCCCTCCTCTTCCCCAGCAGCTCCTCCCTCTCTGGCACCCCCCCCCCCCTTCCTCCCTTCTGTTTGTTCTGTTGTCCATCCAGAGCAGGCGCAAAATCATTAGCCCATTCTGCTTGTCCATGGATGGATGATGCTGGTCATCATCGGTAACAACGACTCAATCCTCCCCATATCTATCCTTCATGGCTTCACTACCCAGCTACAGACAGAAGGCTAGCATTCTAATAATAGAAGTCCTAGATGGTGAAAATCACCTTAAGAACAAGGAAAAACCCTTCTACCTGAATTTTGGATTGGCAGAGATAATAAGGCAGAGAGAATAAAGGATCAAAATCTAAATCACTGCCCAAAGGGTAAACGATAAACCAAGCAAGAAAATCCAAAACCAAGTCCGCAAAGGACGACACAGATGCTTCAAGACACAACAGTTCAACATCACCACTTAAAATCAAAGCCCACTCTATGCAAATGATCAGAAGAGTAAGGCGGGTGGAGCCATGAAGGAGTGAAAGTTGCAGGTTTGAAGCCTCGGGATGACATGAAACCTGGGAAGCCCATTTCAGTAGAATCCGTGCAACTAGTGTTTGTAGAGAGATTAGTGTGGTGGCCCCAGATGTTGTAGCCTTGTTTTCAAAAAATGACTGTTCGGGCTGGGATCTCTGTTGCTGATGGGAACTTGATGGTTTTGGGAAACCACATTCTGACCAATGTCAACACCATCATTTTAACATGGCAAGAGGTGATGGTCTGATCAATGGTGCTTTCGTTGGTGTTCTATCTGATCGGTGTGGAAGTCTTCGGGTCTTCCCTGTTGGTAAGCTTCAGTAAGTACAAAATCTGCAGGACTCTTATGGTTGCAGTGGTTTTTTCTTGCCAGCCATGAAGGTGGAGCCAGCAGCATTGGCTATCACTGAAATGAAATCAACGTCAGGGAATATCTTCGCCAGTGTCGTCCGTAGTGATCAATCCGTAACCCTTTTGTTGCATTGGGGAACGGGGAGGACCAGGGGGGGAGAGAGTGGGTTTTAGTAGGGAAGCAGTAATGAACAACTGAGATGGATCCCATCCCATCCAACGATAAAAAAATGCGCTAGTGTGTAAAATTCCATTACACTGCTAGTGTATATCTCTCTCTCCCAAAAAGTAATTAGGAAATTTGTTTTACATTGATTGTCAGGTTTAACCTTTGTACGCTTTTCTTAAGTTTGAAGTTGACTCTTATTATATGTTGATCTTAATCCGGTGACGTGTATTACATATTGACATCTTTGTTCTTCGCCAAACATATGGGATTTTTCAGTTTTTACCATTTTTGTCAAGGCGTCGCCTAGGAAGGCACCTTGGAAACTAGGGCGCTTTCACTCTTTGGGTGCCTACGCGGATGCCTTGGGCGTCGAGCGACCCTCCAATGCCATGGGTCACCTTGTCGCCGTGATTAACTTTGTTTTCTAATTGTATGTTTTGTCTAGAACTTGTTTGGCATGACCTCTGCTGCTTGGTAGTATGTATTTTCAGCTTTTCCTGCACCTTATTTACATGCCATATGTAATCTTGTTTCTATAAGAATAATGATTTCATGGTTTACCGGTAGTTTTACAGCCAATTCTGCTTTTGAGATTGCTATTTCTGTGTTTGGTTGTTTCTGGATTGATCTTTGTTAGAAGTGCCTAATTTTAAATCTTTTTTGATGACTATGTATTTTCATAGTGGTTTATGTTTTTTCATAGTGGTTTTCTTCGTTGCCTGACTAAGAATTCAGTTCTATTAACATATAAATTTATAACACTGGCAATGATGTCTTTGAACTGACTGTGGGGCCGTGGGCTCAATTCATCTTATGCTCAAATCCCTCCTTTAGGGTGACCAACAGTTCTTCAAGAACTAGCCTTGCCTACTGGTGTATATTTATGTATTGTTTTTACATCTGGCTGCAGGTTCTATACTCTTATGGTTTTGTCTACTGCATTATTTGGAAAACCTGCATTCAGGAATCTCATTTGCAATGGTTTGGTATTGGCCGAGGATGGTAAAAAAATGAGTAAAAGGTTGAGGAATTACCCATCACCTATGGAAGTCATTAGTGCTTATGGAGCTGTAAGTAGTTAATTGCTGATGAATTTACTTCAATTATTTTATTTTCTGCTTTGCCTTCTAGAGATGTGTTTTTGTTTGCCTGGGTTAGGCCTTAAAATTCTTTTGTACCCATATTGAGTTTCAAATCAATGTTGTTCAGGATGCATTGCGATTGTACATTATCAATTCCCCAGTTGTGCGTGCAGAGCCTCTAAGATTTAAAAAGGAAGGAGTTTACGCTGTTGTGAGTATTACTTGTAACGTAAATTGTGTTATGTTTCCTTGGTTACTTTGGACATGGTCTCATAATCAAGTTCTTTGAAATTTTCATGCTTACTCTTTCATTCAAAGCTTTTTTCTGTTGATGTGGTGCAGGTGAAAGATGTCTTTCTTCCCTGGTATAATGCTTATAGATTTCTTGTTCAGAATGCGAAAAGGCTTGAAGCTGAGGGCCTTGCACCATTTGTTCCAACTGATCAAATCACTCTTCAGATGTCATCAAATGTGCTTGACCAATGGATCAATTCTGCGACGGAGAGTCTTGTTCACTTTGTCCGCCAAGAGATGGATGCTTATAGGCTGTACACAGTTGTGTTCCTTTCCCCTATGCTTTAAATTCAATCTTAAGTCTTAACAATAACAAGTGACTTGAAGAGATTCTATGCTAACAATGTCTTTGGAATCCCATTGGTTACCTGAGTTGATGTGATGGTTAGATTAATGTGTTCTTTGTAACTTCGTGAGATTTTGCTTTTGTGAACTAGAACTTCTTACTGAATATTTTGTAAAATGAGACGACTGTTCTAAGAAACTAAAAAAGGACAAATATAAGGTGGGAGGAAGATATTAAATTATTAGCTGTATGTTCTTTTTCGAAAATTTCCTGTTGGTATTTGTACCTCGGAGCTTGGTTCAAACTTCAAGCCCATCTTCACCTACTAGTAACTGAACTCTGACCTGCTTAATTAGCCAAAATGTCAAGACTGCCCCCCCTTTTCCCTGGCCCAGAAGGCTATAAAGGTCATGCATCTTTTGGGCCCAAGTTGTAGTTAGTGGGTTGGACTTGCACTGTCTAGCTCCAGTAAGTAACCAAAAAATATGTTTGGTTTCGGTAATAATGGTTTGTTTTCCTGTGCTCCACAGGTGGTACCATATCTTTTGAAATTTATTGACAACCTTACAAATATTTATGTGCGCTTTAATCGGAAGAGACTGAAAGGCCGTACAGGGGAGGAAGACTGCGTAACAGCACTGTCAAACCTTTACAATGTAAGATGGCTGTATTTTAGATTATCAATTAATACATTTTCATTTTTTACGAGATTCATATTCATTTTTAATGATTATAACTCTTTATAAAAGTTATATTCAAGTGGAATTTGATTTTGTTATACTTAAATGGTTGGTTGATTCAATTGATAGTGTCCAAACTTTTTTTTTTTCTTTTTTTGCGTGTTGTTTGTATACGTATGATGCAACTTCTGCCACTTCATCTGGATTTGCCATTGGGCTGGTTGGGTGGGTTAGATTTGATATATATATATATATATATATATATATATATATATATAGCCTTGTCTAACTAGGGAGTTGGGTTCCTCAGTGTTGAACTATGGCCATCACTGAGAGGGGGGTGAATTAGTGATCTCAAAAATTCCTCTCAACTTGTGAAGGTTTAATGCTACCTAGAGCTGATTGTTCTATCATTATCAGGATGTAGCTTTGCAATAAATTCGAGATTATTTGAATCCGAATTATATTGAAGGAGTTATGCTCTGGTCAAACCTTGTTTAGAGTATGCAAATGCTGTTTAAAGTTATCTGAATGGAAATAATTTTTTGGATATCAAAACAAAAGATTATTTTACTGGATTCTTGGTTTTTAATGATGTTTTTTACTCTACTAAGATTTATGGAAATTTTAGATTAGGAAAAAAAAACCAGCATTTGAAAGCCTCGCGATCGAAAATCTAGTTTTTGTTCTTGAACGGGAAAGTTAACTTTTTATTCTTTTGGAATTTGAATTTTAGACTATTTTTAGTGGATTCAAATGGGGGGTGTTTGTTTATTTATGAATAATATCTTAAGTAAATGAAATATAAAAGTTGATATTTCATTTGCTTAAATGATATTAGTCATGAACAGGTATTGCCTATTTAACTTTGAATCCAATCCTCAGGATCTAGCATACATTAGCATACTATGATAAGACATAGAAATACCATTTGGGACTTTTTTTTTTTTTTTTTGGTGCAAATAATTCAATGGATATGTTAAGAAGGTTAAAAATGCATCACACAAAAAAATTGTGCTCAAAAATCAAATTTTTTGGCCACTAAAACTGATTTTGTAACTTGACAAATTTTTTTCCCATAGTTTCGGCGATCGACCAAAATTTTGGTTTTTTGGTCTGACTAAAACCTGGCACGAAACCGAAATTCCGAACGTTGGTCACAACCAATCGACTTTCATCCATGGGCGTAATATTGTTGATAACATTCTGGTTTGTAACAATTTGGTTCGGGGTTTTGAGGAAAGAAATCATTCTCCAACGGCATGTTGAAGATTGATCTTCACAAAGCCTATGATAATGTTAGATGTGAATATCTTATGGATGCCCTTGCTAGTCTAAACTTTCCGCATTGCTTTGCTTAATGGATTTTAGCTTGTGTTTCTTCTGCGAGATTCTTTGTGCTGGTCAATGGTAGCTTGTTGGGGTATTTAATGCCAAGCGAGGTATTTGGCAGGGATGCATTTTGTCACCTTTATTATTTACTATTGTCATTGAGGGTCTTTCTAGATTTCTCTAGATCAGTGCTCAACAAAAGTAGTTGGATCTATTCCCGAGATGCAAGGATATCAACTTCACTCATTTGGCTTTTATAGATGATATTATGATAATCTCGAAAGGTAATGATAAGTCTCTTTCAACCATATCAGAAGTTCTCCTGTCCTTTAGATCCTTGTCGGGTCTGTCCATCAACCAGCACAAATCTCTCCTCTTCCTTGTTGGGATTGATGAACCTTTGCATGAGAACTTGAGATGCATTGTGGGTTTTCTCTTGGGCAGTCTGTCGGTCTCCTATTTTGGTTTCCCTATGATCTCATCTAGCTTATCAGCTCATCACTGCACCCCAATGCTAGACAGATTAAGGAAAAGGCTTCATTTGTGGAAAGTTTGGTTCTTATCTTATGTAGTGTCACACCCCAATTCCGGATGAACCAGAAGTGTGAGTGAACCGGCCTTAAACCACGGTTCACACCAGGATCTCAATAGACCGTGTCAACCAATCATTCCCAAGCAATCTAACTCAATCAGAGATTAATACATAGCAGCGGAATAAAATAAATGAACTGAGATCTATGTGTTAATTTAAAATAATTAATCAACTTATTCCATCATCCACAAAATTTAAATACTAATTATTACAAAGTTTTAGTAGAAAAAAAAAATAAACCCATCACTGAGAGAAAACACAGAACGAGCACTCGCATGACGCATCATGCTCGTCCTCTACAGTCTGTGTTTCCAAAGCCGCCAACGTACTATAGGCTGGAGCAGACATGAAGTCTTACACAGAGTAACCTGCATCAAGATCTGAAAAAGAAAAGGATATATCCGGGTGAGCTCATAACATAGCTCAGTAAGTACAAGACCAATGCAATAATACAATATGCATGGGATAACATTACAATTTGGGTCAGGTATAACTTGCAAATATGCTATGGTAATGTTTGGCGGCCACCGCACCTCGATGCACGAGAGTGTGAGCACACCCAACAGTTAGACACCTACCACACTACTGCTGTTGCCTCACATCACTCACTCCGGTATGGAGATAGGGCTCGAGTCTGGCGGGCAGGAAGAACCACAATCCCACGTCCTCCCCCTGATACCCCATACCGTACCAATCCCTAAACCCCTATTGGCAAGGGCTTGCAAGTGGGTTCCGTTTCTAGCCAGTTCTAAATGTCAATACAGTATCAATGGCCCTACCCCAGCACGGTTCCCTGCGACATAGAGATAGGGCTCAAGTCTGGTGGGCAGGAAGAACCACAATCCCACATCCTCCCCCTGATACCCTATTCGCACCAAGTCTGCTAAAGTAAAAGGCTATATGACCCTACCCCAGCACAATTCCCTACGACATAGGGATATGACTCGAGTCTGGTGGGCAGGAAGAACCACAATCCCACGTCCTCCCCCTGATACCCTATTCGCACTGAGTTTGCTAAGGTATAAGGCGATACGAGAAAAGTGTTAGCTGTGGATATATCCAGGGCACACCCCATTCACATTCCACATACTAACTAAAACATACACATGCCTAACAACCAACAAACCCTAGCATATGAAATGCATGAACATATAATATTAACAAAAGCAGTAACTACATGGCATGTGAGATGCACAGACATCAAGCAAACATTTAAAAACATAAACTTATTCACAAAGACTTACTGTTCCTTATTTAATTAAAGTTTGGGGTTTTGTCCCTTACCTGACGTGTGATATCGATCCTGTTCTGCGTCACAGGGTTCACTCACGCTATCTTCAGGTCCTACATAATCACATTTATATGTTAGAACCCATTCATTAAGGTTACAGAGGTCAGAACCAGGTTTGGCCAAGCAAACCAAGCTCGGGAGGCATATCGGTCGCAGCTACCGGTTGTAGTATTGTGCAACCGGTATGTGCGACCGGTATATACCGGTTGCACTTACCGGTCTCACTCAGATCTCACTGAGTGAAACCGGTATGTGCCTGCGGTATATACCGCAGGCCCATACCGCTGGACCTTGCGTCCATCCGGTATACCCCGCGGTTTGGATCCGAGAGCAAGGTCTCGGATCTCCCTTCCTTGATGGCATCGGTTAAGTTTTCTAGGGTTTCTCCTAACCCAATCTAAGGTTCAAGCCTTTTGATGGCCTTCTGATTTCAGCTAGAACGCCGTATCAAACCTACGTTAGATCCGAATGAGGAAAACAATGGAAATTATAGGCTTTTTGGATCGCTGTACCGCTTCGCGGCTCCGATCCGACATCCTAAAATTACTAAGTGGATAGAGCACTTACCAGCGGTGTCTGTCGGTTGGCGGCGTGCTCTTCCTTCCTGGGCGGCTTCCACCTCCTTGCTCCTTCTCAGCTCTTCTCCAGACGGCTAGGGTTTTTGAGAAGGAGCAATGGAGTGTCTCCTTCTCTATTAATAGAGGGAGGCCGTCCATGGAAAGCCTTTCCCTCAGTTGGAAACTTTCCAAGTTTCCATTCTGAGAGAAAGACCCGCTGGAGTCCATCTCCAGCCGAAATCAAGCATACCGGTTGCACATACCGGTTGGAGTGCCCGCAACCGGTATAGTCCAACCGGTATACCATACCGGTTACACATACCGGTTGCACTGACCGCAACCAGTATAGTCAAACCGGTATGAGGCTTAGGCATTTTTTTACAGTTTTTCTTACCTGAAATTTGAGTGGCTCGTCACCCGGCTTCGCCCTCCGGTCCGGTTATGATTGGGAGACCTGTCATCATATATAACCATGGATTAGACCTGGTTTTAGAACACGGTTCTTACATGTAGGCATGTCTGAACTTGTTAGATCAGTCATGCGTAGTTCCTACTTTTATTGGACTGGTGTTTTTGGTCTTCCAGATCGATCATCCAGAAAATTGAAGGCCTGATGAGCGCTTTTGTTTGGAAATGAGTGGATAATAATAAATTCTTCCATTCTATTGGTTGGGCTAAGGTATGCTTGCCCAAGGAGGAAGGTGATCTGCGCCTCAGAAGAATTAAGGAGGTCAACAGGGTCTGCATATTTAAATTAATATGGTGGATAGTGGAAAAAAATGAGTAGTATTTGGATGGACTATATTTATAGTAGATACCTGAGAAATGACTCTGTATGGACGGTTTCTATGGCTTATGATTCATCTTGTGTTTGGAGGACAATTCTTTATCACAGACTGCTGGTTCATCCCTTTATCAAATCTCTCATTGACGATGGAGCATCGATCCTTCTCTGGTTGTACAACTGACATCCTCACGACATTCTGGTGATGACTTATGGAGAAAGAATCTGGATGGATTTTGGGCGTGACAAGCTTTCTACTATATCCTATATTATTTCAGAAGGGGCTTGGTGCACTGGGAGAGCCTCCTCTTCTCGCCTTGTGGATGCTTGGGCAGCCCTTGACTCTGTCGCCACCTTTCTCTGAGGAGCGGTGATATTATCAGCTGGATTGGATCCAACAATGGTCTTTTCTCAGCCTCTTCAGCTTGGGAGCTTGTCAGATCTCGAAGCTCTGAGGTGGCTTGTCATGATATTGTTTAGTTTGGAGAGCATTCTTCATGGCATAGCTTCACCTTATGGACACCACCTCATCCATCTCAACGGCCTCATGTTTGTTATAGTTGTTAAATTTCCTTCCTAAAAGTCCGATCTGTTAGGTAGAGGGACTCCCAGGTATATGAAGATGGCGAGAAGAGATATGTTTTACATCCCAGAGGGGCTATATTTGGAGATTCCATTCCTTATGGTATAGAAGTTTTTATAAAAATGGGATATGCCTGGTCCCATCCGTCCTACTCTACGCTACCTACCCCCCTTTTTGAGAAGGAAGAGGCGCATCAGATAAACTGAATGACCTAATCTGGAAAGACTTGCTTTCACAGGTCCCGCAGCGGTAGAACTCTCTGCCGGTTTCTTTTTCTTTATTGGTGCTTAACAACACTATATCGATCGGAGGGTTCCGAGTTTCTCTTATCTCTTAGATTAGCTAGAAAAGATGGAAATGACTGTTTCATTTTTTGTATAAATTTTTTTTTTCCTTATGAAATGTTTATTAGCATTGATAGCTCTCTTCTTTAAAGCTAATGCCGTAGAAGCGACTATTGGCGTTTTATCAGCATCTTCCCGACCAAGAATGGGTTCACTTTGTTTGGGATGAACTTGCAAAGACTCGACCCGAGGTGGTTGATCGAACCTTGTAGAGTGTGGCTTTATAAGACTTTTTTTTATCATTGCAACTAAAAAAAAGAGATAAAAAAAGAGAGTTTGAGCTCTCTTGGCTTACTTTTAGCCACACGGGGTGGCTATCCGCATTTGTGTAATTGCAACACACGAGAAGCACCCACGGTCTGACATTTCACCACAAGGACCGATCTTTTGTCACTCATGCGGTCCATTTTTGACCCCCCCTAGACGCTTCTCCAGCTCTCACATCAAAGAACTGGTTCCGATGCGACGGGTTATTCCAAGGCTCAAGATTCAAAGATTGCTTTTTCCTATAGTGCCTACGGGGGTCACAGGTCACTTCTCTTTGATCGGGGTATCATTTGAAGCTCCAGTTGTAGCCTATGCTGCCATCCGTAGAAGACTCTACCTAAGCACCTTTTTTTTTTTTTTTTTTTTTAATGCCCTTTTCCCAAAAGAGTTTGGGAATCGATCCTCTGGAAGTGTTGGCCGACTAGAAGAAGTATTTGCCCTTTTGATCAAGAATGGAAATGGATGATCAAGATGTTTAAAGATACGAGCCTGTGTGATACTCTTGCCAAGCTCGCATTTGCTACTACTGTGTACCACATTTGGTTTGAAAGAAAACTTCGAAAGTGGACTTCCAAGTCAAGATCTTTTATCTAGATTTGGGATGTGATTACCTTCGACGTGCGGGGATCCATTACCCCTATCTCTCATCTCTCTCCAGATACGGCTAGGAATAGATTCATTTTGTCTTCTTGGAATCTATCCACCGTCTGAGGTGAGCTTTTTTGTTCACTTTTTTGTTGGGGCTCTTCCCTTGTGTGTAAAGAGCCTGGCTTTATCCTCAACTCCTCGTGATACCCAGGCTTGTTCTCCCTTTTTTGGGGTGTTGTTAATACAGTTTTTTATTCACAAAAAAAAAGGGAAGGGAAATTTGGTAGTTTACGGTATAAGCAAGTGTTAACAATCCCAAGTTGTCTCTTTTCCGACTCCATCTATCTCTTTCTCTCTCTCAATCACTTTGCGTGTCTAATTTTGCCACCGTAGTATTGATCTATAATTCTCTCTTTATCAACATCTCCCTCGATTGCTACTCTATCTCGGGTCTAACAGTCTCGGGGGTGGGGTCTGTCACTGGAGCCCCTTATTAATCAACCCCCATTGCAGTGGAGAGGAGGGAAGATAGGGTTCTGATGCCTTCAAGGGTTTTAAGATCAAAGGGAGCAGTAGATTAGACCAATTGGTCTTCCCCTTCCATTAGAATCTTTTCATTCCCATCGGTTTCATCATGGTGATGGATTTTTTAGCGGTTTCTTCATGATGGATTCATAGGCTTCTTTCTGAAGCTCATCTTCAAGCCCGTCAACATCATCATGGTAATTGAAAACAAAAGAGATTTTATTCAAACCGCAACCCCCCCCCCCCCCCACACACACACACACACACACACACAAAAACACAAAGGAGGTAGGATACTTATTTGCATTGTTCATGCATACAACTAATAGGAAACAACAGTTTGAAAGAAGAATTTGGGCATTACACATGGAGTTAATATCTCATGTTTGGGGTTGTATTTGATCACCCACTGGACCATTACAATTGGGGAGAGAGAGAGGGCCAAGTGATCTTGATTGATTGGTTCTGCAAGTGACGCCTGCAGAATACGAACTGGTTTTGGAGAGTGACGGCTTGTGTCTGTTATAAAAGATGAGGAGAGTGTAGCCAGTGCCATGGAAGATGAAACAAATCCTGTTGAGGTTCTCTCGGGAAGTCATCAGCGGCAGTGACCTCCGACAAACAGGCCGGAGCATCGAAGAAGATGTCCTCGTGACTGCTGCTATTCCATCCTCTCCGGCTGAGAGGAAGAAGGTAACAACTCCCCGTGTTTGTGTTGCTATTACGACTTCTCTGGCTAAGCACCAGTGGTGATTTGCGGAGATTCAATGAGAATCAAGACAGAGATCTGAGGCTTATTGTCTCAGATTCTAGCAATAAAACGTCAACGGGAGAACTTCGAAGCTTGAAATATGTACCAGTGAGGGGGTGCAGGAGGATGTTGCCCGGGAAGAGGGCAAAAAATAAGAACTCTGAAGGCCAGGTCATGGCTGTGGGGAGAGTATGGGACTCAATGTACTATTACCTTTATCTCCTAATTAGTCCAATGTAGTTACATTTTTGTATCCCAATTAAATTGGACTTGTATGACTGTCATTATTGTAATTTTTTTCAGTACAAATGTGAAATTACTTCATTTTATCATTACGAAAGAGAAATGTATTCTACTAATTCAGGGCAATGGAAGAAAATAAAGTCAGTAACAAATGATTTGACACCACTAGCTACTTGTTTGTCAATATCTTAGTAGATGGCTTCCTATTTCGACAACACCCCCAATCTTGACCCGAGTAAAAAGATGCACCAAGGAAGAAGGGTAACATTGTATAGTTATTTAAAATGTAGTCGTTGGATTTCGAACATGTTTTTCTTTGTCAAATCACTTTAAATTCATCATTTTGTTCAGTATGATTTTTCGTTGTGGGGGTAAGGCTGCGTACATTCTGCCCTCCCCAGACCCTGCAGTAGCGGGAGCCTCGTGCACTGGGACGCCCTTTTTAGAGGGAGTTTATCTATTTGGAGAAAATTTCTTATCGTAAGTTCTTATTTCACTTCGTGTTTGGACCTTAGGTGCTTCTTACTACATGTAAGGTGATGGCCCCATTCACACCATTTTTTACCGAAGCTCTTTATCAAAATATGCGCAAGGTTCGCAATGCATCGGAGGAAAGTATTCATTATTGCAGTTTCCCTCAAGCAGGAGGAAAGGTACTGCATTTTACGCATGTGTTTGTAACCCTAACCTACTAACTGAGCATTTACTGTTTCGTCTACTTATACTGCACTGGAATTGTATTTTAATTTCACTATCTTAGAGAGATGAACGCATTGAACAAAGTGTGACAAGAATGATGACAATTATTGATCTTGCACGTAACATTCGTGAACGTCATAACAAACCTCTGAAATCACCACTAATGTGAGTTTTTAGTTTGTTTTTTATTTCTCCTTCAGCGAAACTATGATTCATATGCTTACTTTTGCTCTTTCCTCCCTGTTGTTTGCCTTCTTCCCCTCTTCCCTGATCAATTGCAGGAAGATGATTGTGGTTCATCCTGACACTGGCTTTCTTGAGGATATTGCTGGTAAACTAAAAGAGGTTTGTTATTAACATTGTAATTATTTATTGTTTATTACTATCAGTGTTTGATTCATGAATTGTTTATCACCATATTGAACTACTTATCTTTCACTATTGTATTGGGGCTACATTTTTCTCTTGATTTTTTTTTTTTTGGAATTATATTACTGTACCCTATATGACCATGAATTCTAGGATTACGTTGAATGACTCCCTGAAGTTTGGACATCAAGCTTATAGCTTTTGTGTTTTAAGAGGGCATTTTTTCTTTTTGGGTAACTTTTTTTGGGTAACTTGAACCAACCACAAATATTTTACCAGCCAAAGTGATATCCTATTTGTTGAGAGGAATAATTGACTTGTCTAGAATGACAAAGGTCATTGCTTCATTTATAGAGTAAAAGGATTTACATGAAAGGAAAGAACACAAAAGGAAAGTAGGTGAGGTAGGTAAGGAATGAATCAGCACTCATATCCCCACATATATTGAACCTGGACAGAACCCATTTTTCCATTTTACAACACTTCCCCTCAAGTTGGCACATAAATATTATGCATGCGCAACTTGTAAACTATGGGATGAAATAATTTACCACTTAACCCTTTGCTAAAATATCAACTAATTCGTTGAAGGTGGAGCATACTCCCCCCTCCCCGCCGAGATCTCTCCCTCTCTTGGTCGGCTTCTTATGGCCGGCCCCCCTCCAACCTTGGCCTCCCTCCCTCCCTGTCCCTCGGCCCTGCCTCTGGATCCCTCTCCTCTTGAAGAAGGTCAAATTTGTGAAAATACATTTTCCTCTCCTTCTGGAGGGGGACTGGCGAAGTCTGGTATTCGAGGAAGGTGGAATGCCCTTTCCGATTCTGTTCCCCTCTCTCTTCATGAGGTTTCCCTCCACTTCAATTCTCCGGTAATTGAAGAAGAGACTCAGATAGCTTCATGCCTGGATGGACAAGCTTTTCTAGGAGGAAATCTCCCAATGGTTTAACACTTTGGTGGGTCAGTTTGTGGGAAGGAGACTCCCCTTTCAGCAGGTGGAAAAATCCCTTCTTTGTCGATAAAAATTGAGTGAGGGAGTGGAAATTTTTATTGCGGATAGTGGTACTTATGTTTTCCGGTTTGCTTCTAAGGATCATGATTAGTGTGCTGGAGAAAGGCATTTGGTATCCCTTCCCATATGGGTTTCTCTCCCTGGGCTGCCTTTTCATCTTTGGTCCGAGGAGGCACTGGGCTCGATAGGTTCGGTGATGGGAACCCTCCAATTTTCAGTCAGGTGTACGAAGGCTAAAACCGGACTTGCGTTTGCTCGTATATGTATCGAAGTTCGAGCTGAAGTCCCCTTACCGGATTTTGTCTCCATCTGCTTGGCTGAGCGTCAGTGTTGGAGGCAATCGGTGAAGTATGATTGGAAACCTCTCCTTTGCACTACTTGCAAATCATTTGGGCATGGCAATGCATCTTGCGCCCCAAAATCCAGTAATCAAGTGAAACCTTCAGCTTGGCAGAATACTACTCGATCCCGCTTGCAGCAGAGACAACGTAGTGCTGTGGAAACCACTGGTGCGGCTAGGGTTGCAGGGAAAATTTCGAGCCGTAGAGAAGAAGATAAAGAGGACAAAAAGACTGGGTGGGGTCTACAGGAGACCATACACACAAGAAATCCAAATAGCAAGGATAATATCAACACGGATACCGAAGATTTATTCACCAGTAATAGATTCACTGCTCTTGGAAGCTCTGATGAGGTGGAAGACGACTCCTCGTTGGATGTCAGCCCTAATCCTGAGGACGCTGAAGCACACTGGGAAAAGGACTCTGCAGAGTTACCTCTTCCTGCTCCCATCCCTTCCGCTGTAGCTGTTGGGACGCCTGCGGGGAAGATCACATCCAAATGCTTTGCAACAAGCTCAAATCTTTCCTCTCTTTCATTGAGGATGGCTCCCAATGTCTCTGCGAATGACCCCAGGCCTGTCCAAACCTACTTACTGAGAAAACTCCAAACCAAACTCAGTTCAATTCCCCGACCCTAGTCAAGCTCCTTCTCGAACCTGGTTCAATTCAAAACGCTCATATCCTTGCCGAAAGTTTGAATAACCCTCTCCGGTTCGACTTGCCCCTTCCCATGACACGACCCAACCCGTCCACTTGGTTAAATCAAACCCGAACCCCAAACTCAAATCAAACTGTTGTTCCAACCATCTACCCCCTACTCCTGTAAATCCTTCTCCGCCTCCTCCCAGTGCCCTGATGAGTCCACATCCCCCCTTCTCCCCTCTAATTGTGTGGAGACCTGTGCAGCTGACCTCAATGATGGAGCTTCATTGGCAGGGATTCCAATCCTGGTTATTTAACTGAGCATTGGTCCATTTCCTTTGGCGACTAGGAAAGCCAAAGGTCGGTCAAAAGACACAATTTGGGTGCGCATCCAAGCATTGTTATGGCAACTCTTCGAGGACTGGGTCCCGTGTGATTCTAACAGGGCCTTTTGGTGGCTCGGCTTGTTGCGCTCATCATTTTCCATGATCAAAGATCTATGCTGGAATGTCAAGGGACTGAATTCCCCTCCCAAGCAAGCTGAAATCAGATGATATTTAAAAAAAGTCAGCTTTCTTGTATTCTCGGAGAAACCAGGGTAAAAGAGGAAAAGGCTGTAGACATTTGTAAGTCCTTTGCCCTGGGATGGAATATGGTTTTTAACTACTCCTACCACAATAACGGCTGGCTGTTGTGCTTATGGGACAGTTCAAAAATGACTTGTCCAGTGGTATGTTCATTTGATCAGTTTATTCATTTCAAAGTTATTGACTTACTTACCTGAAATGTTTTTCATATTACTGCTGTATATGCTTCCAATTCCTCAACAGAGCGTAGGAGATTATGTGAGGACATATGTTTGATTCAGTATTCTTCGCGAGAATGTTCCACGGGAATTATGGGAGACTTTAATGTTGTTAGATATGCAAATGAAAAGAATGGGGTCATTCTGAGGATCAGTCTATGGGAGAATTCGCTACATGCCTAGACTCTATTCGTATGGTAGACCTTAAAGGGGTGGAATATACTTGGAATAATAGGAGATTGGGTGACCAAAGAGTGTCCTACAAACTTGATAGAGTCTTAGTTAATGATTGTTGGCTATTGATGTTTAGTTACTTGGAGGCTTGTTTTGATTCGTCTGGGATATCTGACCATTGCCCGATTATTGTCACCATTATCTCCTTATATCTCTTTTGGCCTTAAGCTTTCCAGATATTTTGATATGTGGACTAGTCATGATGAGTTTCAGATGCTTGTGAAAATTGCTTAGGAGAGAATCCCCGTGGGTAATCAACATCCTCTGATTAGATTTGCCCAAAATCAAGGGAGGTTAAGGGAGTCCTTGTTCCTTGGAATAAAAGATCCTTTGGTAATATCTCTAGTGCGGTTCAAGAGTGTAGAAATGAGTTGAATGCTGTTCAGAACCAATTACAAGACTCTGTGGATGATATGTTATTTATTTAGGCAGAGAAGGAGCTATCTCTTAAACTGGCCTCCTTGATGGCACGGGAAGAGAATTTCTTTAAACAGAAATCCAAAATCAATTGGCTGAGATCGGGAGATAGGAACATAGGATTCTTCCACAAGTCAGTCAAAGTTGGCCAAAATAGGAACCATATTTTCTCCTTGTAGAATGAGGTTGGGTATGTTTTTATAGATGTGACAGGGACCAAGCAGGCAGCAGAAGAATTCTTTATCCATATGTACAATCCAACAAGTCTTCCTCCTCCGGGAAGTATGCTGCTGGGCCTTTTTGATAAAAGCCTATCTCAAAACCAAAAGGATTGTCTGGCCACTTTGCCTTTTGAAGATGAGATCCTTAAACTAATTAAGTCCATGAAAACCCAGAAGGCTCCTAGTCCTGATGGTTTCAGTATGGGATTCTTTATTGTAGCATGGGATATTATGATATTATCAATGTGGATCTTATTCATGCGTTGTGTGGTTTCTTCTCCATTCTGGGTCGGCTGAGAGAACCTTATCCTTACCAGAATAGGGAGAATACCAAGAAAAAAAACTGGGGGTACTAGTCATGTGGTTAGTGGTATTGGTATCAATTATCCAAGGGTGAGAGACAGCTGATGCACAATGACCACTAAAAAAGATACCTGAGGCAGCTGGGTTGGAGACAGAGTGAACCGTGAAAGTGGCGGTAGAAGTTGATGGACCAGACGAGGATGGCTCCAGATGAGTCAGGAGGCACAGTAGCATGGCAAGCTCGTCTTGGGACAAAGAGGAACCGGCACTGGCATTACGGCACTGACAGGAGCAGACTCAGACGTCGTAGAATGATGAGCCAAGGACCCACTGCCCTGACCACGGCCGTGCATTGAACTGGCAGCTGGGCGACCATGGAGTTTCCAGCAGAACTCCTTGGTATGCCGTTACTTACCCGAATAGTTGCATAGGACAGGCTTGCGGTTAGAAGAAGAGCGATCGTTGGAATGAGCAGAGCCACTACCACCGAATTGAAACCTAGACCCAAAAAAATGGGTTGAATGATCCTGAGAACCATGGGATGGCGTACTAGGTGATAACGTAGCAGTGCGACAACTATCCTCCAACTGCACCAAGGAGTAGGACTGCTCCAAAGAAGGAAAGGGATCATGACTAAACACCTAAGTGCGAATCTGGTCATAAGCAATGTTTAGGCCGGTAAGAAACACTCGATACATATCTTCCTGCTTCTGAAATCTGGTTGCGTCGGTAGTGCAGGTAGCTTGGAAGGTATCATAAAAATTCAACTCTTGCCATATATTGCACATTTCAGAGTAGTACTAAGACAAAGAGAGATCCTATTGTCTGGTGTCAATAAGCTTCTTCGTGAGTTCATCATAGACTTGTGAATCATTCCCAACTTGGGAATATGTACCTTGACTGCGGTCCATATTTTGGCTATAGTATCTAAAAGAAGGTAACCCTGAGCAATATGTTGTTGCATATAGTTTATGAGAGAAGATCTTACCAATGAATTAGCAGAGCTCCCCTTTTTTTGAGAATCATTGGTGGCTATAGGTTGTGTTGTTTCCATATTGATGTACCCCACATAATAATGAGAATCAATGGATAGATGACAAGATCGTGACCACCACAAATAGTTTTTCCCATCAAGACAAACAGATCTCACAGGGAACGAGGAAAATGGGTATTGAGATTCGTCCCGACGGTAGTAACATTGGATATGATGACGAAGCAAAGCGGTCAAAAATCAATCATGCCCGTAGACAAAAGTCTCTTGATACATCATCACAGGAACAAGTAGTCTTGTTAACCCATGCAAAAATAGATAATTTTACAAAATAGGGTTTCTCAAATCTTCACCATAGTCTGATCTTAGAGACCAACCTTAGAGCATAGTTCAAAATCTCGGCGAGATCTCGGTTTTCTCAAAGATCTCGAGTGGGTCAAAACGAGACACCCCTCGAAACTGTCTCGACCAACTCAACCAGTTCTCAAGCTGGTCTGGACTGGTCTCTACCAGTGACATTTTTGACTATTTCACGACATTTTCGACCATTTCTCGACATTTTCGACCAATTTTGGACTAGTTCTCGATTGGTTTCAACAGAATGTATGAATTATGATTGTATGGTCTATTTGACTACTTTGGGTTTTTTGACTATGATAATTAACTAATTAAGTGCTATTATGTTTATTCTTCTCATAAAATATAATTTTACTGGCGCATTTAACATTCTTTGATCTTCTATTAGTGTAACATTATGGTTTAAATGTGTTTATATATGCTAAAATAGGGCTTCCCTGGAGTATTAGGCCTTAAAGTGGCCATTTTAGCCTCGAAACTGCATTTTTTTGCCTTTCTCGGGCTTTTTGTAGTTTCTTTCCCGTCGAGATCTCAGAAATCTCGTTTTTTTTTCTCATGGTTGAGTCGACCTCGAGACTCGAGATTTTAATCTGTGCCTGAGAGAGGGCTCTCGGTGGCCTAAGGCACCACCACCAAGAGTTGCTGGCGGTTGTGAACAGTTTGGGAGGTCACGAGAAAGGGCAACGCTTGGTAGGTGGTGGCACTAGGAGAGAGAAAAGGACTCTCTAGGGCTTGGTTGCCAAGGAGGATTTCAGGTTTGATACCATGTTGAGAGGAATGACTTTATTTATAGAGTAAAAGGATTTACATGAAAGGAAATAAAGAAATGTATAGGAAATAATATGAAAGGAAAATGTTACAGCCCATTTTGGAGAATCGAGCATGATATCCGGGTCAACCGGATCCATCTAAGATCGTTAACCACAGTGATTACTATATAAATTCCACAGTCTACACAGGCAATATCCACAATAATCAAGAAACAATTAATAACAATAGCGGAAGCATTCATAATAGATAGATGCAATTATACTGATATCATAACCATATTAAGTTTGTTATGAATTACAATCATCGTTCTCCACAAAATAATACCATATCCAATATACATGTAGCTGAACCCAAAAGAGTAAATCTGTGATATTGTTTTGATAGACTTCTTCGTCTACCAACAAAAAGAATTAAAGTAATAAGAAGGGAAAGAGTAAGGGGAGGGCTACGTCATGCGTAGACGCAGTCGTTGCAAGTGCTGCCCTCGCCGTGCTCTCCACCAACATCATCAGCTCTGGCGATAACGCTCGTCGAAGGGGACTCCATAAAATCAGCAACTAAGTAGTCACTTGCAACATAATCTGAAAAAGTCGTATCGATACGAGGGTGAGCTTCCATCCCAGCTCAGTGAGAAATCCAGTATCACATGCATGCAACACACAATGATATGAAATGCAATTTTCATATTAGGTCTCATGGCTCGTCTTACTACTTAATATCATATTGAGATTCGGCCTGTGCTTTTGATCTTGCCTACGGTCTCCAACCCTCGAACTCTCATATACCGGGCAAGGGTAGAAGCTGAATAGACGACCCCGGGCCGTTAAACAACCTCTACAATCAAACCCCCATCCAGGTACCGGAAATAGCCCCTCGAGCCCCCTTTAGGATCATTGCCTTCCATCATAGACTCCGTTTCACTTCAATGACCCTAGGCCAACTGACTCTTTAAACCTTCGGAAGTATGAGCCTATGCCAGTATCTTGACCCCTACTGAAAGGGTGTAGGAAATAGGGTAATGGCACCACCTATGTCTATTATGTACATTTTATTTATCATGGCTGCCTGCCAGCAGAGATCCCCGGCTCTGCTCCAATGAATCACACTGTGCCCCCACTATCATGTCGGCAAAACCAATCTAATGCCCACCAGTAGAGATCCTCTGCTCCACTCCAAGGGATCACCGTGTCCCCGCTAGTGTGCAATTCAATCCAACATGATCCGTGTGTCCATGCTCCAACACGCCACACTAACCATCATACATGGTCATACGTATGCATTATTAAATACCAAGGCTATGCCCTAGCAGAGATCCCCGGCTCCACTCCCATGGATCACCGTGCCCCCGCTAGGGTATATCATTATCAACATGGCCCGTGTATTGTGCTCCAACACGCCACACGGCACACGCCCATCATACCTAAATAACACTCAATAAGCAATCATAATTGTTGTAATGCAATGCATGCTCAAATATACTAGTAATGAATGACATGGCATAAAACATAATTAAATCTTGTTACGACATAAATTAAACATGTTAAATGTATGCCCTACGTCTACGGGCTAGACCCCTCACCTGATTGCACTTCTAGTGAAGCTGTATGCAAAGCTTGATAGAAAGCTTCCACTTTACTCGTGTTCGATACCTATTTAAATAGATAATGATTCATTAATTGGTTGAATAGCTTTTAACCAGCATGGACAAGCCTTTCATGTCCATACATGGGTCCCAAGACAAGCTGGGAACCCAACGGTTGGTCCCATTATTCTTAACTAGGCATATTGGCCAAAAGGGACAGAAGCGGAGGATATAACCGGTGGTGTTCCCTCTGGAATTACCATCTGGTTGACGCTTAGTAAATTTCCTTAGTACCTAAAATCAGAGGGTACAATCGGATGGTCAAGCCTTCGGCAGACCATCCGGTTATACACATTGCCATACACAGTGGGTTCCAGTAGGTTATCCAGAGGTTTTGCAGGGTGGTGTATCATCCGGCACTGCCTCTGCTTAGTGTTGAGCCTATCCAGAAGTCCATGTCAATTGGACCCAGAAGGTAACCGGGGGATGGTCACCGGAGGGTCATGCCTCTGGGAGGGTCCTCCGGTTATTCCTTGTTCATTCAGCTAAGCAATTTGCCTTGGCGGAGGCTATGTTCTAGTCACCCGGAGGTAGGGTCAAGACCAAGCCTCAGGTTTGTGCCCAGAAACCAAGTCATGAACCATACTTGGTTTCCATTTGGGGATTTGATTCCCCCATTTCGTGGCATTCAATTTAGTTGGTGGGAATCGTATTCCCTCCATTAATATGATTCATGGGAGCCATTAAGAGCTCCATTAAACTTCATTTATGGAGTGGGTGATCTTAACCTAGGTTTTCTAGGTTTGGTTGGTCTCCATTAATAGAGATCATAAATGGTGAACCACCACTGGCTTTGTATTCATTCCACAAAGCAAAGAGAGGGAGGATGATAGACTTACTTCCAATGGGTGAAAATGCTAGGGTTGAGCTTCGACTCTTGAGCTCCAAGTTCTTCTCCTCTCTCCCACACTCACCCCAATATTGCCAAGAGAGAAATAAGGAGCCATTGCTCCTTATTTATAGAATTCGTGGAGAGAGAGTGTGACTTATCCGAGCTTAACCGCATGCTGATAACCGGGGGATGTACCATCCGACAGAGCATCCGGTTAGGCCAAAATATGGCTTTTAAGTTAGCCAGTTGGCCCGGATGCTTTGGGATGCGCATTGAGACCACCTATGATCCACCATGACACCTCACCCTACCAGGTTTGAATGATGAAGCTTACCTATGGTTCGGATACTACCATCGGGTCCTGTTGGATGCTCCATCAGTTGGTGTGTTGAGACGTGGCACATGAGGAATCCGGGTTAAAGGGATTCCGGGTGCTTTGGGATGCGCATTGAGACCACCTATGATCCACCATGACACCTAACCCTACCATGTTTGAATGATGAAGCTTTCCTATGGTTCGGATATTACCATCGGGTCCATGTTGGATGCTCCATCAGTTGGTGTGTTGAGACGTGGCACATGAGGAATCCGGGTTAGTAAGGGATTCCGGGTGCGGGTCTTACAGAAAGTAGGTGAGGAATGAGTTAGCACTCATATCCCCACATAGATCGAACCTGGACATGTCCCATATTCCCATATTACAACACTATTCAAAATTTCAGATATTTATTTGTAGTTTTATATTATTAAGGTAGAGACTGAGAGTTTTCACTCATTGGTGCAACCTTGGCTGGTAAAACCCTAGTTGGGTTGCTGTGGGCCCACTCAAGTATTATAATACTCAATTTGCAATAACAATGACAAATCAGTAAATAACTCCAGATTATGAGGGTGAAATAATCAGAATTGTCTAATACCCTTTGAGTAAGCAAAGAGACCTTTAGGACTAAGCTGCAATTAGAATTAAAGAAAAGGGGGTATTCTTGGAATGGATCATAAGAGGACAGAACAGAATTTCAGTTAAGACTAGGGATATTTCTGGAAAAACTAGATTATAAAGTTTTTTCTACCTTTGGTTAAACGGGGAACAGCATAACAGCAGAGGTGGAAAAACCCGAGTCTCTTTTCGAATGGAAGAACTCCCTTCACATGCATCCAATGGATCTGAAACTGCAGATGAAGGTTCACTACACTCAGATCTATTGTTTCCAACCTATATTGAAGCCAGCCAATGAAAAGATTAAATCAAAGAAAATTTCCTGCAACTCGGCCTGCGAAAGGGTAAAACAAGATTTGAAATTCTGGTTAGAAGTTAGAACTCACAGCAGAGCAATTGATTGGGGCTGGGATTCTAGGGCTTGAGTTGCCCAAGGGAGGTGAACCAATACCCTGAATCTCAGGCTTACTGGTCAATTTTATCTTATCTGAAAATAGTGCAGTAAACAGAAAAGCAGAATAATAAGAATAGGAAATAAGAACAGAGAAGATGAAGGAGAAAGGATAAGAAATAAGAACTACTGAAGAGGAGTAGAAGAGAAGAGATTGGAAATTTCACACTGAAACTTGAAGAAGATCAGAAGGGGCGACCAGCACACACAACCGACTCACAACTCTATGGGAAAGTCTTAATTTCGTACCATAATTCTATTAATTAAATATTCCCCTTCTCCATTGATTACATGTACTTTTAAAGGGAAAACCTTGCACTAAATCTATAGAAAATAAAAATAGCAACCAAATAAAATAAACCATAAGCAAGGAAATAAAATCCTACGTAGCCTACCCAAATATGGCAGATAAAGAAAATCATTAAATATATTCCCTAACTATGCTACCATCCCTTTTTTGGACCAAGGACCGGGTTGGTTGGGTTCCTTTTGTGCTTGGGCCTCTACGAGGGGTCATGTTGGTCCAGTTAGTCAAATTGCCCCCCATTCAAGGATGGAAGGAAATTCCAATCTGATGGCTAGGTTTTGTCAAATTTGATCTCAGATCTAGTGATGCAGTACAAGTGTACTACCGCAAGAAGAAGTCAACAGCCACCAGCAGCCTAGCCGGCTGGCTCCCACTTGCGACAGGTAGCCTTGGACAGCTGTGGGCCAGCTGTCCGAGAAAGGAATTTCCCCTACTATAAATATTAGTTACTAGTTTAAATATTGCCAAAGTTAGTGGCTACTATTGTTAAGCTACTTACATAAGAGAAAGTTTCTATTTTTCAATTTTAAGAAGAATCTAATTTCAGTTTGTAGAAAGTTTCTATATCTAATTTACTATGTATCAGGCAATAAAATATGGGATTATTCTCTTTTTGTGGGGGTAAGGCTGCGATACTGCCCCTCCCCAGACCCTGCTGTAGCGGGAGCCTTGTGCATTGAGACGCCCTTTTTATTCTCCTTCTTTTGTAAAATTCTATTTCCAAGATTGGACTTTCCCTCCTTGCTAGTTGTCAACAAGGAAGGATTGAGCAGTCCACTTTCTATTTTTATTCAAAGAAGGGCGTCCCAATGCACGAAGCTCCCGCTATTGTAGGGTCGGGGGAGGGCAGAATGTACGCAGCCTTACCCCCACAATGCGGAGAGGCTGTTTCCTTTTTTCGAACCCGTGACCATCAGGTTGCAATATGACAACATTACCGTCACACCAAGGCTCGCTTTCTATTTATATTAAAATACAATTCTATAAATAAGAATAGAAGATAAGAAGAAAGCAGTTTTTGGAAAAAGAAGAGAGTTTGATTGCGATTTTGCAATAGGGCTCTATGTTGTGAGACTCAGCCGCCAGCCTCATTCCCTCCCTTCTCTCATTATTCTCTAACAATATCCATTCACCTATTGGTTTTGCTTGATCTTACCTATATCTTTCACTATCGAATTTGCTGTCTTCTCCTTCCTCTCCCATTGGTTTCAGCATCCAATTACTACATTCTTATTGCTGCAATTAGAAGACCAAAGTTTATCCTTGCTGCTACAATCGAAGGACTCAGGTTCTCCTACAATAGCAACCTACCAACATCAATTCCAGATATCGGTTCCTGAGCAGGAACCTGTTTTACAACAAGGTTTGAAAATTCATATCTCCCCAACTACCAATCCGATCGACTTCAAATTCGAATATTGTTAAGAGAACATATCATGCTCAGGAACCAGTTTTACAACAAGGTTTGCAAATTCATATCTCCCCAACTACCGATCTGATCGACTTCAAATTTGAATATTGTTAAGAGAACATATCATGTTTCAAGCCCCCAAAATTATTTGATGATCCAACGGTCGGATTGACCTGAAAGATGAGTTTACTATTTCCTGGTTTTCTATTTAATCTATTGTTGGGACTGGTGTAATCGATCCTATTGTAAGGCTAAGGCCTAAAATTGATTGTTAAACCTAGCCTTGCATTGTCTACCGAACAGATTGTGATCTGATTGTTGGTATGACTAGTTCTGATCCTAGATCTGATGTTTCAGATTTCTACAGAATAGATGCCCAAAACTCCTTGATACCAAGGAATAAAATCAGAAACAGAACATTCAAAAATATATAGAAATCGATGAGGTGTAATCGTGGGGAGACAAAAGGAGGTCGTTGGTAGATGGGGTGTTGTGGGGGGGTTGGGGGGAGGAAGTATTTTGAGAAAAGATCTTTCTAAAATTTCTTTTTGATGGAGGACTGAACATATAACAGCTGTCCACAAAATAAAGCAAAGAAATGGGAGAGAAAGGAGAGAATATCAAGTCGAAAGGGAGAGAATATAGGAGAATAAATTGTTTACCAGATTTAGAGAGAGAAATGGCTTGCATGGGAAGAAAAAAAAGAGTGGGAGAGAAGAAGCAACAAAGCTCGTACCAACAAACTAATCCATTCCAATCTAATCCTCAACTCATGGAGGGGGGGGGGGTGGTTACACGTATGTAGGAAATAAAGTAACTCTCGTAGATTATGTCAACAACTAAAAGAAATTTCCTAGATTATCTCAAATGAAGACTGTCCTAAGTAGAACTCTAAAGTTCCTTAACTTAAAAACGAACTCTTAGGAATAAGATGAATCCTATCCAACTAATACCAATATAATAATAATTTTTGGGTACCCTTAAGATCCCTACTGTTGGGTTTATAATTTACGCTCATTACAATGATAAAACCCAAAAACTACGTCCCAACCCAAACTTATACTAAAACCAAGCTGATATTCAAACCGGATCTGCCTTATGTAGGCCATGAAGACATGTATAAATTTTTTCCAATAATGACAAGCAGAACTCAAAAAGTAATAAGCTACAATGGTAGAAACTAAAAGAAAGAAGAGGACTTCTCTGTATTGATGTATATCTGGAAAATTGAACGAAAATGAGAGAAAGAGACTTCACTATGGATGGTTGTAGGGTTTGACCGTAAAATTGCTGTTAGAAGTGAACAGTCTTTCAGTCGTAAACAAATCATTTCATAAGCTGAATTAAAGTTTGCAGAAGTGATCTTGTCCAATGGAATGCTTTGTCCTCTGGTTCATTCATTGCTGCTATTGCTTCAGAAACCATTCTGTCGCGTGCTCCAAATGTTAGCTGGTACCAGGTTGTGTGGTTCTTGGGTTACTCACCACAGCTTCATTGCCTGGAGAGCTTTAACTCTCTCCCTTCCAGATGGAAGTTTCCTGCGTCAGAGACATGTCCCTGGTCAAGAGAATTGTTACTTTTGTTGTGCAGCTGGAGAAGACATTCCTTATCTATTTTTTGCTTGTCCTTTCTATGGGCTTCGAGAGAGAATGGAGATGTATCAAGAAGTCATTTAAAGGAAAATCTTCCTTTAATTTGATTGTTAAGCGTGCATTTGCTATCACTTCTGGATGGAGCGAAACCTCAGAATTTGCACTTCTAAATCCTGGTCCTTTAATCGGATTAGGTATTCGATTAAGTTCGACATCGACGATATTGTTCTCCCTATCAGGAGTCCAACTCCAGATACTAGCAGAAATCATTTTAAATCCACTTCATGGCACCTAGCTATTCAATTTTAAATGTTAATAGGTCTCCTTTTATCTTCTTTTTTTTGTTGCCTCCGGGCTCTTGCAGCCTTGCATGCTGTGCTTGTAGCTCTCTCCTTGGGTTTGTTAATACATTATTTATTCACCCAAAAAACAAAAGTTTTCTGAACATGCATATTTATAGACTAACTATTTATTAGTTAAGAACACCTCAAGGACTCGGGCTTGGCCTTTATCTTGCTTGTAGAAAGACTTATAATAGCCATTCTTAATGCAACTTGGAGAAAGAAAAGAAACAAACTTGTAAACAAAGGGCTACTAAGACTCTAGAACGAAACACAATAAAAATGATGAATTATACTGACTGAAGGGGAAATTTCTGGACCTGCTAAAAATTGTAAAATTGGGATATGCTATAAATAGTAAATAATGGTTTTTATTGTTGCAAATATCTAGGATACTCTTGCATCTCCAAGTTGTTGAGATATGTTTTAGTTTACTTTTCAGGACTATGTTGATATTTGTTTTGGGCTTGAGAGTTTGTCATCTGTCACCATCACTAAAAATCACTTAAAATTTTACAATTATATACTTGATGGTTATTGTTACTTTAGTTTTCTGTTGAGAAAAATATGCAAGAAAGGGAATATTGCATGGATTATTCTAAACACGGGAAATTGTTGAATAATCATTAGATTTGATGATGACTTATTCTAGTGGAGTCCTTCTAGATATCCCTTTATAGATAAGCAACAGAAAATATTAATAGAATCGATCAGGTAATGTGCAACAAAAACTAAAGGGTGAAGCCCCTTTCCAAAACCAGAAAAAGGTACAAAAATGAAAAAAGAAAAGAAAATAAAAATGGCCTAAGAGTCTACAACACTCATTGCTCACAAAAGATTATCATCCCCAACAACAATATGAGGCCTGACAACATCTTGTGTCTCCAATTCATCTGCCAAGTTGTTGACTGACCTAGGTCTCCAATGAAATGAAAAATTAGCTGACACTCTTATGGTTGATGCGGATGTCTGGTGAGATCTCCTTAGCCGGTCTTTGTCCTTCTTAGAAGATCCAGTTCCAACAGTTGAATCACCTTCCATCATGATATTGTTAAATCCTCTTCTAACAGAAGCATCCAAACCATGTGGACGGAAAGAAGCTCAGCCCTCTCTGAGTCATCTCCATAATCGGGCCAGAGCAAGCCAAAGAGATAATCCCAGCACTGTCCTTCACCTACACCCACAACTCCTGACGGACCTTGATTTCCAAGAGAACATGCATCAAAATTTAGTTTGGCCATGCCGTATTGCTGACGTTTCCTCTATCAGATAATCCAACCCTGAAGAGGTGGCAAATGTGGAATATCCTTTTCCTGCTTCTTATTTGTCCAACTCAGATTAATATTTAAAATCCATTCGAGGATCCCATCATATTTTCCTTTCCCCATTTTTGATAGCTGAGTTCTGCCTCTTCCAATGACATGTTTCTAATATATGAGCATTTGATTTGACACATGCAATATCTCATTGAAGTCTTTGGTGCTAATTCTGATGTCATTGGTCATGATTTGCTGGACCATTCCTAATATGAGCGTGATATTGACACCTGTAGCTGTTTCAATGCAACAGTAATGAGCATATTGTTGCATTCTATTAATTGATAGAAAAGCATTAGTGAGATTAGTTATGTCTTAAATGTCAGCATAACTCAATTTAAATATGTTATTTTCCTTTTTGCTGCTTTGTTATATTCGTTCGAAACTTTAACAGGCTTAGAGTTTCGACCAATTTGTCTTGGTTATTTATTTATTTATTTATTTTTTATATTTTTATGTATTTATATTTTTATTTATTTATTTTTGTTTTTGTTTACCACCATCATATGATAGTGCTAAAATCATTGCTTGCTTTATGTTGCACTGTTTCTACAATATAACCATGAAGTTTTCTGGTATCTTGAGCTTTCAGTATCTTTCTATTTTCCTGTTAGCTATTTTTCCTTATTGGCTTCCATATTTTATCATCTGATATTTTTTCCTCATAATGGACTTATATTTACAATGCAGTATGTGCTTGAAGAGCTCAATATTAGGTCACTTGTTCCGTGCAATGATCCTCTGGAATATGCTTCTTTACGTGCGGAGCCTGATTTCAGGTATGTCAGTCTTCACTAAAGATACTTGGCATGAATTCCTGCATAATTTATTTTCTTTTTGGATTGTTATTTTTTTAGTGTATTGGGTAAGCGGCTAGGAAAAGCTATGGGATCTGTTGCAAAGGAAATCAAGGCGATGTCTCAGGCAGATATCTTAACATTTGAGAAAGATGGAGGAGTAACTGTTGCTGGACACAGTTTGAAGAGGACTGATATCAAGGTGCTTCTTCATGTTCTGTGTTCCTCTTTCCATTTGTCAATTATGTAAATGATTACATTGCTGTTACTATTTTGGGTGGAAGATTACATTGTGCTAGTTGAATATCCATAAAACATAGGCCTTGTGTGTTTTTCTCGTTGTTTCATGTGATCTAATCTCTGAATTTCTAGCATGGAAGAAGAAAACTGGTAGCAGAACTATTGTGATATTATGCTTGCATTTGATTATTGGTACTCTTGTCTTCCAAAGGATAAGTTGTCTTGAATTAGTAATCATAAGCTTTATTCTTTAGCTTAAATGGTTTGCATCACATAGTTTATTTTTATTTCTATGTAAGGATTTTTTGGATTGTGTTGTCGTATAAACATGTCTTCTTAACACTTGATGCAATCTTTTCACCGAGCAGTAACGCTCTTTTGCAATAAATTGAATGGGACATAAATTTCCCTAAATAATACGTTGCACTTGTAAGAAGTAGTCGCATAAAGAGGGGGGGGGGGGATCATAGTTTTCAAGGCGTTGGAGGCCTGATGGATGCCCAAGGTGTCCGCCTAGGCGACCAAGACGCCACCAAGGGGCCTATGGGCCTATCGGGATTGTTTGTGGGATCTCAACACAACTGTTGAGACTCCCAAAGTTGCAGTAGCCTCTTTTTCTTCTCTCCGTGTCTTTTCTCTCCATTCTTCTTCTTTTCTTTCTAAAATTTACATGGTATTTGTGCAAGGTCTTTAGGATTTGTTACATCTCCTTATATCTTGTTCAATACTACCTTACATCTCCTTATATCTTGTTCAATACTACGTACAACTTTCAAAGTATTGATTGATTGTCCATTCGATTTCAAAGTTGCATCTTTAAAGTAGGATGTGAGTTCACCAACAGCATGGAGTAAATCATTTGATGATACCGATTTTTGTGAATCAATTTTTTGGAAGGTGATATCGATTATATGAAGGTGTTTTTCTGGTGGTAACTTCAATTGCTAATATCGATTTTATGGCATTAAAATTCTGGCAGTAAGCTTGATATCGATTTTTGTTTGGTGGTTGGTTTTTGCCTTTTGGTTGGCTGAACCAAGTATTCTGATTCTTTTTCATGAAGTGTTTTTGCCTCTCGCTTGGCTGAACCGACCTTTACAATCAATTTTTTTCGTTGAAGTTCTTGTTTTATGGTTCTCGGTTGGCTGAATTGGGTACTCAAGTTGATTTCCTGTGATTTGAAGTTTTGAGTTTTTTGGCAGTTTTTTTCTCTCTCTTGGTTGGCTGCACCATGTGTTGAAAGTTGAGAACAATGACCGAGTCCAACACTACTGTGACTGAGGTGTCTTCTTCCTCCCATTCATTATAGAGAAGAAATTGGAAGGGCTTAATAATTTCCAGCAATGATAGATAATTGTTAAGCTTGCTTTGACAGGTTGAAATCAATAGTCATTTAACCCAGACAAAGTCTAGTACAAACACCACATGAGACACTGTTGATGCCCGAATTTTGGGATAGTTATTAAACTCTTATGGATAATTCGTTTGTGGACCTTGTTAGACATATTGATACTATTAAGGAATTGTGGTATTATATGCTTGTCTTATATTCAGGTCCAAATAATCTGTCTCAAATTTATGAGGTATCACAGGAATTTTATCAGGTGGATCGGAAGGGTCCTCCTCTCACCCACTACTTTGCTGTTCTTGCAGAGCAAACACTACCTCTAGGTTAGAGTCCTGGTTTACTTAATTTTTGTTCTCGAAGTAACTTTCATCAACTAGTACTGGGCATCAAGTTGGTATGGAAGAAGTGCTATGCCATAGGAAATTCTTCATCTCTATATAGTTCTTAGACGAGGTTTTTAAACAGAACTTAGATAGGTGAAATGCCTAAGCATAGGTGTTGATAAACGAAACAAAGGATGCATGAGGAACTAAATTCCCTACTTCCTATTATTAGTGTTGATGTTTCAGAAAATTTAGGATCAATGGGAGCAGTAAGTAGTTATGAGTTTTAGAGTGGTCTTGGACCTGAGTATGAAGTAGTTCTCAGATTTTTGGTAGTGCCACAGTGGCCTCTCTGGCAGAAACCTTTTCTCGTGTGTTACGGGTTTCTCGTGACAGTACCCTTGACGGTACTCCTGTGGATACTTCAGCCCTAGTTTCTCGCCACTCTGGTCGTGATAGCAGTCGTGGTGCTGGTCGTGGCCATCCCCCTCGGGCACCAAACTCTTCAGATGGTTTGGTTTCAGCTTGCAAATGTCATCATTGTGGGAAATGTGGACATATCAAACGATTTTGTTGGAAACTTCTTGGCAAACCACCTTAGTAGCAGTTTGTCAATTCTCCCACTAATTTTGAGCCTCTGACCCCTTCTTTACCATCTGAGGGAAAGATGGTCTAGATGACTGATGATGAATATGCTAGCTACACCTAGTTTTAGACTTAATCGCCTTCCTCGTCTTCTACTGCTACTTTAGTTCAAACGCGTAATGCCACTGCATATCTTTCATTATCTCGATTCTGGATCATTGATTTGGGTGCTTCTGATCATATGTCAACATATTAGGTTTATTTTCTTACTTTCGTCCTTCCACCTCCAGTATCGCTTTGGCTAATGGCTCTTTGGCCAAGGTCTTTATCTACTTGAGGAGTTTCCATCTGTTGCCTGTTCATGTTTCTTTTTCTCCCATTAAGTTCATTGTCAATTGGGTCATCCGTTTTGCAGAGTTTGTAGAAGCTTGATCCTCGTTTTGGTTGACTGTTTAGTTTAGTGAGTCGTGTCAATTTGGGAAGCTCCACCGTGTGAGTTATTGTTACATCCAAAAACCCTGGTGTTTTGGTATGACCATGGTTTCCTCGCTATGCAAGTACTACCATACCAAGATCCATATGCAGTCCATAACATAACACAACTCTTCCGTTAATCACAACACAAATTACAGGAGATTCAGAGCGCAAATCAAATAATAGTGGAATCAATCACTATGAACCATCCAACAAAGTCTAGTTGTATTAAATAACTGTAATAAGGTTTATCTGTCTTCAAACCAAGACATAACTAACATAATTCCAAGTACTGAGTAATTAAATAAAACTCACGGGTCAAACAATGCCCATAATAAACAAATAAACAAAACTGTATTTTGTCCTAAGTAAATACTACTAATATAATCTTCTCTCGGACAGATAAGCCTTCTATTCTTCTGAACATTGTCTTTTAACCATAAAGACAATCATCACATTCACATGAAGAATCATGCGAATCGTCTTCAAGTTCTTCACTGTCATTCATATCATTATCAGCTAAATAACACAAGAATATGAAAAAAAAAAACGTGTACGTACAAAGGGTGAGCAAAACCACACGCTCATTGAGAAATTAGCACACTCAAGCACACAATGCATGGTAAATTATTAAGGTCAAAATGGTCTATGAATAAGCATGCGCGAGTCACGTCACACCTAAATCCTGGTAATGAACATGCAAGCACGGGTGAGGCGAATGCAACAGACTTGACTTCTCACCTCATGTGATACATTACCCAAAGAATAAAGAATACAACCCAAGTATACCAACCTGGCATTGTACCAGCATTCCTCCATCATAGGCTTCCTTCTGGCTTCTTATTTTATGCCTCAACCACTTAATTGGGTACTCATTGCCCAATCCCTGATGGGTAAGTACCTAGAATAGACTCATCCCTAGCTCTCACTTGAGACACTAGAGGCTAGCTCCCAACCCTATCCGTTTCCCTGCTCCAATTGCGAAAGGGGCATACCCAAAGTTGGTCCACAATAAACCTATGCCAATACCTAAACCCCTATTGGCAAGGGTTGCCTATCAAGGGATATTGAAACCTAAACCAAGAAATATTACTAATATAGGTACCCGTACCTTAGCTTAATGGACCAAGACAAACCGTCCCATTTCAGCTATTCAGATCCACTAGGACACAAGCGAATGACAAACAATCATGTTATAAAACATCCACATGTTATCAAACAATTCCATAATCAACCAATCCAACATAGAGTTATAAGATGCAAATGCATGAACAGATGTCACAGTTTTTAGATGACATGTTATCACACAATAATCCAAACAAGTAGCAAACACATGCACCGAAACAAGAAAATAAAACATGTACTATCCCTCATCTGAATTTGGTGAGCTAATCTTTACTCTGTTGCAGACAAAGTCCTTTTCCTTGTTTTCTTACGTCGGCTTACCTATTACAGTTGAGGTATGGATGTTACTTATGATTTTTTATTCTCGTTTCCATTAGGTCTAGGGTATCTTCATTAGTCTTAGGAACATGTCCTAGGGTCACTTGGTTAAGTCTCAAAGTCCATGGTCGAAAATACAACCAAAACAGGCTTGCTGTAATGAGGTGGTCGATCAGCTATTGTGGTCGATCATCTCTGTTTTGTCAACAGCCCTAGGTAATTTTAGCCTAGATGAGTTCCAGAGGCTTGCACCTTTGTAGGATAACTTCTATATATGTTTTATGATGGGTTTAAGTCATTGGTTAGGATAGAATCCTATTCCCATAGGTTATATGCATGTATGGTTTATGACAAAAAATATCATCTTTGCAACCACACGTACGTATCCACTTGGGAGCACATTTTACTCAATTCAACCTTTCTAGCATGTTTATTATGTCACTCTTGAGGTGTGGGATGCTTAACATAGTCAAAATAATCAATTGGGGTGAAAAATACCAAAGATACACCTCTCTGGAAGTCATGCAGTCGATCACAGCAGAGGAGGTCGATCAACTCACTTTAGTTGACCACCTTGGTCGACCGTCTTGTACTAGAGAGGTCGAACTGATTCAATTTCAGTCCTTTCTCCCAAGCACATGATCCAAGGCTTCTCTAGTGGGTTTTTAAGTATTAAAACAATATTAATCGACATATTCTAATCAAGATTAAATGGTATATATCATCCTAAGGTCCTATATTCATTAGTTGTATCGGTTTATCCATCATGAGCGTTCTTGATAAAATTTTACCTGATATTCATGGAAAGTCTTCTGGAATCTTGTTCCAGCATGATCAGAGGTTGGGTTTACCTCATAAAATCATCAAGGGTTCAGTCTAAAGCAAGTGAGAATAGTTTTTAGGCTTACCTCAATGATTATGCCAAAGTTGTTGTAGAGAGAAGCTTGAGGGAGGACCTTCAATGTTATTCTTCCTCTTCTTCTTCCTTGAACTTGCTTCGGTTCACTCTCTCTCTCTCTCTCTCTCTCTCTCTCTCTCTCTCAAAACATGTCAGAGGTTCTAATGTTCTCAATTAGGGTTCTTAGAGAGTTTTTTTTATTAAGGAGTTGATACAAGAGTTAGAGTTGCATTGCAATTCTTTTCTTGAGATTCCTAGTCCTAGTATAAGTGTAATGAAGGAGGCTTGGAGGTTGTTAATTGACACTCCAACACATTCAAAAGTAGGTCCCACATAATTTGGGACGATCATGGGTGGTTAAGAACCAATTGGAACCAATTCCAACCAAATTGGACTCGGACTGGCCCAATTCTGGGTTCATGCGGTTGCTCATCTCAATTTGGTCGACCGCCTACTCTGAATTGACTCAGAATGACCAGGTCTTGGTTGGTTCGACTGTTTCTTTCCAAACGGAGTTTCTATACTATGAGATAAAGGGTTTTGACTCTTTCTAGAGTTCCATACACTCCATTGATGAGACGGATGCTAGGTCAGTGTCGGCAGGAGAACCTATTATGTGAGAAAAATTCAAATTAGCCCATATTTTTGGATGCGGGTTTCATAGTTATTCTCCTTGAGTAAATAAGCAGTCTTTGCACCCTTTTTCTTTAGTTCATTATGATGTATAGGGACCTTGTCTGGTCGCGTCTACGGTAGGGTTCAAGTATTTTATTACAGCAACAGTTTAATGCGAAGGATTTGGGTCACTTGAAATATTTCCTAGGTGTTGAGGTTGCTCAGTCGAGGAAGGGAATTTCCGTCTCTCAAAGGAAATATTTTCTGGATCTTCTTGCTAAGATATGGATTTTAGGGTCCAAACCTATGGACAGTCCAATGGATCCTAACATAAAACTTACAGCTGATGATGGTGATGTTCCAATAGATTGTGACTTGACTATAATTTTGTTCATGAAAAGCTTTTGCGAGGGATTCTCTCTCCATACCATGTTCATATAGGGCCACAACTTGCTAATGTGTTAACTAAGTCTTCAGGGAGTGGGAGGATTGGTTATATTTGTGACAAGGTGGGAATGATTGATATATATGCTCTAACGTGAGGGGAAGTGTTATAAGTAGTCGCATAATGGGGGACGCCCAATGGACCTATTGGGGTTAGTGCCTAGCGCTAATCCCAATGGCGGTAAAGCCTCTCCCCTCTCTCTCTTATTTTTCTTTAGTCATTAATTCCCCAATGGCGGTAAAGCATCTCCCCTCTCTCTGATTTTTTAGTCATTAATTCCTTGATTGCCCTTCTAAGGTTGTAGCCTTTATATTATATATATTGGATGGTTTATCAGATCTCAACAACCTTTTTGCAAAGATGGGTAAGGCTGTGTACATTAGTCCCTCCCCAGACCCCACAGTGGTGGGAGCCTCGTGCACTGGGTATGCTAACTTATATATGATTTATGGGATCTCAACACAATTGTTGAGGCTCCCAAAGTTGCAGCATCCTCTCCTCTCCATCTCTTTTTTCTCCATTCTTCTTTTGTTTCTAGAATTCACAGTGCTGATTGTACATGGAAAGGGTTTTTTTTTTTTCTTTTTTTTTTTTTTTTTTTTTTTCAATTTGTTTACTGCCATCAAGAATTACTATATGGTCATCTATTAGGTTGGTTCACTATAGGCAGGGGACTGGTCACATACAACATAAAATGGGTATCAGGCCCTGCTTTTGATGGGCTTTCCAAAGTAAAAGTTCAGGAGAAAAATGAATATGTATTATATGCTGGTCAGCTTATCTACAACATTATTTGGAAGGTCATAGTATGGGCTCAGTCAAATATTTATAAATAAGATGTTAGAATCTTGAAATTGCTAATTTAGGCTCTCATTGGTATCATTTTTATTTTTATAGGTGTTTGGTACAATTTTTTTAATGCTATTTATGAAAATGAAAAACAAAAACAAGTCCCAAATCAAAAACAGGTTGAGACCTGTTTTTGATTTTTGAAAAAAATCATTTTTGAGAGTTTTGCACAACTCTAATGAGCACATGGGTGGAAAGCCTCCAAACGGCTCAAAGACAATGGTAAAATCATAAAAGCCAATTCTAACCGTCTTCTTTTGCAAGGCAAGGCTCTAATCTTTCGTCTTCCCTCAATATAAGCCTCCATACCGGTGACGATGTTTGTTGAGTCCTTCCATTGAAGCGACGGTGGAATATGCCCAGCTGCTTCCGTATGGTCCTTGGTCTTTGATGGCTGTGGCTGCTCTTCTTGATCTCCAATCCATGGATTTAGGCAGATGATTGCGTTCATGATAAGCGTAACGGTGTCTGAGTGGTCTCAACAGAGTAGGCATGGCTGTACTGAGATACATAGATCTAAACTCCATGTTATCCAAATCAGCAAATTTGTGTAAGATGAGCTTGTAAGTATGGTTCATGGCATTCTCTGTGTTGATGAATCTTAGGTTATCTTTGAAGAACTGAAATCTCTTCGCTTTCTCGTCTGGTTGAATGTCAACTAGATTGTGCTTAAGAAGCCAGGATTCGTAAGCATTGATAGCTGCTTCTTCTTCTTTGTAGTCAACCTCAACCTCCATATCTGAGCGTAGATCATCTCTGATTATTCCTAGTCTTTGGAGGTTGAACATGTTACTGTATATAAACCAAAGAAGAAAACAGCAATGCAGCCACCATTGATGACATTGAAAAGCTCATCTTCATCTTGAAGTCCCTTTAAAATCAACAAAACCAGAGAGAAGTTAGAAGTGTTTGCTTCTATGCGTGTAAAGTTCACAGAAGAGAAAGCGAAACACAGAGAGAAAGATAGTTACTGGTTAGGTCCACTCCTTCCCATTTTATTGTTTCTCCACCTTTTCATTTTTTGTTCATCAAAGGATCAAATGTGCGAAGGCCAGTGGAGGCCTGCTGAAGATGAGAAGCTCTGGGAACTGCTGGACCACTATGTACCCCATAACTGGAACGCCATAGCTGAGAAGCTCCAAAGACGATCAGGTGCAAAAAAGAAAAAAAAAGAGAATGTTTGGATTTGTATTCCTTTCCTTTATATTTTAAAATTTTCACCCTTTGTTGATCTTTGATAAACTACATAAGCACATCTAAAAATGTGAAGAACATTAAGTGATACTTCATGTGAAAAATGAATCAGGGAAGAGTTGTAAGTTTAGATGGTTTAATCAGTGATCCAAGGATCAACAGGAGCCCTTTTACGAATGAGGAAGAAGAGCAGCTTCTTGCGTCTCACAGGTTCCATGGTAGATGAGCAGTGATTTCACGGCTATTTCCGGGCGTACTGATAATGCAGTGAAAAATCATTGGCATTTTATAATGGCACGAAGGTGCGGAGAAAGATCAAAGTTTTGATGAAATCGACTTCCGAATCATTTTGATGAAATTTGCATCGACTACTGTAGACGATGATTGATGCTGGTAGACTGTGATGGATGAAAACCAACCAAGGATTGAGGTTCTGGGGTGGTTCATAGGAGGACTGTAAAGTCTAGGTTGTAGTTCCCACCAGCAGCTGCTGAGATTCGTGACCATCTTTGAGGGGTTTGAGTCTCTCTTTCTGAGCCTCAGCCCTCCATATCTGAAGACTCTGAGAATCGTATGTGCTGCGTCCTTATGGTCCAAAGCTCATTCTTGGATGCATTGATGTGAAGAAGGGAGGAGATGTGAGGAAGAAGAAGAACATGACTATATAAAAATTATTCTACATATGTAATACCAAACCTATTTTTCATTTTAGAATCTATTATGCTAAGTAGTTACCAAACAACATTTTATTTTTGATCAAAAATGGTTTTCGAAAATGTTTTTTGATAAATAGGTAAAAATCAGAAACAAAAATGATACCAAAGAGAGTCTTAGTGTTATGGCACTTCCTTGTACCCATCAATAGATTTTCCACTCATTGCTTGTTTGCCAGTTCTGTGCAAATGTTTATCCTTAAATTTCCTTGCATGTTTTCTGACGATAATTTCTGCCCATTAGTTTAATTCCAATTGAAAAATCACCATAGTCTACTGGAATGGATCTATCAACTTTCAGGTTATTCGAGAATTCAAGCGTCCAGATAATAAGGAAGAGGAGCTTGATGCAGCTGGAGATGGTAAGGGATTACTAATGCTTTCTTCTTGTAAGCTTCAATAATCACAAGCTTTAACATTTGCTGGTCACCCTTTCTGTAGGTGATGTTTTGGTGATCTTGGACCTGCATTCTGATGAGTCATTGTCTGATGCGGGAGTTGCTCGAGAGGTAATTGCTTGTAACCCCTCGTGCTTTCACACAAAAATACACGCACAGAGCCCACGATCATGAACCTCTGTTTATGTTTCTAGATGAAGTGAGCTTGCTTTGGGCAGCTTTGGCTCGCCTAGGAATCACATAATCCAGACAAGATTGGTCCTCTTGTCATTTCAACCGTTCAGACATGATAAATAGCTTATCCAAGTTGAAAATTTTATTTTTCTAGTGTTAGCAATGAATGGATATACATGAGTGGTTGAAGCATGAAAATTAATCTTGCGTGACATTGTTATTTTTCCTGTAGTTGTAGTTTGATGAGATGAAATCCTCTCTCTCTCTCTCTCTCTCTCTCTCTCTCTATATATATATATATATATATATATATATATATATATATATATATGCCATAATCAAACCCCTTCCCATGAAAAAAAAAAGAGAAGAAAACGAATGAATACTTACATTATTTCATTATCCTACTAGGTTTATATGTTCTAAATTTCTGATGTTCCATGGTGGTTTAGATTCGGGTAATATTAGATGCTAAAACTGCTTACATGGAAGGTGATGTGGGTTTGTCTTGTGGTGATTATTGGAGTACAGCATGTTTCTTTTGATTAGGGTTCAAGCTTTGGTTGAACTCATCAAGCTGTTTGATTTATTAAATATGGGTGATGGGTGCAACCAAATTTCCTTCAAATATCTCCTTTCTGAAAGGTGGGAATGTGAAATATCAGGAGTATACAGAAATCTCAAAATATAAAGACTGTTAGTACATGAAATGGCACGTCAAGATTCGACAGCCAACAACCACCAGAACTGAGAGAATGCTAAACTACAGCCCACACAGGACACACAATGGAAATTACGAAGATTACCTGTTTTTGAGCACCATGCTAACCTAATCGCCTATTGCTTAGCTAGCAGATCTGCCAAATCATTTGCAGTTCTTGGCTTCTACTAGAAAGGGCAGTACAATTGTGCAGCCAAATGCTTTATTTTCATAAGCTGGAAGTAGTTGTGGCTGATCGACCCAGGATGAACAAACAAGCTATCCGTCTGGCCATCCTTCTCTAGAGTCCGGGTTCGATAGCCCTATTGATATTGGTTGGGGGCTGCAGAGCTGGTTGATCAGGATTTTGATCCATTCTCAGGATCTGGGTCTGGCCTCCAACTTGCTCCAGATGCCGTTAGTCATTACCTCACTGGAACCTCCCTCAAGCCGCCCCCCCCCCCCCCGCTTCTCCACAAGCAAGGGAAAAATCAGCTGGCAAAGCTTCAGCTTATGCGGCGGTAAAGGTAATAGTCTTCTTATAGGAAAATTGGAATATCACAAGTAGCTTTGGAAGCAAACTACCTTCAATCGGCTTATTGGATCTCTACTTGGCTCGAGTTGAGGTCAGTACAATGCCTTAGAGATCAGTGATGATTTGGGAAAAAGAATGGATGCCTCTTAGAAGGCTGAAGGCTATAGAAGACTTGGCGGACGAATGTTGTGGGTTGGATAGCGACACGAAGACCCCTCGTTGCGGTGCTCAAGGCCCAGATCCAAAATCTTGTGGCTGAGTTCATTGTCCTAAGAGGGTTGGGGCGACTAGGAGACTTTTCTGGCGTGATAAGGAAGAAGGGGGGCAGGCCGGAAGACTACAAGGTAACGAGTGTTCGTTCAACTCATTAGACTGATTTATTGAGAAGGTCGGGTAGGATTAACGCTACACGAGTCTTTTCCACGGATGTATATCGTTCTTTGTTTCCAATGAATTTCTTGCTCATTCAAGTAGTAGACAGCTTGTTTCACGGCCCCTTCCCTTCTGCCGAGTGGTTTATAGGTGCTTTCCAATCTACGGTCCATGGAGCGAAGTGTTAGGTAGGTAGTACGGGCCCTCTGACTTCCAACTATGTGCTGTGCGGCTCCCACAAAGCGAAAAGGGATGCTCGAAGCTTTCCTAACCAACCGATTACTGCGGCGGCTTATGTAGTGGTCGGCCAACTAAAGCTCATAAGCTCTTTGAGCTTCCCTCTCCCTTACTGAACTAAAGTAGTCCGCTTTAAGGATGATGGCCTGTAGGAGCACGGCTGAATGTTTCTTTTCATGGATGCTTTGCGTGTGGTCCTTGATGCAAAAAGTTTCCTGGCCTTCCTCGCACTCCTCTGTTCCACCGATCTTCCTTTTATAGAGAATGAAAAAGCAGATTCAAATGTAATTGCTTAAGTAAGGGTCTGTTAAGAGCTTGAGTTGATTAAAAGAAGTATGAGGAAGAATGAAGTATGCACTTTACCTAGCCAGGTAAGTACGATTACCGGCTTTGTTTTACAATATTTCGTATGACGCAGACGGAACCTTAGGGGCTCGTCAGCTGTTCCTCAGCTTGTCCCAGTCTTGAATTGCTCCTTTATTTACTGAAGTTTCGGGCTTCTCAAGGTGGGTGGGCATAGTTGAACATAGTATTTTCCATATAACAATTCCACAAAGAGATAACAACAAGTTCACAAACCAGAAAAAGGGAGAAGAAGATTGAAGATAACAAGAAGAGAAGGAGAGAAAAAATTTTTGACAGCAGGAGTATGCTACAGTCAAAATCGATAAAGAACTCTCCTCTCAATCACTTATATTTATAGAGAATGTAAAACATTTATTATAAGAAAGACTCTGTAATAAGAAAAGACTAAAAAGAGAAATACAATAAGCAACATTAAAGAAAACAACTAGCTAGACAAAAAGAGAAAGAAATAACATCCATATCGATGTTGCTGGCGGTAATTACCGCCCAACAATATCGATATGGTTCTTTATGGTTCATATCGTAACACCCTCCCTCAAGTTGGAGTGTACAAATCACCCAATCCAAGCTTGTAACAATTTAACTGATGCGCTGGTCTAAACAAGGGCTTTGTAAGCATGTCGACAAACTGATTTGAAGAAAATACAAAAGGAGGTGACAACTAGCTTTTTTATAATAGCATCTCGAACGACATGGCAATCCACCTCTACATGTTTGGTACGCCCTTGGAACACTGGATTGCTAGCAACATAGATAGCAGTTTGATTGTCACACATCAAGGACATAGGTCAAGAGACAGGAAATCCTAGTTCTTGCAAAAGATTTCTTAACTATAATAATTCAGCAGTAGTTTGTGTTATAGCACGGTATTCAGCTTCAACACTGGATTTGGATATAGTTTGCTTTTTATTTCATCAAGTAACAAGATTACCTCCAACAAAGGTACGGTATCCAATAGTGGAGCGCTTATCACCATCAGTTCCTGCCCAATCAGCATCAGAAAAACCAACAAGATCAAGATGATGATGTCGATAAATAAAACCAGTACTAGGAAACTTCTTAAGATATCGCAATAAACGACAAACAGCTTCCCAGTGGCCAACCTTAGGAGCATGTATAAATTGGTTAACCACTCTAATAGGAAAGGAAAGGTCAGGTCGAGATACTATATGATAGATTAGCTTTCCAACCAAGCGCCTATATTTATGGACATCAAAATTTTTCGGATTATCACATGTTTCAAGTTTCTTATGTGGGTTCATTGGTGTATTAGTTGGTTTGGCTATAAGAAGTTCTGTTTCAGAAAGAAGATCAAGTACATATTTTCTTTGAGAAAGACTTAACACTTTTACTACTGCAAACCACTTCAATCCCCAAGAAATAGTGAAGGAGTCCCAAGTCTTTCATCTGGAACTGTGTGTTCAAATAAGACTTGATTTCAGCAATACCAGACTTATCATTTATTGTAATAATAATATCATCAACATGAACAACAATAATAGTGACAGTCGAGGAATGATGTCGGACAAAAATAGAATGATCAGAGTAATAGGCAGTGAAACCAAAAGCTGTAATGACAGTGTTGAATTTATCAAACCATGCACGAGGAGATTGTTTAATGTCATAAATAGTCTTAAGTAACTTGCACACTTTAGTCGAGTTCCCTCCTTGAGCAACATACCTTGGAGGTTGGTCCATATAAATTTTCTCGTGTAAGTCCCCATATAAGAATGCATTCTTAATATCCATCTGATAAAGAGACCAATCAAAATTCACAGCCAAAGATATAATAACACGAAAAGAATTGAGCTGAGCAACAGGAGAGAACGTCTTAAAATAATCAACCTCAAAGGTTTGAGTGAACCCTTTTGCAACAAGTCTAGCCTTCAGCTTATCAACTGTGCCATCAGATTTATGTTTAACCGTATATACCCATCTGCAACGAACAACGGAGTGACCTTGAGGGTGATCAACAAGGGTCCAAATTTGGCGTGCCATCTCAGTATCCATCTCAACATCCATGGCTGCTTTCTACCTTGGATGGGACAAAGTGGGAAAGAGTAGTAGGAACAAAAGTAGTAGAGAGGGAGTGAACCAAATTTTGGTGACAACGAGGGAGATGGGTAGTAGAAACAAAATACTTAATAGGAAAGTTAAGTAAGGAACGTTGAGTACAACAACGTCTACCTTTACGGAGAGCAATAGGGAGGTCAGGAGAGACCTCAGGATCAGGTGAAGTAGTAATAATCGGTGGAGCAGCTGGTGCAGTTGTAGATGGAGCCACTGGAGGACGGCGTGTAACCTGTAGGGGAAGTTGGGGGGGGGGGGTCAGATGGTGGTTCAGTATCATTAGGTGTGATAGAAGGGATTGGTGGGGAAGGGGTAGGGGAAGGAGTCGGCACTGGTACCGGATAGTATGGTTTGTCTTCAAAAGTAACATCAACACTGACATAGTGACGTTTAGTAATTGGATAAAAATATTTATACCCTTTTTGAGTACGGGAATAACTAAGAAAAATACACTTGAGGGATTGAGGAGCAAGTTTTTCCAATTTAGGATGCATGATATAAACAAAACAGGTACTACTAGAAACTCTAGGGTAGACATGAAATAAAGAAATAGATGGATAAAGAAGACAGAAGAGAACTTTATTGTGTAGAACAGAAGATGGCATTCGAATAATAAGATAACAGGCGGTTAAGACTACATCTCACCAATAAAATTTAGGCACATTCATATAGACATAAAGGACCGGGCAATATCCAGAAGATGCCTATTTTACATTCAGCGACCCCATTTTGTTGAGGGGTATAGGCACAACTAGTATAATGTATTATACCATGCTTAAAACGGAAGTCAGAAACAGTTGTTTGAACATATTCAAGTGCATTGTCTGTACGTAAGACCTTAATGGAAACTCCAAATTGAATAAAAATTTCTTTTAAAGAACCCCCTGAAAAATAGTAAGAAATTCAAAACGATCCTTAATTAAATAAAGTCAGGTCATCCAAGAAAAATCATCCACAGAGGTTACAAAATAAGACAACCCTAACCTATTAGGGATAAGACAAAGGCCCCAAATATCAGAATGGACTAAAGAAAAATGGGTAGAACTCCTAGGAATAGAACTAACAGGGAAAGAGGAACGGTGATGTTTCTCTAATCCACAGGCCTCACATTGAAGGGTGGAGAGAGACTTACAACTAGGGATAAGAACTTTCATCTTTGACAGAGACAAATGACCAAGCCGGTGGTGCCATTGAAGAGGGTAGTAGTAGAGGTAGTTGCAGCAGTTGGAAAACAATTAATATCTTCTAAATAGTACAAACCAGCATGCTCACGTCTGCCATCAATCATTTCCCTGGTCCTGAGATCCTGAAAGGTACAATGAGAAGGAAAAAAAGGTAGCAACACAGTTAAAAGATTTAGTTAGTTGACTAATAGATAAAAGATTAAGAGGTAAATTAGGTACATGTAAAACAGAAGGTAAGGACATAGAAAGGGTAGAGAGACATGACCATGCTAAGAGGCAGTAGTGGAGGAGTTGTTAGCTAGATAAAGAGTAACAGGCTTGTTGGTGGCATGAAGAGAGGAAAAGACAGAGGACTCTCCAGTCATATGATTGGTGGCACCAGAATCAATGATCTAAGGTTGAGGAGAGGCGTGAAAAGGAAACCAGATGTACCTGTGGCTAGGGTAGCATCAGAAGGGGAACTGGTAGCCTCAAGTTGTCGAATCCTACAAAGGAGGGTCTCGTACTGTGCATATGATGGAGCAGTTGTGGATGGTGGAGCTAGCGTAACAAGAGATGCATCGTCAATGGTAACAGTATTAACTAAATTATCAGCCCATTCAGGATGGCCAAACTTATCTCAATAGGTATCAATGGTATGGTTGGTCTTGTGGTAAATGAGTAATAGCGGATAAACATATCAGATGGTGGTATCCCAGAACCACGACCAGGTGCACCACTATCACCACTATGGGTGAAGCCACGACCCCTAGGGGAGGAACTACGACCATGGCCAGCAAACAAGGCAGATGTATCTTTGGGAGAAGGGTCCCTCTGAGGAACCAAACGTTGGAGACGAAATAAGGTCTCACTCAGGGTAAGTATGGATGCACGGGCAAGAAGTTGACTCTTCACAACTTGATACTCAGGAGAGAGACCAGCCAGAAATTTTGTCACATAAAACTCAGATTGTTGGGCCTTAACTTATTTATATCAGTGGTAAGAGGTTGTACAGCTTGAATTTCCTCAATAAGACCTCTGAAACCACCATAGTAATCAGTCGGGGATTTATCTCCAATAGAATAGGGAAACATTTTTAACTTGGCCATAGGTCTCTTGTAAATCAGCCCAGATGGCTTTGGTAGTATTGTGAAACATCATAGTAGGTAAGATAGAAGACTCAATACTATTCACAATCAAGTTTGAACCATATAGTTGTCACGAAGGCAGATATTATTAGTCTTAACAGACTTAGGATCTTTAGCATCACAGTTAAGGAGCATCTTCAAACAACAACTGTACTTTATCCTTAGACATGATGTAGGCCTTGATAGCCTGAGCCTAGAGAATATAGTTTGAAACCCCTCTCAATTTTATATAGATTATCTGAACCTCTGTAGGCTTGGAATCACTTCCTGGGTTTGGAGCTTCCTCTACATTCAACTTCAGTGATTTAGTAGTTAAATAATATTTGATCTTCTGTGGTGTCATTTGTCAGATTTCAAAGATATAGGAATTAGCAATTTCATCATGAAGTTTCACTTGCTTAGGATTGAAATTGAGTTTTTGCTACATTGATCAAAAAGGTGTCTGGATTTGCAAATTTCTTATTCAACTCAGCCTTATTCCGACTATATGGGTCAGTTGTATGGATCTTAATTATCCAATCAGCTCTAGTCAAAGCAATACAAGATTCCAGTCCTAAGCTATAAATGTCTTTCCTTACTACTTTTTAATGCAGGCCCAATTTGATGCACGATTCTAATTTAGGGCCATGATTCAATACTAGGTTGGGCTGGACTTTTATTTTGGGTTTATTCTTAGTATTGAGCTTAATTAGGAGGTGAGTGGGGATCTAGAGGGAGTATATGAAAATAGTTATTTAGTAGTGGACCCCATGCTTTAGTAGATAAGGTTAGTTATTAGTCTTAGTTTTAGTAGTTGATAAGGTTTAGATAAGATTCAATTTCTTATTTTATCTTTAGTATCCATATCAGTTTAAGGAACTCTATCTTACTGCATGCAAGAGGAGGTTTCCTTTCTTTTAGAGGGTTAATTTCGTGATTGAGTGAATTTAGGAATGCCTTACTCTTCCCAATTGATGGGAGGTTTAGGAGTTTTTTTTTTTCATTTGTATTTTCATTGTTATAAAGCAATGTAAAGGCCTAATAGCCTTCTTCAAGATTGTTGCGTAGTTTGAATTTAGAATTGAGGTTGTTGCCTCTCTCCCCTCCTCTCCCACCCCACGGTTTCTCCTCTTTTTTCCCCCCTCTAAAGCACTATTCTTGGGTTACTGTTTGTGGTACTGTTCACTGTCCCGAACAGCTCCTTTTTATTTTTCTTTATAATTTGATTATTATTATTATTTTTAATGTAATGAGATGTGTTTTTGTAGTAGATTTATTTTTTTTTTCTATTTTTATTCTGTTCATTAACAGTTTTCATTGAAATAAGGATGACCTAACATATCTTGTGTTAACTATGCAAAACTTGAACTTCATAGGTTGTGAATAGAGTCCAAAAGTTACGTAAGAAAGCTGGGCTGGAACCGACAGATATTGTAGAGATGTACTTTGAATCACTTGATGACAATAATAGCAAGCTGCAGCATGTCTTGAATTCACAAGTAAGGATCTTGGTTACTTGCCACCTTTGTAATTCTTAGCACTTAGTTAACAATACTGTCAATATATAATGCTACAGAAATTAACTGGTTGCATTACATGCAGATCTACTTTTCTGATATTCAGAATATCAATTCATTGATTCTATAGCAAGTAACTGTTTCCATTATGGTGGCATCTACTTATTATTGTTATATTCAAATATCAAAGTAAATACTCTTTTACTGTATTCTAATTTACTCATGAGCTGGCATGGATATTTATGAAGAGCAGCTTCATCCAATTAGTATGGAAAAACAATTTTTTTTTCTTTTCGTGTTTGAAATAAATATTTCTAAAAATGTTGATGGAATGCAACTACATCTATTAGTTTGGGCATGAAGAAAATCTACTGAACATTTTAGAATGATCATATATACGTTATGTGTTTCTGATGTTGGTAGTGTAGGTTTGATAGATTCAATCTTTACTACATATTCCATGTGCAGGAGCCTTATATCAGAGACACACTTGGCTCTCTCCTCCTCCCTTATTCCATGACTCCATCCACTGCAGTAAGTTTCATTGATTGCTGCCTTTTTTTTTTTTTTATGGAAACTTATATTTCATTTAATTTTTGTTTAGCATTGGTAGAAAATTTCGCTTCTCTTTCCTGTCTAGGTTCTGACATTAATTGGGTCTCATTTGGGTCACTTCATTGTTTATGCTTATTATTCAACTCATGCAGGATTTGCTTTGTGAGGAGGCTTTCCATGGTGTGTACGGATTATCATTTATTATCAGATTAACGAGGCCCATACTAACTTTCAATTATGATGCTGTTCTAGCATTGTATTCAGGTTGAGTTTGGACGCTTTTTTTCCCCTACCAATAACTATGCCTAAATTAGAGAAACCTAATCTTTAGATGTTTTGTCTCTCTGTTCCTTATAAACTGTTTTTAATAATTGCAGGCAATATTAAATTTTCAGAAGGTTTACAGATCTATTTGCTGTCAAGAGATTACCATAACCTGAAGTCAGAGTTCCAAAATGGCAATGGAAAGGTTGGTTAACAATCTGACTCAATGTAAAATACTTTCCGAAACTTCATTCATTGAGGAAGATATTTGAAAATTCTAATCATTCTTTCATTTTTTTTTTTTAACAAGGGCTGCTTTATTTATTTTTGTTTTTTCACAGATCACTGTAGACCTTATAGAAGGTCAGCCAGCAGTGGATGTGCTTATGAGAAAACATGTCTTCTTAACCACTGGTGATTTCTATTTGAGTACCAGAACAGATTGATTTCCTTGAGAAGATATATTTCTTTCAAATATTTTACTAGCCATTTTTTTCTTACAAATTCAGAATTTTTAGTTCAAGAAAAATGTTGTATTTATGTACATGTTGCAATTTTATAGGTATATTCAATGAAAAGAGAATAAAAAGAAAAATTATTTAGAGTGTTTCTAGAATTTGGATGAGGGCCTAGTTTGAAGGTCACAGATCGACTAGTTTTTGTGAGAAATGCTACTTTGGCGTAATTGTCAGGAGAGTGGATGCCATGGACTATCATAATGCTGGTCCACTAAGCAAACGTACTTTTTTCCCCCCTATTCACAGAAGAGAAGGCTGGCACCAACTACTACAATTATAGAATGGTGGATAAGCAGTTTTAGTTCATTGCTTCAAGCTCATTTTCTTCTTGTCTTTTCTACATCTTTCCATAAGTCTCCTAAGGAAATAAATAACATCTGTCGTGGATCTACTTGGCATAAAATCAAATTGGTTTTCCGTAATGGTAGTCTCTTTTCTCAAGTGGGTTTCAATAACTTTCTCCCACAGTTTCTGTCATAGTCCATTTTGAGAAATTGGGTGTGATATTCGAGTCATCCAAGAGACTAACTCGAATCTTCTAGTAACCGGCAATCAAAGTGATCTATCAAACAAATCCTAGTCTACACACACAATATCCACAATAATCAACAATAGATAATAATACTTACAACGGAATCATAGTATAGAACAGATGTTTATAATGTTATCAATACATAGTTAATTTGTTATGCCTTACAAATCGTTTCACAATATCATTCATATTACAAAAATCCCATCTTAATAACTAGAATAAATCAGAATATATCCCTTTGGATAGACAAAACAATCTTCTATCCACAGATAGCAAAATCAACAGACAAAACACTGAGTTAGGTCTCGTAGATTCAATCCCTAATGGTAGAGCCCTTGACATGATCTCTTAGAGGAACCCCATTAAGAGAAGTACCCTCAACATCATCAGGATCCATGTTTGCAGTAGCAGAAGAAGTACATGCAATTAAAGTTAAAAAAAATTCAATATCGAGGGGTGAACTCCCATCCCAGCTTAGCGAAAAGTCAGCTATCTAATGTAATCCTATGCAATAATTTAATGAATGCAGTACAGAAGCAAATAAACAAGCAATTGTAAGTGGCATTTAAATGTGTATGCAGATCATGGTTGATCTGTACCTTAGTGAGGATCTGCCCTGTACCCCACTGCTTGAGCAATTGCCCCTGTACCCCACCGCCTGAGCATATATACCCGTACCCAACCCCTTGGATTTTGTATACTCGTACCCCACTATCTGAGTACTCTGTACCCCACCGCCTGGATTAAATTCCCCTTGCTAAGACACAAGTTATTTGACCAAGTTGATGCATGATGATGATAACATAATAATAAAAGGGCTATATCCCAGCAGAGATCTCCACTCTACTCCCATGGACTGATTGTGCCCCCACTAAGGTGTAATTGGGTATATGGCCCTGTAGCGTACTCCCAATGCCACACGATTGTTAACCCCACAACACAATCATATCCAAATCAATCAATCATCCAACATGGCATGTGCACATAGTAAGTAAAACTATACTCCAACAGGAATCCCTGTTCACTCTAATGGATTAATCGTATCCTCACTAAAGCATAGCGTGCCAACATGGCCAATGTATTGTCCTCCCACATGCTACATGCCCATCATACATGGTCTCAACAAAGACTGCACCCAGCGAAGAACCTCGACTCCCCACTCCCATGGTTCGTCATGCCTCCACTAAGGTAAAACCAATCCCAACGTGATTCATGTAGTCGTCTGTTACATGAACCACCATACATGGGGGCCACTCCAATAGAGAACCCCGGATCTCTACTCCCATGGATTACCGTGTCTCTACTAGGATACAGGCACGCCAACATAGTATGCATGCCCGTGCTCCCCCACGTCTCATGCACCATGCACCATCATACATGGTCATGCACACATAATGACATGAAAGACTACACCCCACAGGGAACCCCAGATCCCCACTCCCATGGTTCACTATGTCCCTACTAGGGTATCAATAGCCAACAACATGGCCTGTATATCGTGCTCCCACATGGCACACATCAATCATACAACAACAAACATACATATTTATTGTTATAATGTAAATGCATGAACAATTATACATACAATTCATTGGATGACATGTTATAGCAAAGAAATGCACATACAACAAACACATGCTCAAACTCTATGTGACCTGACCCCTCACCTATAGACACCAAAGGTGTTGTTGAACCTTGAAGCAGGTAGAAGGCTCCGTCCATTACTTGCTGTGTTTTACCTAATTAGTTATATAAATTTCATTAGGTTGATAAACATCTTTTAAATCAGCATAAATAAGTCTTAGAGTCCATGCACAGGTCCCAAGATAAGACGGTAACTGAAAGGTAGGTCTTTCTAATCATTCCTAAGTCCATGCATAGGTCCCAAGATAAGATGATAACCGAAAGGTAGGTTTTTCTAATCATTCCTAGGCTTATAAGTCAAAATAGACTGAACTGGTAGATAGAATCGGTTAGTGGTTCCTCCGGTATGGGAGGCCGGTTAACACTTAGTCATTTCTTAAGTATACTGAGCCAAAGGATGAATCGAATGGTCGTTCATCCCGTAGGCCATCTACTTCATATCCACTGTTATACAGTGTGGTTCCAGTGGGTCATCCGGAGGCTAAGCTGGGTGGTCAGTCATCCGGCAATGCCTCCGCTTGTCATTAAGCCTATGCGGAGGCATGGCTAAACGAAACCATGCACTTTACCGGTGGAACCTACTCGGAGGGTCATTCTTCTGGTCAGGTGGCTCCGGATAGGTGACTTCGGATATCACTTGGTCTGTTAGGCCAAGGCATTTGCCCTGGCGGAGGACTAGTTTTGAGTCAACCGGAGTTAGGGCCATTGCCAGTCCTCCGTATCGGGCCTCCGGTTCAGGCCCAGAAGCCAAACACGAACCAAAGAAGGTCTCCTTCCTTGGGGAAGGTTTCCCATCTTGGTTTCCTTCACTCTTAAGTGGTGGGAAACACATATCTACCATTAGTGAACACAATGGGAGTCATTTATACTCCATTACCATCTCCATTCATGGAGGAAATCGGTGACTTGGGATTCTAGGCTAGGCTTTGGTCTCCATTAATGGAGGCTATTAATGGTGAGCTTCCACCTTGGTCTTAGCATGCATTCTCCACAAGAATGGAAGAGGGAAAGAGGGAAGAACACTTACCTCAAGGGAACTAGTGTTTGAGCTTAAGTTCCAAGCTTGAGTTCCACACCTTCACCCTCACTCACCTTCCCACGGTTCAGCAAGAGAGAAACAAGGGCATATAAGCTCAACTTTTATAGGACTCGTGGAGAGAGAGAGTGCCATACTCTTGTACAATCGGTGGTAGTCAAGCGGAGGATCGTTCATCCGGTTATGCCTCCGATTGAGCTTAAAATACATTTAGGCTTAGTTTCGTGGATCAATTCCAATGAGGATGCTTCCTAGGTTTCTTGTACATCCTCCTACATGTTCTAGTATCACTAAGTGGTCCAAGAGGCTGACCCACATCATATGGAGGGTCACAAGACAGGGTGCCAAGTGTTGGCATAGTTAGACCTGATATGGAGAGATCCAAATCGTGAGGATTTTGGGGTAGGTCTTACAATACCCCCAATTTATAAGGATTCCACCTCCAAAATCAGGTCGTAGTTGTAAGTTCTTATCCTATACATATGGGTGTCTTATCATGCATCATATCTCCCAAGATCAACACATATCAGCTACGATATCTAGTAATCGAGGGAGTTCAAGGCTTACCTAATTCTCAAAACTTCTTCAAGTCATCGCGTGGTCCGTGCTCATAGAAGCATAGCACTCCCAATACTTTTGACAGTCATGAGCCTCATGCCCCACCGCTCCTCAAGAGAGGCGTGCAACAACCTCCCCAGGTTTTGGCGACGGTGCCCTTCTAGCAGGTTGGGTGCGTTGTCGTATAAGGTGCTTTCAACTTCCACACCAATAACATTTCCAAGACTAGGTGGCCTTGGGGTCTCAATTGTGGCGGATGGTGGTTCCACCGAGGGCTCTTCATTCCCAAGTCGAGACACCTTAAACACTTCTCATGGTGCTTCTTCTTTTAGGATTCTCTTCACCTGTTTACCCTTTCCTTGTACTATCGTCACCTCCTCTTAAGGCCTTTGATGATTTCCTTGGTTGCGGCACTCGGCTACTATTCACGCCACTATATCCCTTTGTTGTTCTTGGAGACTTTGGCCAAGATGCCCTAATAAGTATGATACTTCTGCCAAAACTGATACAGAGGTGATGCCATTGCGCATGGCCCTTGCTGGAGTTCCTATCGTCCTTTGTTGGAACTCACAATGTTGCTTGTAAACCATTCTTGTGGCCTCGTCTATCACTGTCGCAATATCCCAAGTATCCTGAAAAAAGTGAGACGAAGTTGTACTTTGGTCCATTTTGTTGCCAGGACTTTCCGCCTTATGAATCTCAATCTCTAAGTAAGTGGGGTTAGGGGGTTGTGCGTGATCCATTACCTTGCATATTACCAACTTGTTAGTAGAACCTCATTTACAAGGCATTCGAGATGTAATAGTAATCTATGCAATTATCACTTCAATTTACAACATGTCTTTCCGATCTCCCAAAAATTTTGGCACACAATTCATCACATCCACATCATGTGTTGTTCTTAATGAAACATTACTCAAGTAATTTTGCTCAAGTGTATTAAATACTAATCAGTAGGACTCCTTACTTCTGTAGTCCCCCCATTGTTCTTCCAACATTATACCCAAGTGTACACAAGGGCATCTTAGCCATTGTACGTGTAACCTCTCTGTCCTTGCTATCCCATGACCCTTATACGTATCAGGCGTTTTCGCTCGTTAACTATAATCTCCTCCCCTGCGTAACTATGCCTTGCATATACCTCTCACATGCCACAACTGGATGGTCAGTAATCATATGGCTATAATCAATTATTACAATTTAAGCTATGTCCTCACTCAAAATCTATTTATGTCATTACATAGTTCGATAAGTCACATGATGAGTTTGAACCAAGAAATTGGAATACTTGACGGAGGCAACATTCAAATTCCCTGTGCATAATGAAATCATGAAAGCATAGTTAGAGCACCTATAATGTTATGCTATTAAATCCTAAAAATAATCAAGATAGCTCATGACTTAGGGTTACTTGGGTCGTGTGGCTCCGAGTTGCTACTTTCCCCATGATAAATGTCTCGGGAGTTAGCCTTTATCTTAGCGACACTTCTTCGTGCAGCTAAGCCTGCTCGGACCCTTCGATTGGTTTTAAGCAACACTGGGCTAGGTTCCTTGTGTTGTGGAGCATAGTTAGCCAAGAAAGTTTCACGAAAAATGTCCCAAGTTATGACCCCATGGCATTGTAGAAGGGTGGGCTGAGTTATTTGCCACCATTCGTATGGCGCGCCCACCAGTTGGTAGGTAGCGCACATTATCTTTTGTGCATCTGAACAGTGGAGGTTGCCAATAGTTGCTTCTATAGTGTAAACCCAATTCCCTTCGTGGAAGGAACTTGTGCATGACCTATTGAATTGTTCTGGGCCCAGTTATTGGAAATCAACCACGGTGTTATAAGTAGTGTTTGGGTCTACTCCATGAAATGGAGAGAGAGATGGTTCCTCTCCATCATTCCTATTAGGTTCACTGATTGGTGGGGGTCAAAGGGTGGCCAACACATTGGAGATGACCCACTGATGTTCTTCTAGTTCGCTTCCCAAAGTGGGTGCCTTGGAGGTTGGCTTCCCATTTGGATGCTTGGATAGCGACATATTGATTAGCCTTAGGCAAAAATCTGAAAAGGTATAATTCAATTACCCAAGATTAAGGTTAGTTTATCCTGAAATTTAAAGGGAACATTGACACATGCCACATAGAATTTCTAAGAAAGTTGAGTAATGATGCTAAAACTGTATAGGGCATATGCCTTAATTTGGGCGGCATGGCAGCCTTGACCATATAATACCCATGGGGTAGGGTGCTAATGGTTAGTATGCAAAAATATCAATTGGGGTACCCCCAATTTATAAGAATAAAGCCCTCTCTAAGGGGGTAAAATGATTTGGTAAATCGCCAATCCAAACAGGCCCTTACTCTGTCAACCGGTTGCCAGTGCATCTGGTTAATTCCGTTCATCCGGTTCTCAAACTGTCACAGTTTTAACACTTCCAGAAGGTTTTCTGGAGGCAGTGGCAGATAATCGGTCTTCCGGTTAATCATCCGATTAATTAACCTTAATTATATCGGAGGATCGAAGCGGAATTACAATCCACCGATTATGTCTGTGGCTTTCGTTATTTGGGGCAGCAAAACCCAAAAGTCCCGACTCTTGGTCTAACCGGAGGAACACAATTAGAGGCGACGGTTAAGCTACCGGCTCCGGTGCCGGGAATTTTTTTTTTTATAGAAGGCTCGAGGGCCCTCATTTTGGCCCTACACCAATTATCAGACGGAGGAACACCAGAGAACAAGGCTCCGACGATTACTCCCAGTGCTTGCCTTCCTCATTTCTCCGGTAGCAACTCATGGTTTCACCCCTACATTCGATATTCAGGTATTCCTTCTCCTTCTTCATTTTTATTTCCTGCATTTGCATTCACTTCTATTTCTTTTAAGTTTCTTTGGTTCACACTAGAAATAAGAGTGCACTCCTTGCATTAAACCCTTGCGATCCAATGGGGAACCTCATACGTCTCATTACAGGGTTTATTCGAAGGTTTTTGGGGTCAACCTTGTCAAACTCCACACTGGGTAAGGGCACCCTTGCCCACCGAACTTGGATGCTCACCCATTCCATGGTTCCCGATCCTCTAGAGGTAGGCATTGCAGACTTATTACCTGCAAGATGAGGGAGCATTGATACCCCCATGATCGTACCCCTATAGATGGTTAATCCAACGGCCCTAAGTGTAAAACCCGCACTCCATGAACCCGATCTAAACCTTTAATTCATGTTGTAACAGGTTTTCCAATCATCACCGGACTAGACGGGACGAGCGAATGACAACCAGGTATGAAAATCGGACCAATCGGACCAATTCAGGTATGAAAAGTTAGATAGCGGTCGATGTTACCGGTCTTGGTACCGGTCAATGGTCGACCGGTATAGCCTGCGCAACATGGATCTGGAAACGGATCTCTGCAGGTCCCACTTTCCAAATTTCGAACCGAAGGACTTTCCTAATGTTAGGAGGCTTCCTAAACCTAATCATAGCCTATATAAGGACCTTTAAAAGGACCTCTAAACCTCCTAAATTCCCTTTCGTTGATCCTCATAAACCCTAGAGAGGAGAAAGAGGTTGAAGAAGGAGAAGGAGCTAGGAAGAAGAGGGAAGAGCCGTCATTGCCGTTCGACGAAGAACACATTACCGCAAGTCAACGGTAAGTGCTTAAACCTTCCTCTACATTAAGTATTCTAGGATGGTTAGTTATGATTGGATCAATACCATGCAAAGCAGGTATTGATCTAAACCCTGTTTTGCCGACAAACCCTAAATTAGTTGATAACCCTAGATTCAAGTTCTAAGTCGAATCATCGAGGCTAGGACTTGAATGGAGTTGGAAATAACTCTAATTCAGTGCTCAGACCTAGGATGTGTAGGAGAAACCTTAGGATCAATAGAGGGTGACCGAAAGAAGGCGAGAACCAAGCGTATGGTTTTCCGGAGACATATCGGTCGACCATACCGGTCGCACTCTATGCGACCGGTACTGCGACCGGTACCTCCCGGGGACTGGTCTATGGGGACCGGTTGATCATACCAATCACAGATTTCCCCATAGTGCCGCGACCGGTATGCTCTGTGAGGAGTGTTTGTAATCTCGTTGGTTTTTCGACCAACGTAAACCTAAGGAAAAACTATTCTAATTAAACTTAACATTGTGTAGGACCTTGTGATAGAAGTTTGGACCTTGTGACGCAGAGCGAACTATCAATCAAGCGTCAGGTAAGGGAATCAGACCTAAACCCTAATAATTTAATAACAGTAAAACATTATTAATAACTATGATTCTGTGGACTGATGTTTGTGCATACTCGCATGTCATCTTTTACTTTCAGTTATTATTATTGTTCATGCATACTCGCTATGCTAGGATGTGACTGTTAGGCATGTGATTGTTTTCGTTGGTGTGTGGAATGGGAAGGACTAGAGGTCTGGGATCATTCCTCACACTAACACCTTTTCGTATCGTTCTGTCTCAGCATGCTTGGTGCGGGTAGGGTATCAGGGGGAGGAAGTGGCACTGTGGTCTCTGGCCTGGCCACTAGACTCTAGCTCTATCTCTATGCCATAGGGAGCTGGCTGGGACAAGGCCTACCGTGATGACATATAGGATTGGTTAGTTGCGAGCCCAGTTTGCAAGCCCTCGCCAATAGGGGCTTATGTGTTGGTATGGGTAGAGTATCAGGGGAGGTGTTGGAGGTGTTTGTCCGGACGCCTTAGCTCTATTTCTATTCCATGATATGGTGCATGTGGGACGACAGTGGTATTTGATCCATTGGGCGGCTTCACACACTCGTGTATAGAGGTGCGGTGGCCACCAATCCTTTCTATAGCACATTGTAAACTTAAAACCAGACCATAATGTGAATGTTACACATGCATATGTTTGTTGCATTGTCTGATTGTCTTACTGAGCTAAGTTGTGAGCTCACCCTTGTGTATATACTATTTTTAGATGTTGATGCAGGTTATTCGGTGGAGGATAACATGAACGCTCCAGTGTACGGAGGCGTGGCTGCTTTGGACGTGCAAGTAGGAGAGGACGAGCATGACGCTTCATGCGAGTGCTCTTTCTGCGTGTACCTTTAGGATTTGATTTAATTTATTTTTATTATTTTCAGATGGAAATACAGTTGATGTAAAGATATTTATTTATGTTTTGGGTAATTTGAATAATTAGATATTTTATTTAAATTTATCAATAGATCACTCAGTTCATTTAATTTAAGACTTTCGTTGTATTTTATTATATTCTGATTGTGGTTATGTGCAATGGTTTGTATGAGTGGACACGGTCTTATTGAGATCCTGGTGTGAACCATTGGTTCAGTGATGGTTCACTCACACTTCTGGTTCATCCGGAATTGGGGTGTGACACTAAGGGTATTGCAGACCCAATCGGCTCTACCCACCACTCTCGATTATAGGTGTCTCTCAATCCTTGTTAGGCCACTCATTGCATCATTTATCACTGCACCTCTACACACCATTCCAGTGCACAAAGCATAACATTAGGTCTATTCCCAAGTTATAACATTGAGCCCTTCACGCATTAACCCTTCATTCCATCGATTACTCATGCACAACCCAACAAAAATATCTTGCTTATTTTTTAGCCATGCACACAGTGCACCATACCGTGGTTTCACTTGGTAGTGCATGATAGGCTCTAGAAATTAGTTCACTAGTTACCCACAGCTTATGTTGGGACTACCCATTAGGATGGGCACAAAGCTGATCAATGGTGTTAACCCCCTACACTTGGCATAAGCAGAACTAGCCCCTATTGGCGTGGCACCCAGCCATGGGCCAGACCAACCACTAAGATTTGGCCATCACAATTTTTGTTACCATTTGATTTATTGCGAGACTGAGATCCTTAGCCTCCTCAGCTAATACCACCAGGGTATGGACAATGGCCTTACAACCCAATTGGCCATTTGAAGATCCCTTACCTCACGAAGTCGGCCATAATTTCATAACAACATCCCTGTCCATGGTAGCATACCGACTACACTCGATCCGTGCTACACTTGCATGGCGTGACACCAGTCAGTCACCCTAGACATCAAAGTTTTCCATTCCACCCTGCATTGCATTTTCACAGCATCCTATGATAAAATTCTATTGGCTATATATCTTGTTCAGTGTTGTAGTGGGTAGGGGTGACACAGCCAATTGGCTCGACTAATTATCCCAAAAAGTTCCTCTAACATGGGGGATTACAGTTACCTCACAAGCAGGCTCATAAGGGTACTAACCGCTTGACCTTATTTAGGTACAGTCTGCCTCAACCCCCAATTTATAAGGTAAACCAGGGTCATTAATGATTCTCTTACATTAATCTTCGAAACTTCCATGGATTCACTATAACGAGCATTTTTGGTTTCATGCCCATTACTAACTAGGCTGTTAAAATTTTTTTTCCTTGTCATATTTTTCATTATATATTCAATCCATTTATCATGCTAATCTAGGGTATATCTTCCATTCTCAGGTACCATGGCTCCTAGAAGAGAGGTTGAGCCAGCTGCACAGGGTTTCGATGCATTATGGTTTATCTCCTTTCATGCCAGTAGGAACTGGGGGAGATTTAGCCAGGCCAAAATAGAGGCTGGTTGATATGTAGACTTCAATGAGCTGGCCAAGTTTGGCCTCCATGACGCTTTTGACCACTTTGGCTGGACACCAGCCATGCGTATCAAGGATGACACCTATCCCAACCTGGTGCGCCATTTCTTTTGCACACCTCAGAAGAATGCGACCACAGGAATCTGGAACGTGTGGTCACAAGTTTTTGGATGTGTGGTTGATGGGTTCTGCGACCCCACGTGTGACCACACGATGCTGAACAGACTCCATGTTTAGGAAACTTTTCTAATTTGAGGGGAACTCTTTCCTAATTAAAGTGGGACTCTATATGGAGGTTTTCCTCTATATAAGGGACGTTTCTTAGCCTCTCTCACTCTTTTAGAACTCAAATTGAAACCCTAAACCTAAGAGAGAAAGAGAAAGGAAGAGAAGGGGAAGAAGGAGATTTGGAGAAGAAGCTTGGAGAAGAAGGTTTTGAAGAGAAAAGCTCTATCTCCCTACAACAAGCTTAAGGTATGGACTTGACTCTGTAGGCTAGATCAGATAGGATATGTTCCTTTTATCAAGCTGATGTGTTGAATCTAATGCAACGATTTTGGTTATGAAATTTCTAAGAAAAACCATGAGAAAATAGATTAGGGATAATGGTTAATGAGAAATTGTAAATAATGACCATAGAATAATCATAGGATGGACCCAAGTGATGAGTCGAGGAATCGACTCAGGAAGAATTCGGATTGAAGATGAAAAAGTGACCAAACATCATGTGGTCGCAGCCTGTGGTCGACCACAGGGTGACTAGAGGGTCGACCACAGCTATTCGGGAAGTTTTCAGGAAAGGTGTGGTCGCATGGTGTGGTCGCATAAAATTCGACCATAGGGTTTGACCACACAGTGTGTGGTCTCATATATTGCGACCACAGGATCGACTGCACGTGCGACCACACGATAATAACAAGTATATTTTGAGACCAAACAAGGTTTTTGACTACTGTAACTTGGTAAACTTGAATCCTAACTTAAATACATTAATTGTTTAGGTTCCTAATAGATTCAAAGTGTCTTCCAAAGCTTGGGAGAGGAACAAACATCGATCAAAGCTGAGGGAACAAGACCTAAACTAATTGGCTAATAACAAATTGTTTTACTTATTGAGTCCAATGCCATGATTGATTCTATGCTTGTATGCTTGTAATGTGCATTTCACATGTCATCTAATATTTTTGCTATTACTGCTCATGCATATTTAATTTCGTTTATTTATAACATGATGATGATGATGATGATGATGTTAGGAATAGGCATGTGAATGTATGTGTGTGGTTAGTGTGCTTGATGCGAGTGGAGCATCAGGGGGAGGACGTGACACTGTGGTTCATCCTGGTCTCCAGACTCTAGCTCTATCTCTACTCAAGTCTTGTCCACTAACATCGTCGTATCGCCATTACCTTAGTAGAACTATTACGTCGTAGGGCATCAGAGGAGGTGGTCTCAGACCGTGTAGTCTTTGACTCTGTCGGGGGGCCTTAGCTCTATCTCTATGGACGTATTGAGGGATGCTGGGGTGAGGCATTGGATACACTGATTGGCATTAGGATTGGTTAGTTGCGAGCCCAGTTTGTAAGCCCTCGCCAATAGGGGCTTACGTGTTGGTATGGGTAGGGCATCAGGGGAAGTGTTATGCGGTGTTTGATCCGGGCACTTTAGCTCTATCTCTATTCCATGATGGGTGCATGTGGGATGGCAATGGTGTTTGATCCATTGGGTGGCTTCACACACTCGTGTATAGAGGTGCGTCGGCCACCAATCCTTTCTATAGCACATTGCAAACTTATAAACCAGACCAAAGATATGAATTGAATGCATGCATATGTTTGTTGCATTGTTTTATTTACTCACTGAGCTCAAGTTGGGATGCTGACCCTCGCGTACGTAATTCTTTTTAGTTTCTAATGTTGCAGGTATTACGGTTGAAGATTATGTCGACATGCCAACATATGAACAGGTGGCGGCTATGGATGAGCAAACTGTGGAGGACTATTATGATTCATTAACTGAGCGTTTCAACTATAGATGCGCTTAATGTTTAATTTTCGTATTTGGATATTTGTAATATGTATTAAATTATGTTTTGGTTACTTGGAGATAACTAGAATATTAATTATTTATCATGATTAGACCTCAATTCATTATTAATAAGACTTACGCTATTTACTTTATTATCTCTGATTAATGTGGAATGTGTTTTGGTTTAATATTGTTGGCATAGCCTATACGAGATCCTGGTTTTACTGATGGTTTATTGACGGTTCATTATACCATTCTGGTCGGTCCAGAATTGGGGTGTGACAGAGAGGACCTAAACCAGTTTTGTTTATTCTTGACAGACCGCCTAGTGCAGAGGAGACCGGTGTGCCTCGCTTTCCTGATTATGCACACCATCCTTCACACCTTCCATCATTTGCCCCAAAAGAGCCACTTATCTTATGGACGTCTCCTGACCCACATATTTGTGCACTATGGAATGAGCTTGGTGGGAGAGGTTGTCGACAAGGGGAAGGAATTGTCCGAGTTCAACTGGGATATCATCGCTCGGATGCATCTTGGTGATGTAGTCATGGAGGATCCCGTTCTTGAGGCACGAGTTAGGCCAGCTAGGGCAGCACAGCCTTCTAGACGGGCATTGGCAGTAGCAGCGGCGGTTACAGCAGCAGCTTCTAGAGCCGGTGTGGGAACCAACCATGGGGTTAGGAGAGTGGATGCAGCACCACAATCTTCCTCTAGTGATGAGGAAGAGGAAGCGACTGATGGCAAAGAGGAAGAGGACAGTGAGGATAGTGACCATATGGATGTGGACACAACTACCTATACAAGAGATGCACCACCAGTTGCCAGTGTTAGAGTGGTGCCCCCAATTGCACGTACCAGAGAGGCACTACCAACTGTTGGTACTTCGAGGCCATCTGTGGCTACTCAGTCATTGAGATCGACTGCCGACTTGGGTCAGGTGCTAGAGGTACTCCAGCTCATGCATGGGCAGCTGGAGAAGATCACTGATGGTTAGGCTAGACTAGAGGGACAGGTAGAGATTTGATTGAGAGAGGTGGAGATCCGCTTGGGCACCATGGAGACTCAGTTGAGGGAGGTGGAGACTAGGACTACCACTACGGACACGCGTAGGCTACATTAATGATGCAATGGTCACTGCTGGCCACTTGCATAACTATGTATGACGTAAGCCAACTTCCACTTCCATTCCTTCGAGTGTTCCACCATCAGTCACCCAGTCGGACATGCCCTCATCTTCGGCCCCGCAAGATGTTCCTTCCACACCTGCAGTTCAGAGTAGTTCTCAACCATCTTCTCGACATGATGTACCTGCAACACCTATGGTTTAGAGTGATTCCTTGCCATCAGTTCTTGACTATATCCCTTCTTCGCTTGTGCACGCGACTGGATCCAAGCTTCCTGCCTCACCGAGTAGACCTCAGTTTTTTATTTTGTTCATCATATGTACATAGGGTAACTGTCCGAGTTGTGGACTGTACCCCACTTTTGACTTATACATATCATGATTCTATTTAGCTTACACATGTACTTTCCTTTTCTTGTTTATGATGGTTAGATACTTGTATCTGGGATAACGGTCCAGTGGGCCATATCCCAATTTTGTATTTAAATTAGATACACACACACATATATATTTTCCTTTTCTTGTTTATGATGGTTAGATACTTGTATCTGGGATAACGGTCCAGTGGGCCATATCCCAATTTTGTTTTTAAATCAGATACACACACACACACACACACACACACACACATACATACATATATATATATATATATATATATATATATATATATATATATATATATATATATATACATGACTTTCTTTTGTTCTTAGTTCATATTGTGCATTATGTTCTTTCTTTAGTTCTAGTAATGTGATGTAACCTGACTTACTATTTTCCTTTCTTACTACTTGTTGGTTCATAGAAGCTTTTAATTGTCCTAGGCATCTGTCTCGACACATGAAAACGTATGTGCATGGGAATTTTTTAGGTAAAGTCAGAGTAGTTGTGCTCTGATACCAGTGTTGTCATAGCCCATTCTGAGAAATCGAGCGTGATATCTGAGTAATCCAAGAGACAACTCAAATTTTCCAACGACCGGCAACCAAAGTGACCTACCAAACAAACCCCATAGTCTACATACAATATCCACAATAATCAATAATAGATAATATTATTTGTAGCGGAATCATAGTATAGAACAGATGCTACTAATGTTATCAATATATAATTAGTTTGTTATGTCTTATAAACCATTTCACAATATCATTCATATTACAAACATCACATCTTAATTACTAGAGTAAATCTGAATATGTCCCTATGGATAAACCAAATCATCATCTATCTACATATATCAAAATCAACAGACAAGGCGCTGACTCAAGTCCTATAGATGCAATCCCTACTGGTACAACCCTTGACACAATCTCTCAGAGGAACCCTATTAAGAGAAGCACCCTCAACATTATCAGGATCCATGTCTACAAGAACAGAAGTATCTGTAATCAAAAGCTAAAAGAAATTCAATATTGAGGGGTGAGCTCCCATCCCAGCTCAACGAGAAGCTAGGAATCCAATGCAATCTTATGCAACAATTTAATGAATGCAGTACAGAAGCAAATAAACAAGTAATTGTGAGTGGCATTTAAATGTGTACGCAGATTATGGTAGACCTGTACCCTAGCGAGGATTTGCTCCATACCCCACCGTTTGAGCATATATACCCGTACCCCACCGCCTGGATTATGTATACTCGTACCCCACCTCCTGAGTACTCCACACTCCACCACCTGGATTAAATTCCCCTCATTAAGGCATAAGTCACTTGACCAAGTTGATGCATGATGATGATAACATAATAATAAAAGGGCTACAACCTAGCAAAGATCCCCGTTCCACTCCCATAGACTGACCGTGTCCCCATTAAGGTGTAACTGGATATATGGCTGTGTTGCGTACTCCTATACGCCACATGATCGTCTACCCCACAATACAATCATATCCAAATCAATCAATCATCAAATATGGCATGTGCACGCAATAAGTAAAACTATACTCTAGCAAGAATCCCCATTCCACTCCAATGGACTAACCGTGTCTCCACTAGAGCATAGCATGCCAACATGGCCCGTGTATTGTGCTACCACATGCTACACGCCCATCATACATGGTCTCAACAAAGATTACACCTACCAAAGAACCCCGACTCCCCACTCCCATGGTTCATCATGCCTCTACTAAGGTATAACGAATCCCAATGTGATTCATGAAGTCGCTCGTTACATGAACCACCATACATGGGGGGTACCCCAACAGAGAACCCCAGATCCTCACTCCTATGGATCACCGTGTCAACTAGGATACTAGCATGCCAACATGGTACATATGCCCGTGCTCCCACACGTCACATGCACCATCATACATGGTCATGCACAAATAATGATATAAAAGACTACACCCCATAGGGAACCCCGGATCCCCACTTCCATGGTTCACCTTCTCCCTACTAGGGTATCAACAGCCAACAATATGGCGCGTGTATCGTGCGCCAACATGCCACACATCCATCATACAACAACAAACATACATAGTTATTGTTATAATGCAAATGCATGAATATTTTTATATAAAATTCATTGGATCATGTTATAGCGAAGAAATACACATACAACAAACACATGCTCAAACTTTATGTGACCTGACCCCTCACCTGTAGACACCAAAGGTGTTGCTGAACCTTGAAGCAGGTAGAAGGCTCCGTCCATTACTTGCGGTGTTTTACCTAATTAGTTATATAAGTTTCATTAGGTTGGTAAACATCTTTTGAATTAGCATAGGAAAGTCCTAGAGTCCATGTACGGTCTTAAGATAAGCCGGGAACTGAAAGGTAAGTCTTTCTAATCATTCCTAGGCTTATAAGTCAAAATAGACTGAACTGGCGGATAAAACCGGTTGGTCGTTGCTCTGTTATGAGAGGCCAGTTAACACTTAGTTATTTCTTAAGTATACTGAACCGGAGGATGAATCGGATGGTCAGTCATTCAGTAGACCATCTGCTTCATATCCACTGTTATAAATGTGGTTCCAGTGGGTCATCTGAAGGCTAAGCCGGGTGGTCGGTCATCCGGAAATGCCTCTGCTTGTCATTAAGCCTACATGGAGGCATGACTAAACGAAACCATGCACTTCACTGGTGGAACCAACCCGGAGGGTCATTCTTCTAGTCAGGTTGCTCTGGATATATGACTTCGTATATCACTTGGTCTATTATGACAAGGCATTTGCCCTTGCGAAGGACTGGTTTTGAGTCAACCGGAGTTAAGGCCACTGCTAGTCCTCCGGTTCAATCCTCCGGTTCATGTCCAGAAGCCAAACATGAACCAGAGAAGGTCTCCTTCCTTCGAGAAGGTTTTCCATTGTAGTTTCCTTCACTCTAAGTGGTGGGAAACACATATTTACCATTACTGAACATAATGGGAGTCATTTAGACTCCATTACCATCTCCATTCATGGAGGAAATCGATGACTTGGGATTCTAGGCTAGGCTTTGGTCTTCATTAATGGAGGCCATTAATGGTGAGCTTCCACCTTGGTCTTAGCATGCATTCTCCACAAGAATGGAAGAGGGAATGAGGGAAGAATACTTACCTCAAGAGAACCGGTGCTTGAGCTTCAGTTCCAAGCTTGAGTTCCACACCTTCACCCTCACTCACCTTCCCACGGTTCAGCAAGAGAGAAACAAGGGCATATAGGCTCAACTTTTATAGGACTCATGGAGAGAGAGAGTGCCATACTCTTGTACAACCGGTGATAGTCAAGCGGAGGATCGTTTATCTGGTTATGCCTCCGATTGGGCTTAAAATACATTTAGGCTTAGTTTTGTAGGCCAATTCCAATGGGGATGCTTCCTAGGTTTCTTGTACCACCTCCTACATGTTCTGATATCACTAAGTGGTCCAAGATGTTGTCCCACGTCGTATGGAGACAGGGTGCCAAGTGTTGGCACATTAAGATCTGATACAGAGATATCCGAATCGTGAGGATTTTAGAGTGGGTCTTACAGTTTCATAGTAGGACTCATTAGTCTTATGCCTCTGTCGTTATTGTAGCTCTGAATATTACATTTGTTTTTGTAGATCGAAACCATATTACTTATCAATTTATTTGGCATTTTCATTATGCTCATAATTTTATTGAACAACTTAGTTAGCCAAGATACCCCATATATTCTTAGGCTCTTCCAAACTTCTTTTAGGACCTCATCTAGGCCTAGTGTTTTGTCTACATTCATCATTCTTAAAGCTTTTTTCACTTCTGTCACCTTAATATTGCGTATATACCTATGACTTATGGTGTCATGGTGGGTAATGTAGCAATCTAGGACCCTATTTCCTGAGATGTCTTCATTTAGTAGGCTTCAGAAATACCATCTCTCTTTAATGTCTTCATCCCTTACTAGAACTCTACCATCTACACTTTTAATACATTTAACATGGTCTAAATATCTACTCTTCTTCTCTCTCATTTTAGCTATTTTATAGATGATTTTTTCTCCTTCATTTGTGCTCTGTTTATTATAAAGATCTTCATATTTCTTCGCCCTTACTTTTCCTACAATCTTTTTGGATATTCTATAGCCTTAGTCTTTTGTCTTAAAACTATTAGTGGCTGCTTGAACCTCATCATCCCACCACCAAGACTCTCTAGGAGAATAACATTTTTCTTTCAATACACCTAGAACCTCTATAGCAACTTTCTTAATACAAGCAGTTATTTTGTTCCACATAGTATTAGTGTCTCCTTCAAAGTTTCACATTCCTTGTTTGACCATATTATCAGTAAAAGCTTTTAAGGTATTTCCTTTTGAGCACCACTATCTTTTCCTAGGGCAAAAAACTTGACCTTTCCTATTATTCGGGTTGTAAGATATATATCCATGAGCAATAATCTATGTTGAGTGGTTAGATTATCTCCATGTATAACTTTACAATCCTTACATAATAACATATTGGACCTTTCCAGTTTTTAAGAAATCTATTTGGTTTTTATGATGCCCACTTTTGAAGGTGACTAGATGCTCTTCTCTCTTTTCAATGTAAGTGTTTACGATGGATAAATTATAAGCCATAGTAAAAGCTAAAATTGAAGTCCCCTCCTCATTCCTCACTCCAAAACCATATCCCTCATGCACATCTTCATAACCTCTACGATCTTCCCCTACGTGTCCATTCAGATCACCCCCTATTATAATATTTTTCCTTTGTCGTAGACCTTGCACTAATCCATCCATGTGTTCCCAAAATTGTAACTTACCATTCGCATCCAATCTTACTTGGGTGCGTATACGCTAATTATGTTGAGTATCTCTTTCCCCATCACTAACTTGATGCCTATAATCCTATCATCAAATCTTTTCCCATCCACCACATCATTCTTTAAATCTTTATCACTATTATGCCCACTTCGTTGCTATTATTTTTATCCCCCGTATATCAAAAATTAAAGCCATCCAACTCCTTGGCTTTTTAACTCTTCCATCTAGTCTCTTGAATGCAAGCTATGTTAATTCTTCTTCTCCTAATGACATCTATCAATTCTAAACTCTTACCCGTTAGAGAACCTATGTTCCAAGATGCTCTTATAATTCTATGCTTATAGACTAGCTTCTTTACCTGCACTTATGCAGGGTATGAAAACCCTTGCCCATTTATCATCGCATTCGAGCATTGATGCGGCAGCCCTCACCAATTTTTCATCGCATTAGGGCGATGCGGCGGCTCATGCCCTTTTTTCGCCACACTTGGGACCAAGTGTAATGCATCATTTACAGAGAATGCCCTAGTATTACGCTGATTGTCTTTTCTTTGTGAATCCATGTTAAAATGGAAATGATAATGCTTTGGTTGCTGTCTTAGATGTACAATGAATTTTACTTGTTGCACTGACCCTATAATTTGTTTGCAAACTTATAGAGATACTCCTATTCACAGTTGGGAGGAAATTGAAATGCTAAGGAAATCTTACAAAGATGTGATTGTATTTTTTTTCACAAATGCTCCAAGATTTAGCTTATGTGAAGAAGCTATCGATCTTTTATTTTCTTCATGATCATCTTTCTCTTTCCGTGGCCTCATTTTGATGTTATTTGATGCTAGGATTTTTTTTAAAGATGGTCTGGTTTTATTTTAGACTCTCTTTGGTATGTATTATAGAATTGATTATATAATGCATTTTGAAAAATATAGTTATTTGGTATGATTTATGGTATTTATTTATACTTAAAATAAATTAATACAATCTAAAATCTACAAATATATTAGAAGGTATTTATCATTATTGTGATAATCTATTGTTATTTCTTTATGTCTAGTGGTTTTAAACGGTTATTATTCATAATTCATAATTTATTCTAATAAATTATTTATTATAAATAAGGAAAATTTACTCAGACACCCCCTTGACAATTGGTTTACTATGCAGAAGTACCCTCTCTTGACAAAAGATAGACAGACTACCCTTGAAACAATGTTTTATAACATTATATTCCATACCAAGCATTAAAAAGGAGAAATTCTGAATTTTTTTAAGACAATACAATCCTTTCTCAATGTAAAATTACATAAATGTACCATAATACTTTGAGAAACATCACCTACCACCCAAGTTTTCTAAATTTCACGTATTACCCAAATACTTTGAGAAACATTATCTACCACCCAAGTTTTTTTAAAACCCAAAATTTCAAAACGTTTATCAAAAGACCCAAATCATTAAGATGGAGCTGTTAGATGCTGATGTCAGCTTACATTTATTTTTTGGTGGACAATGATGCCCTTCTGGTTCTAGTGTAAATTGCGCAATGAATTTGCCATTGAAGGGTAAGCCCAGAGTAGGGAAGAGCTCATTACTGACTCTTATCTCATCCCTGTAACCAGAGGAGAGAAAATTAGGGATCAAAATCTGAGTTAGGAGGTAGAGTTAGGAAGAAAAACGGAAGCAGGACTTGCCACAGTAAACACGTCAAATATGGGTAGATCAATTGTCCAGGTTTCAAATTTAGGGCATGAGAGCCATCCTGAGGTGGATGTGGACTCGCTGAAACCTCAGAAGCTCCTACAACCGATGGCTTTAAATCAGTGAGATTTTATGAAACTGAGATTCTGGGCTTTTTTTCTCTAGCTCCTACAACTCCGATGGCCTTAGGTTTTGCTTCCTTTAATGGCTCTGGTTCAGTCTCATCTTCCAAATCAGGAGTTCCTTCTCTCTCCTTCACTTCCTTTGAATCAAGATTACTGTGAGTCTTTCTAATCCATTTACCTTTTACCTTACCCATGTCAACATCCTTAGATAATACAGCCACCGGCTTTACAATTTCTGTAGAGGCAAGAAAACCATCAAATCCCCCCTCCATTCTGGAAAAGATAAAAAAGTATAAAAGCCAAGATAATCTCAGGCAACAAAAATTATGGATAGCAGGATAAAGCAATAAAATCTTATAATTCCGAATTCTTGCAAATTCACTTGAGTTCCCTTTCCTTCTTGTTCTATTTGTGTTCTCATCTCTGTTCTTGTTTGTATGTGTGGGAGAATGTGTCTCCCCCAATCAAGTTTCAACAACTGTACGCTAGGGCCCAAGCCCCCGAGGGAAGAACCTCGTAATCATGGCCAAACTTAATAGAAGAAGCCTAACCCAAACCGCTATTGTGTAGGCCTTGGAGAGTCACCATCTTAAGGGCCTCGGAGCTTCGCCATCGTCAGGGCCTTAGAGCCTCGCCGTTGCGAGGGCCTAGATGCCTAACCAATATGGAAGCCCCGACAACTCACTAAATATGGAGACCTAGGCATCTCAGCAGTATGGATGCCTCGACGCCTCTTCAACATGATGACCTCGGCACCTCTCTAAAAACAAGCCCCGTTGCACAAGTTCACGCACTTAATGCCATCTGTACAGTAACGTATGAGTGGGGGCCCACTTTGAGAGACTTGGGTGCAAAGAACAAGATTTCCCAGCTATCCGCCATGGAGTAATCAACGGAATCCTAAAGTAGAGATCTCACTATCCGATGACTCAGCACAAGATCACCTAATCTCCAAATCAATGGGCGTAAGTCACGCTCCAGGGGAGGACATTCCACCATGACATAAGACATGACCAGCTCCCATATTCAGATCACTCCCAATCTATAAATGGACAAAGCATGCATAGGTAAAGACACAGACAATTTCAAGTTTACAAACTCAGAGCAAGTGAGCTATTCGAATCCCCTTAATTCAAAGGGACATTTTACCTTATCTGTCTCATACTGCTTGTCCATCAAACTAACTTGAGCATTGGAGTGGCCAAAATGTGTCACCACCCAACCATCACTGCGGTGTCCTTTTTTCCTTGTGCAGAAAATCTGAGTGAGCTAAGGACTAATCCAATTTAAGGTGACAACAGTTTGGCGCCATCAATGGGAAATTGTAGAAGCTTGTGTATCTGATCTAGTGAATGTCAAAAATAGAAAGCAAGTACCAAAAGAGAATGAATGCCAACCAGCTGTCAACCAACAATAATGTCAGGAGGAATCCCCCTCTAAGAACCAACCCTATGTAGGGCACGCATCCTCCAGAAGGTATCCCTAGAACAAATGAAGCCTGTATCCCCGCAGTTAACAACCCCGCTCCAGAGGTGGAAATATCACCACCAAACTCCCCTCAATATGTGACAAAAGAGCAGTTCGATAATATGGCACGCCATCTAGAACTCCTGATGAAGCGGCTGCTAGACCAACCACCAACACCAAATGTTCAACCCATCCTTGGTGGACATTGAGGAAGGAACCATGGCCTTCCTGAACACCACAGGCAACAAGATCAACAAAATAATCAGGATGCACCTCGACGTGCAGGAGTTGTATAGAGATACGCCCCAGGGGCACCTCTACATTAGGCCCAAGGATCTATAAGCCACCATTCCAAGAGAACCGTGGGGGCCATACCGGGAAGGTCACAAGGGGCAAGCCAGGCGTCTTCCTCTAGTACCTTGGCGACAAGTGTTCACCGTAGTGTGAGCAGAATTCTTGTCTCAGAGCTGTTGGGGCTACAACAGCAACCTCCTGAAGATGTCCAAGCAAGACTGGATGCTGCTAGATTATAAAGACTTGCTGCCGAGGCTCAACCTTGTCAGAACGAGGGCAACGTGAAACAGGAGCTTCGAGACTTGAGAGCTCGACTATAGCGAATGGAGGAGGGTCGGCCGAATCTACCTCGGCACATATATTCCATAGAGAGTGCTCTATCCGAGCACATCATGAGGACCTACCTTCCTCGAGGCTTCACCATGCCATCCATCGATGCCTATGACTGGACCACTAACCCAGAGCATCACTTGGATTCGTACGTTGCACAAATGACAGTTCACGAGTATCCAGAGGAGATAGTTTGCCAGGTGTTCCCTGCAACCCTCAAAGGGGCCGAAAGACTCTGGTATAGTAGTCTACCTAGGAGGACAATAAACTCCTTCGAAGAGCTTGCTTCCAGCTTTCTAAGCCATTTCCAAAGCCGACAAAGCCAGAGGAGGTCCTCGTACAACCTGAGGGATTGCATTCCAGGAGGAAGGCGAAACACTCAGGGCCTTCCTCGATCGATTCGACCTAGAGGTCCTATAGGTCAAAGGACTCAAAGACTCAGTTCACAAAGCCACACTTGAAGGTGGTATCAGGGACCAAAACCTGATTTTTTCCTTGGCCATGAAACCTGCTATAACCTTGGTAGAGTTACAGGTGTGGTGTGAAAAGTACACCATGGCTAACTTGGCCACCAAAAAAGATGAGGCAACAGAGAAGCCTCCACTCCTAACTTCGGAAAAGAAAAGAGGAGAAAAACCAAAGGATTTGACCTTCAAGGGAGAACCCTCCAAAAAACAAAAGAAAGAAAAAATGGCTGGGGTAAAGGGCCCAAATTTCCAACCTTACGAAGACTACCACACCATCTGGAAGACTCCAGTAGAAATATTCATGGTGGAGAAGCCTTAAACATCCTTCCAAAAACCAGAAAAAAATGAACATTGAGCCTCGGAACAGGAACCTGCAGCTATTCTGCACCTTCCACAATGAGCATGGGCACACCTTAAATGAGTGCCGACACCTCCGAGATGCCATCGAAGAACTAATCCGGAATGGCAAGCTCAGAAAATATGTGGACAGCAAGAGGCTAGCTCCTCCAAGACCAGCCTCGGATATACTAGAGCCCAATGATTACCAGACCTAGGCTAGAAAGAACAAAGGAAGGAAGGATGATAATGATAGAGAAGACGATGGTACGGGGCATACTCCCTCCCCAGTAAGGCCTACCATTGGTGCAACCTACATAATAAAAGCTGTCTGGTAGTGTGTCAAAGGCACCAATTTAATTAAATATTTCTTTACTGATCTGATTAATAAACTGTAAATAGGATAAGCAAAGGTTGATCCTATAGAGAATGAATTGACTAAAATTTATATTCTACTCAAACTAAATATACTAATTAATGCTAATTAAACAAAATAACAAAGGGGGGGGGGGTTTGGTTGTTTGAATCAAATTGAAAGTAAACAGACAAAATTTAAATAGGAAGATAATTAGATGAGAATATTCAGTTCTTGGTTTAATATCCACCCACACATGCAATGAGTAAAATTAATTGCAACATTAATCTCTTCCTTCAAATTAGAATTAAAGACCTTAGATAACAATAAGCTCTGTTACCCAAGTTTTCCCTTAAGTACCTCAACTGAAACAAGTTCTTCAGAGAGATTTAACCATTGAATAACACTGAATAAGCTCTCTGTGAGGACCAGGGGATAAATTTTAAAATTTAATTTTATCCGTATTTTTATATTTGAGTTTTCATGTAGTTAAAGTTGTCTATCCTCAATGCACTCAGACTGGGATCTGGAAAGTTCTCACCTTCAGATCCCATCCACTCATGCCAGTGGAGGGTAAGAAGACTGGAGTCACCACCTAGATAAGGTCTAGGACTTATAAATGATGTTCCTAAATGGAGGGATACTAATGACTCGCACAAATGGAACGACTATCTTGTCTCACCAAAGGTGGGTAAGTGCCAAATTACGAGATGGGAAGGTGTTAGGCACCCAACTCGTCCGGTTGAACCGGTGTCCCTAAATCCTATCCTTTCCTACAGTTTATGAATGCTTGGGGATATTTAATCTAATTAAAATTACCAGGTATAAGAAAAGTCCTAATTTGATCTCAATTATTTACTAACCATGCATGGCATAAGCTAAAATTAAATAATTTAAACAAGGAAAATAATTACAAAATGAATCAAAGGATTTAAAGAATGGCTTAATCATACATCAAAAGAAAGGAAAAAATGATATATAACATATGACTGAGGTCTGGAAAAATCCTAGGCCACCTACGTATCCCTGTGTGGTGGGAATCAGGCCAAACGTAGTTCGGGCGGGTGTGTACGTACTAGATGTGTGCAAGAGAAGTGACGCTCCCAAAATGTTGGAACGCATCCCAAGCGATGGATGCTCCCATAATCATGGAACACATCCAATGGTGAGAGATGTCCCCACAATAGTGGGACCCATCTCAGTGTTGAGGTACTCCCTATCATAAAGAAGTCCCCTCGGTGAGGTAATCCCATAATACATGGAACTTACCTCAATTTGACTGAGCGTGGAGTGACCAAACTCCCTCGCAGCCTACGTATCCCTCGAGACCTCTGTCTCTCCAGAATTAGGTCAAGCATAGTTCCCATGGATTGACGAGCTATGGACACGCGTGGCAACACTCAGGAAAGGCCAAATGCCTCAGCTCCCCACACACGGGGGGACACTAAATCTCACTCACATCCCACATTCGGGATACCCAGGTGGATCATCCGTCGGACCACCAATCCTATGCATATATCTACCCAATCGCACATTTTTCATTAATATATATTTGATACAACCGTTTCCCACACTCTTGGATCCAATCCTAGGGTTGGGTGGGCTCATTCTAAATGAGCCCACAAGGGGCGGCTGGACTCATTGGAGTCCCTTAATCAATCACATCGCGAGAAATGTGTATCCTAACATGCATCTATCACAGTGAAGTGTTAGAGTGAGGATACATCACTTGGGGACCACATGTTGGCATGAATATCAATTTAAACTAAGCATATATACATGTCATGGTCTAAGCATGATGTAACATAAATAAATTAAACTAAAATAAACATGTGTATGACGGAGCACGTGTTAGTAAAATCCTACCACAAAAGCTTATAATAAAGCAAGAAGTCATGTCATATTAATCAAATGGGCCTGAGCAGCCCAACACAGGCAAGTCAAACCAAGAGAGTGGGGACCAGTCGAAACCCAACTCAAAAATGGATCCAAATCAACCTAATCCCTAGCCTAACCAAACCAACCTAGACTAACCCAATCTAGACTTAAATCTAACATCATGGCCCAACTACCTCCAAAACAAGGGCCAAACTGAACATATGGATTAAACCAAAATCAAGCGCATAGTTTAACTAAATTCAACCCCAAACGAAACCTACTTCGAATACGAATTTGTCCAAACATGGACTTGTCCAAGTAGGGATCAATTGAAGAATGGGCTGAACCAAACATTAGTTTTGGTCCGGCTCAAGAGTAGACTAAACCATATGTAAGCAGGTTACAATCAGCACCATTATATTATAACAAGTTACAATAAGTACACAATAAACTACAGGTTACAACATATTTACATCAAACATGGATTACAACAAGTATACTACAAACATGGATTACAACAAGACCCAATATATAACAACACAGACAAACCACTGTCAAGCTTTAGATAATGGAGACAGCAAAGGAAAGACTAGGCAAAGAGGCAAATGAAAAAAAAAAAGATAAGAGTAAAAGAAATATAGCAATGGGCTCCGATAAATTTACATGGGAGGAATCAATTCAATAGTTAAAAAAAAGAAAAAACAAACCGATATATCAGGGATAACATAAACAGATGACATCAAAAAAAAAAAAAAAAACTTAAAGAAAGGCTTACCTGGCCGATGACCAGCAGGCAAGTTCCTCTTCCATAACCGCAGACACTCTCTCTCACTCTCTCTTTGTGGATTTTTTTTTCTGGTTTCTCCTCTCCGCGGCAACCGACGCTTTCTTCTTCTTCTTCTTCTTCTTCTTCTTCTTCTTCTTCTTCTGCTCCTCTCTCTATCCTCCTCTGCTCCTCTTTCCTCTCTGCTGGTTTCTTTCTTTTTTTTTTCTCCTCTCTTTTTGTCCTCCTCTCGTCGCTGCCAATGCTTTCTTCTTCTTCTTCTGCTCCTCTCCTCCACGAACTACAGCGATGGAGGTGCTTCTCTCTCTGGTTTTTTTCTTTTTTTTTTCTCCATTCTTCCTCCTCTCGCCACTGCTTTCTTCTTCTTGGCTGATCAGCGGAGCTACCCCCTTCTCTCGGACTCTGGTTTCTCCTTGAGGAACCTCTCTGCTTCTCTGCTTCCCTCCTGATTTTTTTTTCTTCTCCTTTATTCCTCCTCTTGCCGCTGCTTTCTTCTTCTTGGCTGATCAGCGGAGCTACCCCCTTCTCTCGGACTCTGGTTTCTCCTTGAGGAACCTCTCTGCTTCTCTGCTTCCCTCCTGATTTTTCTTTTCTTTCTTCCTTGGATCGGCTCACTCTTATACCTGTTCTGGGCAACCTCTCTTGATGAGGTGTCGATGGGGGGGAGATGAAAGAGCTGAGGTGGCTGGGGAGAAGCTGGGAGACCGGTGGCTTTTGGGGGAGAGATTTTGGGGAGGAGGGTTGAGGTGTTGACCCCCCCTCTTCCCCTGTAACTCTCTCCTTCACTACCTCTCTCAAACACTCTGCTCCTCTTTTCTTCTCCTCCCCCAATTTCATCCCCCTTTTTATTTTTTATTTTTTTTGGTCTTTGATCCCTTTTTTTTAAGGATCTGGACTGTTTGTTCTCTTTTTTTTTTTTTTTTTTTCATTTTATACCTGTTAAGAGGGAAATGATCCATCCACTTAAAATCTTACATGTGTCAAGTGCGCCTTCGGAGCCTGAGCGCTCGGAGTGTCTCGCACTCGGCTTCCCATGCACTCGGCCGCCCTTGTGCCCGGCCTCCCGGGTAGCGCTCGGAGTTATGATCCTACTCGGTGGTGGGAGTCAGAGTCCTATTGAGATTCTGCTACCTCCAGAGAGTCCTTCTCCCGGCCTGATACGACAGCGACTATTTCGGTCGGCCATTACTCACACGTTGACACGTGTCAGCCCCAGAGCTGACCGACCTAGCTTCCTTGGCTAAGGTCTCCGACTCCTACTCGGAGTCTACCACTTGAGCGTCCCACAGAGCGACGTGTGGCAATCCTATTGGTGATCTATCTCCCTGAGTCCTGGTGCCTCCATGCCTCTTTCCGATCTATAAGTAGAGGGAAACCCCTCAAGGTAAGCCCTTACGCACGCACAAGTTACAAGCTATTATCATTCAAACTCTCTCATCGTCCCACTCTTTAAACTGGAGATAGCTTTCTGCTATCTCTTGACTGTTTACCTTGGGAATCTAACTTAGGCATCGGAGGGTATTCGGGGCTTAGGCGCCCCCTTCTTTGTCTCATCTCTGTGATTGCAGGTCATTTAGAGCGCAGTTCGACGGGTAATTTCCAACCGTAATAGTTTGGCGCCCACCGTGGGGCCTCTTTTGACTGAGTTTAGCGTGTGCGTATTCTTATTTCAATGGCTCACAGAAGAACTCGAGTACGGGCGTCGCGCGCCCCTTCTGAGACATCGGTACATATGGGTAGTACCGAAAGCTCGACGAGGGCGGACCGTGAGCCTGCACCCCCAGTGCCAGAACCTGCACCAATACTAGAACCAGCACCAGTACCACCGCCGGCGCCGGCGCTATCCCCGAGCCACACGCCGTCGGTAACACCACCGCAAACTCCTCCCCAATACGTCACTCGTCAGCAGTTTGATGAGCTGAAGCAGCAAATCGAGTAGCTTGCGAAAGTCTTGAGGGGGGCTCAAGCAAGCAATTCGGTAGCGAGAGGAGAGAATCCTCATCCGGCACCGAATCCACCACCAGAAGTCCCGCAAGCGGCCCATCTGCCAAGGGCGAGGGTGGATCCGGCAAACGCTTTGCCAAACAATCTCCCGGCAGGTGATCAAGCTTCTGGACGAAGCGTGGCCCGGCCCATCGGTCAGAATCCCCCGCCACATCAACACCAGGCGCCGGTGGCGCCACCTCTGGTGGGAGGCCCGGGGTCCTTCCTCGATGACCTCCGACGGGAAAGAGTTAACGAAGAAACACCAGGTTCTGGCGCTCAGCCTCCGGACACTCCCCAGTCCGAGGTCGAGCGGCGTCTACTTGAGATAACTACTCTGCTTCAACAGGTGGAGCAAAAGAAAGTAGCCCCGCCGAGAACGGCCTATAATGCAATCACGACACTCTCGGATGCGATCATGAGGGCACCCCCTCTCAATAACTTCAAGATGCCGGTCTTGGACTCCTACCATGGAAGTACCGACCCCGAGCAGCACTTAGACGCCTTCGTCTCCACAACACTATTCTACGCCCTGAGCGACAGCCTCATCTGCAGGATGTTTCCTTCAATGCTCAGGTGAGCTGCTCGCATGTGGTTCAATAATCTCCTGGCCAAGAGCATTACCTCGTTCGAACAGCTATCGAACAAGTTCTTGACGCACTTCCAAGCAAGCCGAGTGCGCAAGAAAACATCATACCATCTGTCAACAGTCAAGCAACAGAAGGACGAGTCCCTATGGGACTTCATTAAGCGTTTCAATACAGAGGTGCTTGAAATCAAGGACGTCGAGCCCGCGGTGCATATGTCTAGCCTGCAGGCCGGCGTCACCGATCGTCAGCTTTGTTGGTCCTTTGCCAAAAAGCCACCGAAGAATCTGGACGACCTGCTAGCTAGATGCTAGAAGTACGCCTCCGCAGACGAGACGACTAGGGCCCAGAAAAATAATACCGTGAATAATCTGAAGACCGACCCAAAACCGGTAGACAAGAAAAGGTCGGAGACGGCTGATCCGACTCCAAGTTTTGGAGACTCAAAAAAGCAGAAATCCGATAAAGATCAAAATTACCGGCATCCGTACAAGAGCTTCGAGTATTATACTCCACTCAACACTTCGATGACGGAGATTCTCGAAGTGATCAAGAACGATCGGAACCTCCGATTCCCGCCAAAAGCACTTGGCGACGGGAGGAATAAAGATTGCTCCCAATACTGTCGCTTCCATCGTGACTACGGCCACAAAACGGAGGAGTGCAAGTACCTCAAAGGAGTGATTGAGGACCTTATCCGACGAGGATACTACGGCAATTTTGTTTGGAACACTGACCGAGCACTGGATCCCGCTTGGAGGGACCGGGGATTACCACCTCCACCTCCGAGGAACCCTCAACCCAACGACTGCCAAGCGGACGCTGACGATGACCAAAACGCCGTTCGGAGGGACGACAAAGACCCTGATGTAGGGCCGGCTCCCCTCAGATAGTGGGTTGGCGCCATCCAGTTTGGGTCGGTAAAAAGCTCATCCGGAGTCGGAAAAGAGAGGGTGTCGGTAAAAGAAAGACTTGGAGGCCGATAACACTCCCAGTCCGAGTCCATCCCGTCCTGGTCAGAACCAGAAGCTGTCCTCCGAGAAAGCCGAGGAAGAAGAAGAAGGAAGTCCCATCCGGCTTCAAAGAGAAGAAAGGTCGAGCGGAGGTTCCTAGGTAGTCCGCATCCGAAGGACCGACCGTGCACAGCAATGGGCTTGCGCATCCCTGGTGATAATGGAGTCAGTGCCATCACTAAGGAACCCCAAGCAGAGGGCAAAGTAGTCCCCACCATCATAGGACCAGCAATCGGAAACGCCTCTCCGCGTACAAGAAAGCCCGCGGAAGAACACTTGCAAACTCCGATCGCGGACAATCGGCCAGAGAAGACCATCCCGGTCGGCTACCTGCTGCCCGAGGAACAAAGGGAATGATCCTACAGCATACCCCAGACATTACAGACCGGGCTCGTATAAGCTAACCACCCTTGGCTCGTATAAACTTTTTATTCTCAGTTCATTACAAAAATTTTCAATTATTTTTTCCAGCAAGTCTCAATTGTATACGGACCCCCTGAGGGCATCCGCTTAGTTTCTTTTAATACAGAACAACACATACAGTTTAGTCAACACAGCTAGTTTTTCATAGCCGATCCTTCTGGCCCAGCCGATCTCACCCAAGAGCAGGACGAACATCGCCCTCGGCGTATCTTCCTACCGCGGTCCACAAGCATACCACGGTAGCATGAAGACCATACTATTACCTTCCTACCATGGTCCACAAGCAGACCATCGTAGCATGAAGGTCACACCCGTATCTTTCTACCGCGGTCCACAAGCAGACCACGGTAGCATGAAGACCATACTCGTACCTTCCTACCATAGTCCACAAGCAGACCATCGTAGCATGAAGATCACACTCGTATCTTCCTACCGCGGTCCACAAGCAGACCACGGTAGCATGAAGACCATACTCGTACCTTCCTACCATGGTCCACAAGCAGACCATCATAGCATGAAGGTCACACCCGTATCTTCCTACCGCGGTCCACAAGCAGACCACGGTAGCATGAAGACCATACTCGTACCTTCCTACCATGGTCCACAAGCAGACCATCGTAGCATGAAGATCACACTCGTATCTTCCTACCGCGGTCCACAAGCAGACCACGGTAGCATGAAGACCATACTCGTACCTTCCTACCATGGTCCACAAGTAGACCATCGTAGCATGAAGGTCACACCCGTATCTTCCTATCGCGGTCCACAAGCAGACCACGGTAGCATGAAGACCATACTCGTACCTTCCGACCATGGTCCACAAGCAGACCATGCTCGCATGAAGAACACACCCATATCTTCCTACCAAGGTCCACGAGCAGACCAAGGTAGCATGAAGATCACTCGTACCTTCTGACCATGGTCCACAAGCAGACCATGCTCGCATGAAAAATACACCCATATCTTCCTACCAAGATCCACGAGCAGACCAAGGTAGCATGAAGATCACTCGTACCTTCCGACCATGGTCCACAAGCAGACCATGCTCGCATGAAGGACACACCCATATCTTCCTACCAAGGTCCACGAGCAGACCAAGGTAGCATGAAGATCACTCATACCTTCCGACCATGGTCCACAAGCAGACCATGCTCGCATGAAGGACACACCCATATCTTCCTACCAAGGTCCACGAGCAGACCAAGGTAGCATGAAGATCATTCGTACCTTCCGACCATGGTCCACAAGCAGACCATGCTCGCATGAAGGATACACCCATATCTTCCTACCAAGGTCCACGAGCAAACCAAGGTAGCATGAAGATCACTCGTACCTTCCGACCATGGTCTACAAGCAAACCATGCTCGCATGAAGGATACACCCATAACTCCCTACCAAGGTCCATGAGCAGACCAAGGTAGCATGGGGATCGCTCGTACCCTCCGACCATGGTCCATAAGCAGACCAGGCAGAATGAATAACACAACTTTTACCATGGTCCACAAGCTGACCATAGTAACATGAAGACCATGCCCAGGCCTACCCAAAAACACAATCGGACGTCAAAAGCCAGACTGGGGCAACCATGCTCATCCCCCAAGCATCTTGCCACCCAGATAAACCTAACTGCCCTCGGCTAGCCTACGTACCAAGCCGATGACACTTCCGGGGTAGGAAGGCAGTCGAAACAAAATACCACGCAGCCGGATTTGGAGTCGTGAACTTTCTTAATTATTACCAGATTCGGAGTCGTGAAGTTTCCTAATTATTATAAGCTACTCGGCCTTAGCTACTTAATCTTGGCCTACCGAGGGCCGAACGAAACACAATGGAAGAAAAAGACAGACAAAATGGATTTTTACTAATGACAGCCCTAGAAGGGCAATATTACAGATATACAAAGAAAAAAAAATACAAATTTACAAGGGAAGCTTCTTCTCCTCGGCTGGCAGCGCAAGTTTGGGGAGCTCCACCAGTGGAGTCTGCGGCACTTCGTAGTGGGGAAGGTTGTCCTCGGGCGAAGGGGCAGCCTCTATAGCCATAGCCGGCTCCGCCAAACCTTCCTCAGTGGCGGGCGAAGTTTCCCCGGATGCCGAGGCCCCTAGTCCTTCAATTTGGGCGACAATCGGAATTGTCGACCAGTTTATCTTGAGGGCCCCCTTATCCCTCAGCTGCTCCCTCAGGTACATCACACCCCTCTCGAAGTAGCCGCAAGCCACCTCATCGACGTCGTCATCGTACTGGGCCGATGATTTGTATTCGTCTACAGCTCGAGCCAACCCCGCTTGGTAGTCTTCCTCGGCCTTGACAAGTGCCTCCCTGGCAGCCCGAGCCTCATCCTCGGACTTCTGCAGACGCTCCTCCAACTTCAACCTTGCCTGCACCTCAGCCTGCAGGTCCTCCTCGGCCTTCTTCCGTTTGTCCTCGGAAGACCGAAGCCTCTCTTTAGTGGCGAGCACCTTCTTGTGCTCCTTATCAAGATCGGCCTCGCCCTTGGTCAGAGACGTCTGGAGGGTGGCCTTCTCCTTAACGGGGGCCTCAACCTCCGAGGATTTGTTTACCAAGTTCTTTTTGGTGGCCTTCAAAGCCTCGCGCAAGGAGATTTCCAGAACCTCCTTCTCGTCCAAGTCAAAGAACGTGCGGCATGCTCGTTCGCTGAGCTCGGCGAAAAGGTTGGCAGCCTATACTAAAGAAAACAAAGATAGCAGTCGATCAGTACATATGGAAACACTGATAAAACAAAAATGATAAACAAGCGCCGATCATTACCTGGGCGCAGGCAGTGAATCCCCGGGCGTAGACGTCCTCGTTGGGCAGGCCGGACGTAAATTTGATGTCCTCCGGCAGGCGCCCCTCCGTGACGATGATCCTGGCTGCCCTCTGGCTCCTGAAGATCGAGTCCGAAGGCCTCAGCTTGAGCGTGGGGTTGAAGGTCGTTGTCAGAGCCCCTTGCTTCTTGCCCTACTGGCGAGCTATACCCTCGGCTTCCTCCCTGGTGGCCCCTGGGGCCCCGGTTAGATCAACAACCTTGGGGCTGTCGGTAGCCCCCTTGGCCGTAGACGTTGCAGCGCCCTTGGTCTTGGCTGCCGAAGGGACGACCGTCTGCCGGGGCTGGACTTCCTTCACACCCCCTTGGGCGGGCTGGACTTCCTTCGTCGCAGCCCCCGCCGTTGCCTCCTCTCCACCGCCAAGCCGAGGAGTCGGCCGGGAGCTCGGCGGCCGACTTTATCTTTTTCTTCGGTGGCTCCTCGGGCATGGGCCCCTTACCCTTGGCCTCTGCCGTGGCCTTCGGCTCCTCCCGAGGGTGAGCTCTTGCCTGGTCACCGGAAGGTTGAACTTTCGATCCCGCCTGGCCGCTAGCGGGCTGAACTCCCTTCTCGGTCTCGGCCTTCCGCTTGCCCATTATCCGGGCAACGATCTAGTCGTCCTTGAAGTTCACTGCAATGAGAGAATGGTCAGTGACATAAACAAAATAGCAGTGCATAGTCAAGCCTTAAAACTATTACTCACCCAGTAGACCGTGCTCAGCCAATTGCGTGGGATCCGCAAGATCGGACAGGTGAACCGTCTTCCCGGTCATCATCTTGCGTTGGATCTTCCTCTCCTCCATCGTCAGAAAGGGAACTTTGTTGAACCTTGTGGCGTCGACCACTAACCAGACGTTCGACAGAGGGAAAGGCGGACCGCCCGTGGGAGGGCCCACGAAGAAGAACTTATCCTTCCACCCGTGGATGGAGGAAGGTTTCTGGGAGATAGCCGGGAGCTTCTTCCCGCCCCTTTGGCTAAAGAAGTACCACCCGGTCATAGCTCGGGCTACGTTCAGACTAGCCAACTGGAAGACCGATCGGAACAGGTTCGCGGTCGGAGTCTCACCCAGTCGACGGACAAACATAATGAAAGCAAAGATGCACCGCCACCCATTCGGAGCAAGTTGGGAGGGGGCGATGCGGTATGTCTGAAGAATTTCTACAACTAAAGGGTGGAGAGGGGACCTGAACCCTGATTTCAGAGTGTGTTCGTACACACAGATCTCCGACGTAATCACCGTACAGGCCCGTTCGTCGGAGGTAGGGAGCCGAGTGCAGACATTTGTCATGGGCTCCTCGAGCTGGTATGCCCGGCAGATCGATGACAAAGCCGCCTCGGTTTTGATTTTACTCGGCACCTTCCAGGCTGGAACGGTGCCGAATGCCGCTACCGGCGGTCGGCCACCCCTCTGGCGGGAAGCCTGTTGGGGTGGAGGGCCCACGGGACGACCGCGCTCTTCCGCCTCAGAGGAACCCTTATCGAATTCCTCCAAGCCGGAGGCCCTAGATTCAGAGGACCATCCTGCCGAAGAGGAAGATGATTCATCAGAAGAGGAAGAAGTTTGGGACCGGGTCATTCTTCTGATCACTCTCACCATACCGGAAGACGTGATGCTATTAGAAGAAAAGCTACTAAGCATGAACTGAAAGGGAAACGATTAGAAGACTTACTGGTTTCAAGAAAGGTGACCGAATGCACGAATGGAGGCTTGAAAACAAAGATCGACTGGGCTCCGAGTGCTCTGATAGAACTCCGATTACAATTGAAGCAAATGGTCGAATGAATGAAGTGGGAAAGTATTTATAGGACAAGTGACTGAGAACTGTCTCTTCGGGTTCCGGACACGCGTTTCAGCTCCATTGGTTGTCGTCTGCCACGCCGGATGCGACGTGACGGGCTGACATGCGCAATGATGGTGCTTCTTCTCGAGGCGCTCCGCCTCTTATGGACCGTCGGATTAATATGACAATCCGTGTGAACTTCAGTCTCAGCCATCCGATGCACTCGGTCGATTCGAAGACGAGTGGCATTTAATGGCGCTCGTTCTCGAGGCACACCGCCACCCGGTGGCCATTGGATCATGGATTGATCCGCGTCAAGTTGGGAGATCGACGGTCAAGCACTCTCGCATAAACCGAGATTAACGCCTCGAGCCCCGTGCCTCAATCAATCGTGCAGACAGAGCGTAACCGCCTCTACTCGAGAATACCCTGAGTCATTCAATGTAGCCATTAGTCTGACGGTCGGCCTCATACTGCGCAGGCTTTTTCAACAGTTTGACTTGTTGCACTATCGAATTCGCTGCATCTGACAGCACAAGGGGCATCTGTTAAGAGGGAAATGATCCATCCACTTAAAATCTTACACGTGTCAAGTGCGCCTTCGGAGCCTGAGCGCTCGGAGTGTCTCGCACTCGGCTTCCCATGCACTCGGCCTCCCTTGTGCCCGGCCTCCCGGGTAGCGCTCGGAGTTATGATCCTACTCGGTGGTGGGAGTCAGAGTCCTATTGAGATTCTGCTACCTCCAGAGAGTCCTTCTCCCAGCCTGATACGACATCGACTATTCCGGTCGGCCATTACTCACACGTTGACACGAGTCAGTCCCAGAGCTGACCGACCTAGCTTCCTTGGCTAAGGTCTCCGACTCCTACTCGGAGTCTACCAATTGACCGTCCCACAAAGCGACGTGTGGCAATCCTATTGGCGATCTATCTCCCTGAGTCCTGGTGCCTCCATGCCTCTTCCCGATATATAAGTAGAGGGCAACCCCTCAAGGTAAGCCCTTACGCACGCACAAGTTACAAGATATTATCATTCAAACTCTCTCATCGTCCCACTCTTTAAACTGGAGATAGCTTTCTGCTATCTCTTGACTGTTTACCTTGGGAATCTAACTTAGGCATCGGAGGGTACCCGGGGCTTAGGCGCCCCCTCCTTTGTCTCATCTCTGTGATTGTAGGTCATTCAGAGCGCAGATCGACGGGCGATTTCCAATCGTTACAATACCCAAATTGCCCCCCACTCCTTTTTCATTATATGGATTATATATATATATATATATATATATATATATATATATATATATATATATATATATATATATATATATATATATATATATATATATATATATATATCATTCCTTTTTTTTATATATCTTTGTTTCATTCATTTATTATTATTATTATTATATTTTATTTTATTTTTTTATTTTTTACACCCCTCTCATTGCGGATGGTACCCCAATGAGAGCGGAGATCCCTGCAGTGGCAAAATCGGGGTGCTGACAGATACCTCTCTTCAATCGAAATTATACTAATTGAGGTTGAAGATAAGAAGATCCCAGTTTTGCTACAACCATTATTGGAAAGCTAAGTAAAACAAAATACGGGCTCTCTTGATTAGTGGCCATGGTGACCTTGGAACTCTCAAAACGGACCCAAAAAAATAAAATTATGCTTTCACGCATTTTGCGGAACCGCTCGGGGAGATTATTCCTCAACAATGGAATAAAATCTCAAAAGCGAAACTGACACCCCACACACGCGAGCCCCAAAGTCAGAATCAAAGGCGAGCTTTCACACATTTAGCGGAACTGCTCGGGGAGATTATTCCGCAATAACGGAACCAAATCTCAAAAGCGAAACTGACATCTCGCACAGGCGAGCCCCAAAGTCAGAATCGAAGACGAAAGGCTAGTGTCTCAAAGAACAAGGACCGCATTAGCGTGAACTGTCAAAACTCATCAGACAAAAACTGGGAATTCCTATACTCAATAGGACCCCAACCATAAGAGATTCACAGGCGATGAATGGGATGAATCGAAAAATAGGCAAGCTCAAGACAAATACACAAGATTTAAATACCTAAGGTAAATATCAAGCATCAATCATAAGATGAATGAAGCATTAAATGGTGATGAAATAACTAAGATGAACAATGAGGAGATTTTCATTCAAGGTCATAAGCAAACATCACAATGCCAGCATACTAAATGTAAACACCAGTACAATTAAATACAGAGCAATGTTAATTCAAGTAACAAAGGACCTGGGATATCCCTAAGGGACAAACACTTGGATGGGGGAGACCACAGGCAGGGTTCTAGTCAAAACCATGGTAGACCGGTTCTCCCAGGTAGAGGCAATGTTTTGAACTAAATCCAGAGTTAGCTCCCTGCAAGGCAATGGCTCATCAAGAGATTCATGTATAGGAGGTGGTAGGCCATGCTGTTGATGTAGTCAATTCAGAGAGTAGAACGTCGTATGTGTAAGACCCATAAATTGGACATGAGTGCCACCCGGGGTGCTCGTCACAACGTAATTCTCTCTCCGCCAGCTACAACCCCATCGGATGTCTGCGGATCTGATCATGGTGAGTCGGCTTGGCCAATCCATCTCTTTGTGGAGGTCTGCACCATTGGCTCTCCCCCAGTATTGGTTATATGTGAACTCAGGAACTTGTAGAGCTGGAATCAAACTCAATCTCTCTAGGAGCCAACACTGCAGTAAATGCGGCGACTCTATAAATCAATCCAAATCGAACTTGCTGTTATGCCTTGCCATCACATCAAGGCCGTTCAATGTTTCTGCCAATACAGTTGGTATAATATCACCACCATCATTAGCATGGATAATGAGGTCCACTATGGCAGGGGACTCTGTGCGCTTTTGGCTTCTTAGCAAGTAATGAGCGATCATGCAGTAGATGAATACTCTTCCCCTATGTACCTTTGCTTGGAAGTCCTCAGGGTCTTGGCGTGCATACTTTTTAGTCATTTCCTAGATGTCTAATCCCCTATTCTTGAAGAAAACTTTGACTTCTTCCTTACTCCACTCGAAGTGTTCTCGGATCTTTTGAGTGTACTCGACCCAAAGTGGAGGTTTGAAGATCCTCTCCCTGTAAGGGTACATCAGACATGCCCTGAATTCCTCCACTGTAGGGCACATCATTGCATCACCATATTTGAAGACGTGCATTGAGGGGTCCCAGAATTTGGCGACTGCTTTTAACAAACCAGGACAAAGGTGCATGTTCTGAAGGCCACATAGGGCTTCAAGATGATATGGCTTTAAAGGTGAGGTGTCTCTCTCAGAATTGAACCATTCCCACTTCCTAAGACCTTTGTTCATGTTTTTCGTGCAGCTGCCAAAAAAAAAGTTAGTCTTGTACATCACAAAAGTAGTAAACAAAGGGTTCAAGCCCACAATAAAATGTTCATACAGTTGAGAGGTCTCCCACTTAGGAGTGCATAAACATGAATATTCGAATGCATTTTAATAAATCATGCACAACTTTACTGCATATTATAGCTGTGTCTGTGCACTACATCTTAATAGTCAGACAAAGTGCAACGAAGATGAAGGCCTAGCTAGGCTGACAAGAAGCTGTCCACATGGTTAACCATGAGAGGATCTTTGGGTTGCTCATGTAAAGTGACTGATCCCCAAGAGAGGATGCCACCTTTTGGGCAAAGAAACATGGACCTTGGAATTTGGGACACCATCAAATGGATGAATAAAAGATGAATTCCGGTCGAGTTATAGGATTGTATAGAATGGCCTACTCACGAGAGACAGTGCCATATAGGTTTGCTCACAAAGGAAGGAGGCCAAAGACGTAGACTCTGGGAATCCGTTGGATTGGAGAACGGGAGAAGAGTTTCAGCCATAGAAGGATTTCTTTCCTTGATAATGATGAAAAGACACGACCTTTTAGCTGATAATAAGCCTGATCAGATCGAAGATGTCCAAGGTTTCACAAAGTATGGAAGTCCAACCCCCTCTTTTTTTTTTCAGGGGTAGAACTAAACATAGTACTTCTTTACCTGGTCCAGATTTATCAGATACTGTAATTCTTTGCCATCAAGGTCGGTCAACCGTATAGCCTTGCCTGGGAGGATTTCTTTGATAATAAAAGGTCCACTCCAGTTTGGACGGAACTTACCCCTAGGGTCGTGTATGGGAGCCCTCTGCTCTTTTAGCACCAAGTCTCCAACAACCAAGTGACGAGGATGTACTTTCTTATTGAAGGTGGCAGCAATCCTCTGCTGATACTTCTTTGAATTGTCTGCAGCCCTCATCCTTTTTTCATCAATAAAATTTAATTCCTTATTTCTCGCTCACCTCCATTCAGCCTCAGAGATCTTAGATTCCATAAGGGTCCTCAAGGAAGGGACCTCTAATTCAAAGGGAAGAACTGCCTCCATACCATAAACTAAGGAGTAGGGAGTTGCTCCTGTAGATGTCCTAACCGAAGTGCGGTAGGCTCATAAAGCATAGGGAAGCTTATCCGCCCAGTCCGTGTTACTTTGTGTCATCTTCTGCAGGATAACCTTGATGTTCTTGTTAGCTGCCTCGACTGCCCCATTTGTCTGTGGGCAATAAGGAGAAGACCTATGCTGATTGATATGGAACTTCTCACACAAGTCTTGCACCTTACCTCTGAAATGTGTACCTTGATCAGATATCAAATCCTGAAGCATGCCGTGGCGGAAAATGATGTACTCCTGTAAGAACTTGGCCACTTTGTTGGCAGTGAGCTTAGCATAGGACTGTGCCTCCACCCACTTCGTGAAATAATCTATGGCTACCAGGATAAATTCATGTCCATTGGATGCCTTGGGGTTTATCTTCCCAATCACATCTATACCTCAGGTCGAAAATGGCCAAGGAGAGCTCAAAGTATACAAATTTGCTGGGGGCACGTGGATAAGATTGGAAAATATCTGGCACTTGTGACATCTTTTCACAAAGTCGATACAGTCTGCTTCCATTGTGTTCCAATAATACCCCAAGCGTAAGATCTTTTTAGCAAGCATCCTGGCATTCATGTGGGGTCCACATATCCCTTCAAGGATTTGTTCAATAACATTCCGGGCCTATTCCTCATCGACACAAACCAATTGGACTCCATCATAAGACCTCTTATATAGAATATCTTCACATAATATGAATTGGACAGCACATCTCCTCAGGGTTTTCTTCTCTCCTGATGTCGCATCTACAGGGTATTTAGATTTCCTGATGAAATCCACCATAGGGGCGAACCAAGGTCGACCATCTGTTGTCAGCGCATTGACTTCTTCATCCATGTAAGCCGGCTGTATCATTCTTTCAATTATCAAAGGTTGCATCTTCTCATTTGGATTACCCCCATCATTGACGCTAGCGTTGCCAACGCATCAGCATATCGATTTGTATCTCTCGGGAAGTATCCAAATTCTATCTCTTTGAATTTACTGGCCAAGACCTAAGCCCAATGTTTATAAGGTACGATCTTTTCATCTCTTATCTTCCAGTCTTCCTTGACTTGATAGTTGATGACTGAAGAGTCTCCATACACTTTCAATTTCTGTACACCAAAGGACAAAGCCGCTCGGAGCCCTCTCACACAGGCTTCGTAGTCCGCAATATTATTTGTGCATTCAAACTCCAAGCGAAAAGACAAAGGTATGAAGGCACCGTCAGGATCGACTAGCAATACCCCAGCTCCATATCCTCGATGGTTTGCCGCGCCGTCAAAGAACATCACCCAAGTGTCATCTCCCAGTTCTTCCTGAACAGTGGAAACTTCTTCACCAGGAAATACGTCGTCCAATTGCTTAAGATTTCCTTCGATTGAGAGGGATGACAAATGCTCAGCGATCACGCTTCCCTTGATAGAACTTTGGTTCATGTAGGTAATATCAAACTCTGAAAGCAGCAACAACCACCATGCCATCCTTCTTGTCAGGGTTGGCTTCTCGAAAAGGTACTTGATCGGGTCCATGCGAGAGATGAGGACAATAGGATACGAGAGCATGTAATGTCTTAATCTCCTCGTTACCCAGACCAAAGCCATGCATGTTTTCTCCAAAGGGGTATAGTTAACCTCATAGCCCATGAACTTCTTGCTCAAATAATACATAGCCCTCTCAGTACGTCCATATTCGTCATGCTGGGCAATCATGGATCCCATTGACTCTTCTAAGATAGACAAATACAACAGAAGTGGTCTCCCAAGGGTTGGCGGGACCAAAACTAGCGGATTAGTCAGATATGCCTTGATCCTATCGAAAGCCAACTGGCACTGGGGATTCCAAGTTTTTGTCTAGTCCTTCTTTAATAGCTTGAAAATAGGTTCATAGATGACTGTCAGATGCGCTATGAATCTGTTTATGTATTGCACTCTTCCTAGGAATCCTCTGATCTCCTTTTCTATTCTTGGAGGAGGGATTTCAGATATAGCTTTAATCTTGGCTGGGTCAATCTCTATACCCCTCTCACTCACCAAGAAGCCCAACATTTTTCCAGCAGTTACTCCAAAAGCACACTTTTGTGGATTCAGCCTCAACTTGTATCGCTTTATCCGTTCAAAGAATGTCCTCAATGCCATGAAGTGATCCTCCTTAGTAATTGACTTCACAATCATATCATCTACATATACTTCAACTTCCTTATAGATCAAGTCATGGAGGACAGTAGTAGCCATTCTTTGGTAAGTGGCCCTAGCATTCCTAAGCCCAAATGGCATTACTATATAACAATAAGTACCCCAATCTATAGTGAATGAAGTCTTCTCTTTATCCTCTGGTGCCATCTTTATCTGATTGTAGCCTGAAAAACCATCCATGAAAGATAACAGTGCATGTCCAGCGGTGTTGTTGACCAATATGTCAATCTTGGATAGCGAAAAGTCATCCTTAGGGCTTGCTTTGTTCAGATTCCTATAATCTACACATACCCTTAATTTACCATCTTTCTTTGGGACAATGACAGTATTGGCCAACCACTCAAGGTAATAGACCACTTCAAGAAAACCGGCATCAAGTTACTTCTCGATATCCTCCTTGACCTTCAAAGCCCACTCTGGCCTCAATCTCCTCAACTTTTGTTTGTGGGACTTTGAACCAGGTATCAAGGGAATCTTATGTTGGAGCACCTGAGGGTCTATTCCAGGCATATCCTCATTAGACCAGGCAAAGACTTCTTGAAATTCTTTGAATAACTACACCATATTAGCTGTTTCTTCCTCAGTTAAGGTTACCCCAACCTTGATCTCATGGGGCTCTTCAGTCGAGCCCAAGTTGACCATTTTGAAATCCTCTTCGACTGGTCGGGCCATTATTTCTTTCGAGGCATTGATAGATCACATTAACTCAGGAGAAGGTTCATCATTTTCATCATTATCCGAGTCAGAGTTAGTATAATCGACAGGAATGGAAGAAGAAGAAGACACAGTATAATCAAAAGTGAAATTTTCATTAATAATAGAAGAGGTGTCTACAGGATAGGAGGTCCCAAGTGGACAGAATCAATACTAGAAAATGTTTGCATCTTATCTAAACTTGTATTAGGCACAGACACAGCCAAATTGTTCAAAATACATGACTCATTAAAAAAGAAAAAATGGTCTACACAACTCCAATTAGGGATAAACCCATCAAAAGGATGAATAAGTTGGTGTGGACCCAAATCCTCGCTCTCGCTTTCCTCGGTGATGGCCAAGACTCCTTCGTCGTCGAACAAGCTGTCGACATCTACGAACTCTGATCTCATCTTCGCCGTGTCACTTTGCTTTTGAATCCTCATCAGCTCTAGCTCTACCCAATCAATATCACAGTCAAAGAAGATCTCAAAGCCAGGAACTCGTCGTTGAAGGTGCACGTCATACCATGGCTCAGGGAAGCCACAGAATGGAAAGTCTGACCCTTCCTTGACGAAGCGTCCATTAAGAGTTGAAAAAGGTGAGATCTCTTCTTCACTATGAATCCCATCGAAATGGAAGCTATGGATCTCTTGGTCCGACCATTGTTGCTGCCATGTCTTACTACTGCTGTCTTTTCTTGGAAAAACTAAAAACTGCCTACTATTCTTGTACTTTATTTTTTCGAGCCTCGAAAGATGGTCATCGGCTCTCCTCCGCTTCTGATCAATCAGGGCTAGGTCTTCCCTGGAAGGAACGTACCCCAGTCCAAATCTGTTCTCATTTATCATTAGAGAAAACACATTGGTGTCACCGTCTTGATGCAAAGCTAGACCCATTCCTCGAAAAAAAGACATGTTAAGCAATGAATTAAATACAAAATTTAAATTCTTGCCTGAGGGTTCTGACTATGCTGTTAAGATTGAATTGATCTGGAACCCACTTAGTTGCACCCCTGTCCTCTGAACTGCTGTCTCCCACTGCCAGGGCATTAACCATATCAGAATCGGCATACACTGTCACCACCACCCCTTCATATAGGAATCTGACCTTCTGATGCAATGACGAGGTGAGGACTCCTTCTTTGTGGATTCAGGGCCTTCCCAAAAGTAGATTGAAGGAAGCAGGTATGTCCACAACATGAAGCTCGACAACAAACATAGCAGGACCCACCTTAATTTTTGCATTAAGTACTCCATTGATGGTCCTCCTGGTACAGTCATAAGCCTTAACACAGTGTGTGGACGGCATGAGCTCTGCCTCATTGAAGCCAAGATGTTTGAAAGTGCTGAGAGGGAATACATTCAATGCTGAACCTTCATCTACAAAAAATCTTGGAATCAAGTGATCCCTGAGGCCGATGGTGATATAGATAGCCTTGTTATGCATCCTTCCTTCATCAGTGAGGTCGGGATCACCATACATCAAGGAGTTAACAACATGAGATCCCCCAACTATGCTTGCTAGCTCAGTACAATTAGTGGAGACTGGAACTTGGATGCTGGCCAATGATTTCAGAACTGCGTCCCTGTGTGCTTTGGATGCCATGAGTAACCCCCAAATTGATACATTAGCCTGTATCTTTTCCAACTACTTCAAAATAGGGTTCCGGGGCTCAGGGGTAGTACATTGCTCTTTCCCCTTGTCTCTCGCCAACTGCCCAGGATTATCAACTATTAGGTTTGCGGGTTTGAAGGTCTTTCCACTCTGGGTTTCTGCCACAGGCTTGTCATCATACCTAGGGATGTAAATCTCCAGGTTACTGAAATCTTGGGTCGCCTGGGCTACCTCCAGCTCATCCTGAATGTATATGATCAAAGGGGTTCCCTTCTCAACCCTTGCTACAGAATGCTTTGTTTGTTGAGGGAAGACCACCTCTAGATCATATTCTAGTTCTTGCTTGATAGCCACAACCTCAGATGATCCCTCATACTTGTTCTGGTCATTTTAACTGTAAACGGGTGAAACTGAAGATGCGCCATATTCATCAGAATTCTCAAAAGGTAAAAAATTGTAACGACCATCCTCCTCCCCTTCCTCTATGAAGTTGACAGAGTGGTTAGGGAGAGGATTTTTTGTTGTAGATGCTAGTCGATTCTGAATGACAAAAGTTCTAGCCTCCAGTGCATCTTGAATCGCTTCCTTTAAGGCGAAGCAGAATTCTGTGCCATGCCCAGTCTGGTTGTGGAACTTGCAGAATCTGTCCCGCCTAAAACTTACTGGGAGAGGATTAGGTAGTACCATTGGTCTAGGGGGCTTTAATTGGCCAGCCTTCATCAACTTATCCATGATCAATTCTCTTGGTAAATCCAGTTTGGTATATTGTCTGCTTGCTCTTTGATTCCTCTGAGGATACAGAGCTTCAATCAATAACGGGGCTGAAGAGGCCGCTGCCACACTCTTGGCCTGAGAAAAAGAATTTGCACTAGACGCTTTGGAAGAATTATTTCTCCTGCTTGAGCTGCCCTCGGATATTACCTTATCGCCTTTATGCGGGAGATCCCCGTGGTTGATCGCATCCTCGATCTGTTGTCCAGTGGCGATTAAGGTCTGGAACGTGGTGATGCCTTGTCCAAAGATAAAAGTTTTATATGGGTTAGCCAACCCTCTCATCATCATGGTGACTTGCTCTCTCTCAGAAGGTCTATTCCAGATTGCACAGCAATGGCCCTGAACCTAGCCAAGTAAGCAGTGAATCCTTCTCCAGGAAACTGCATGATTGTTTCTAACTGCCTTCTGTGTGTTTCCACTTTAGTGTTATAAGAATAATGTTCCACAAAAGCAGTTATAATGTCTACCCAGGACTTGATTTGGGAGGGTTTCAAGTGCGAGAACCATTTGTGAGCCCCACTAGATAAAGAGAACTGAAATGCTAGGCCCAATTGCTCATCTGTGAACCCTCTCCCTATCCTCAAGATGCCAGTAAATGATCTAAGATGGGTGGTGGGGTAACCTGACCCATCAAATTTCTCCAGAGGTCATTTGAATTTATCTGGCAGCTTGGCCTCTGGAAAGTAATTCACTCCCTCAGTGTCTATGATCTGATATTTCATTCCTTTCATTCCTCGAAGCAAATGCTCTACATTGTGCAACCGACTCATGACGGCTGAACTGGCCAACAGTTTACCCACTTCCGATAGCTTACTGGGGGAAGGCTCCTGAATCACTATCTACGGCGAAGGAGATGCATTCATGGGGGTGGTGGGATCATTGCCCCCTTCAGGTGAGGCTGCTACATTAGAGGCTGTTTGCGGCCCAATATTCATGTTTTGCTTGACCAATCCTACCATGTGTGAGGACAAAGATGGAAATCTTTAAAAGTCGCCACCTAGATTAAGGTTTAGGACCTTAGAAATGTGAAATCTCACCCCAAGGTAAGACTTCGATTGACTCATGACCCTTAGATTGGATTTCTGGTCCATCAGAGATTGGGTAAGCGTCAGGTTATGGTTATGGGAAGGGGTTAGGCACCCAAACTGCCCGATCGAAATCGGTCACCTAAACCTTTCATATGCTAGACTCTATTTGTTAAACCAAACTAAACCAAGTGATTTGATATCATTGAACCGAATATGTATCCATCAGACTGCCTACGTATTACGGAATTATTCCAAAAATCAGGTTTACCATCGTAGTTCAGGTGTGATTAAAGTTTATGGCTGTGATTTATGCTTGTGCATGATTAAGTTTATTGTTCAAGTTGAAGTGTATGCTTGAATGGATAAGAAACCCTATGGGTTAGGATCTGGATAGTCCATGTGGACTGATAGATAGTCCTAGTGGATCTGAGAATAACCCTATTTGGGTCAAAATATGGATAACCCTTTAGGGTTGGAATGTGGATAACCCTATCTGAGTCAAAATGTGGGTAACCCTATCTGGGTTGGAATATGGATAACCCTATCTGGGTCAAAATGTGGATAAATATCCTAGTGGATCTATGGATAGTCCAAGTGGACTAAGGTTTGGATCCGAATTTGAGTTTCTCTCAAATGCCCAACGTATCTTAGGGTTTGCCCGAGGAATCAGAATCCATGTAGTTTGGGCTGATGACCCATTCTGGGTCGAAATAAGGGTAGATATCCTAATGGATCTATGGATAGTCTGAGTGGACTAAGGTGTGGATCCGAATTTGGGTTTCTCCCAAATGGCCTACGTATCCTAGGGTTTGACCTAGGAATCATAATCCACGTAGTTCGAACTCTGGGTTAAAATGGTTGGGTATCCTATTGGATCTATGGATAGTTTGAGTGGACTAAGGTGTGGATCCGAATTTGTGTTTCTCCCAAATGGCCTACGTATCCTAGGGTTTGACCTAGGAATCAGAATCCACGTAGTTCGGGCTGATGGGTGAAATGAGAATAGAATATCCTAATGGATCTATGGATAGTCCGAGTGAATTAAGGTGTGGATCCGAATTTGGGTTTCTCCCAAATGGCCTACGTATCTTAGGGTTTGCCTTAGGAATCAGAATCCGTGTAGTTCGGGCTGATGGGTGAAATGAGAATGGAATATCCTAGTAGATCTATGGATAGTCCGAGTGGACTAAGGTGTGGATCCGAATTTGGGTTTCTCCCAAATGGCCTACGTATCCTAGGGTTTGCCCTAGGAATCAGAATCCGCGTAATTCAGACTGAAATAACCTGTTCTAGGTTAAAGATTGAGAACCTATTCTAGGTTTAGGGTTGAGAACCTGTTCTAAGTTTAGGATTTACTGAGGGGCAAGATCGTCCTGAATTACCCTTTCCAACCTAAGTTCTAATTTCGAAAAGTTTGGCAAAGCATTTTCTTTCTTTATTAAGGTTTTTATTATTCCCATTATGCTCTTCCCAAGAATGTAGGTGCCTAAATGCACGTCCCCACACCTAATATGTTTGCTAGGTGTACTGATATGACAGTTCGACTAGGGTGCAGCATAAATTAAATTATTGCCAAAAATAAAATATTTATCTATATATGGCATATAAAACATTTATGGTAAGAAATTCATATATTGTAAGATTGTTAGAAATCTCTTAAATATGGCATGTATTGTAAATAAAGCAAGAGCCTATATGGCATGACCTAGTATGCGAGATCTAATATGCATCTATATATCAATATGGTAAGTACCAATCATAGAATGCATATATGACATGAATTTTTCAAAAAAAAGGAAAGATCTTATATGCTATTTTCTAAGCATAGTGAGACTTAAAAAAAATTAAGATTTTGCTAAAATATGGTAAAAATTTATCTATTCTACCAAAAATAGCAACACATGGAATGTGACAAACATGATATGCACAATCCAAACAAAGCAGATGAATGCTCCAAATATAGCCATTTATCCAAATATGGCAGAATTCATTTAAACAATCATTGATGTTATAATGAATGAGACATCAATGAATCTTTTTTTTTGAAAAGTACAAAATTATCAAAACAAACATATGTTCAATGTTCTTTGAAAAATTGTAATTTTTATGAAGAAATTTGGAAAGATTAATGACTCAAAATTGTGAAAATTGTGACACAAGGTTCCAGATTATGGACAAAACTATGAACTGTATTCAGATTTGTCACATTATACAAGAATGACCATAAGTAGGTCTTTCAAACTCAAATCAAGCTCAACTTTTTTTCATAGAAAGATGACTTAATATATTATATTTCATATGAAGGATTTGAATTGCAACAGAAAGCAAAAATAGGTCAAAGATATGCCCTAAGATCGGACATGTGCACTGATAAAATTTGTTCTAGATTTTTGACCAGTTGCACTATAAATTCAAAATAAAATTCTATTCTTAATGAGAATTAAATACAGTCATATGTCTATGTAGATAACTGTCTGATCTAAAATTTCATTAAGAAAAACAAGTTAAAACTGTATATTTTCTTTGTGAGAAATAACTCTTTTCGATCATGCAAATCAGTACATCATGACAGATTCAAAATCAGAGCACTATGCACTTAAAAATTGATATCAATTCAACAAAAAATGAAAAAAATATGAAACTAGTTTCATTGTTTAGAAGACTTTCATGTCTAAAAAGTTCATGTTAAGTGGATTTTCTGATTATGGCCATAAGGCCTTTGTCTAGAGACTTTCTGATGGAGGATTGCATTACATCCGAAAAAAATAGCAATGTCAAAGACAAATTGTTTGATATTTTTCCCCAATTCCAAATGGAACCAGATTTTTAGGGTAGTCTTCTAACATATCAGAGAGACTCCCATAAAATTTTGGACTTGAAAATCTTAGAAAAAATACATATGATGTATGTCCTAAGTTTGAACCCTAAATCTAAAATTTATAGATAAGAAAACCACTTTATGAAATTTACAAAAAACATCAAACATCATTGTATATCATTCAAAAATTCATCATTGAATAGCTTAGACAAATTATCATTCATGAAAAATGTTAGACATAGGCATCCTAACATTAACAAGCATGTAATAGAGCATTCATGATTGAGATTTCATAGAAATTAGCCTTTTTAATCAAAATTGGCATTCGAGCATTCTAATGACCTCTAAATTGGTTTATAGTACTAACCTTGGGCTCAAATCGAGCGAAACCATTGATGAAGGGTGATTGGAGGTTGTATCAACCTCCTTTGAATGTGAATCATCCTTCTCCTCTCTTCTGCTTCTCTCTCTCTTCTTTTTCTCTTTTTTTTTCTTCTCTTTTCTTTCTTCTCTCTTTTCTCTCTCTTTCTTTCTCCCTCTCTCACGTTTTCTCTCTCTCACTCACGTTTTCCTCTCCCTCACCCACGTTCTCCTCTCTCTATGATCTAAAAAAAAACCCCTTTCCTCTCTTTTCTCTTGCCTATTTATACTTTTCTCTCCTCTTCTAGAAGATCCTTCTTTCCTTTCTTCTTTTTCCTAGAAAATCTTTTTTTCTTCCTTTTTCTTCTTTCCTTTCTTATTTTCCTTCATTTTTCTCTTCTCCCTCTATATTCCACACGTTTTCTATCTCTCCCTCTTCTAGAAAATCCTCTCCTCCTCTTTCCTTCTTCTCTCTTCCTTCCTTTTCTTTTTTTTTTCTTATAGAAAATCTTTTTTTTTTTCCATTTTTTCTTCTTTCCTTTCTTTTCTTCCTTCTCACGTTTTTTCTTCTTCCTTTCTTTCCTTTTTCTCCTTCTTCTCCTAGAAAATCCCTTCTCTCTTTCCTCTCTCTCCTTCCTTCTTCTAGAAAAATTCTTCTTTCTTTCCTTTCTTTCTTCTTTCCTTTCCTCTTCCTTCTTTTCCTTCCTTTTTTCTTTTCTCCCTCTCTTTTCACGTTTTCTTTCTTAGAAAACATTTCCTTTTTTTTTTATTTTTTTCTTTCCTTCCTTTTTTTTTCTTTCTCCCTCTCTCATTCACGTTTTCTTTCTAAAAAATGTGAAGGGGAATCTTTTCCCCCTTTTTTTCTTTTATTTCTCTCTCTTTCCTTTTTTTCTTTCTCCCATTCTCTTTCCTATGGCCTCTCTTTTCTCTCTCTTTCCACGGCCTCACTTTCCTCTCTATTTCCTAATATATATGTATATATATATATATATATATATATATATATATATATATATATATATATATATATATATATATATATATATATATATATATATATATATAAATAAATGTATTAATACATATAATATATCCATAAGATATGTATATCTATATATGTATACATATATATATAAATGTATTAATACATATAATATATCCATAAGATATATATATGTATTATATATAATAATATATTATACATTATACATATGTAAAAGAAATGCATTCATATGGACTGACATAACTTGGTCTGGATTGGTCTGAGCTGGGTCGAGCTAAGTTAGACTAAGCTGGATTAAGTTGGTTTGGACTAAGGTTGATATTTCATAGTCCATTTCTGTCACCCTTCCATATAGAATTTTTCGGTAGCATCTATTCCCAATTTTCTATTTCACTTTCTAGAACATTAAAAATAAAGAATATTGGAGCTTGAATCATCTCATTTGGAAATGAAATGGTCAACTTATGAATTTCTGAAGATTAAATAACCATTTCGATGTGTAATCTTGCATGGGACCCACTGGTGACTTCTACTCTGGATTTTTTACGTCCTCTTTGAAGAAGACTGAAAATAAGGAATATTGGCCTTTGAATCATCTGATTTTGATATCAGATGACTAAGATATGATGTCTTGAAGTTTGAATAATAATGCATGCATGATACGATAATTACGTAAATACCCTTGCATTTTCAAACTATGATATCTTCCTTGTTTGACGTCAGAATTTGATGATTCTGGTCTCATTTCAAAGATAGTTTCACGATCTATTCATCCAAGTAGATAATAGCCCATGACCCTGCTGTGGGGTTCAGTGGAGAATCACAAATCTTTGGGTTAAAGGCCAAAAACCTGCCATATTGGTTGACTTACGCAGAGGGTGGCAAAAATGGGGTGCTTACAGATGCCCCTCTTTAGCCGAGATTGTTACCAATTGAAGGCTAAAGATAAAAGAACCATATTTTTGGGATATAAGTGAGATTGCTTATTGGGCTGCACTTAGGGTAATTTATCCTAAACTGCTTACTTATTCTAAGGGTATCCTAGAAATCAAGCCCAGAACGTAGTTTGACTGGCAAGAAGGTTTGCTCTTTTTGGAAGATTGGTGACTGTTTTTCTTGTATGAAGCTAGGCTGTGAATACAAGGCTCATTTATAGGCTGGAAACCTCTTCTTGCTGAGGTGAGACTCATGATGCAAGGTATGTGCGGGCTTGGACCCAGTTTGATCCATTTGTAGGTTGATTAACCTCTTCTTGTATAAAGCTAGGCTATGAATACAAGGCTCATTTGTAGGCTGGGAACCTCTTCTTGCTGAGGTGACTCATGATGCAAGGTATGTGCGGGCTTGAACCTGGCTTGATCCAGTTGTAGGCTGATAAACCTCTTCTTGTATGAAGCTAGGCTGTGAATACAAGGCTCATTTGTAGGCTGGGAACCTCTTCTTCCTGAGGTGGAACTCATGATGCAAGGTATTCACGGGCTTGAACCCGGCTTGATCCATTTGTAGGCTGATAAACCTCTTCTTGTATGGAGCTAGGCTATGAATACAAGGCTCATTTGTAGGCTGGGAACCTCTTCTTGTATGAAGCTAGGCTATAAATACAAGGCTGGTTGCATGAGCTTGACCTCGGCTTTGATTTGTTTGGGTGGAGGACTTGCTGTCTTTTCTGAGGCTCTTCTGATTGAGATTCTGAGATTGATTTTCTTGAATAAACTAGGGCTCTGCATTTGATTTACTTATAGGCTAAGATTGACTTGATCTTTGAATGAGCTAGGGCTCTACATTTGCTTCATTAATAGGCTGAGATTGACTTGATCTTTGAATGAGCTAGAGCTCTGCACTTGATTCACTAATAGGCTGAGATTGATTTGATCTTTGGATGAGCTAGAGCTCTGCATTTGCTTTACTAATAGGCTGAGATTGATTTGAACTTTGGATGAGCTAGGGCTCTGCATTTGATTTACTAATAGGCTGAGATTGATTTGAACTTTGGATAAGCTAGGGCTCTGTATTTGATTCACTTATAGACTGAGAATGATTTGATCTTTGAATGAGCTAGGGCTCTACATTTGATTCACTTATAGACTGAGATTGATTTAAACTTTGGATGAGCTAGGGCTCTACATATGATTTACTTAGACTGAGATTGATTTGAACTTTGGAAGAGATAGGGCTCTACATTTGAATCATTTATACACTGAGATTGATTAGAACTTTGGATGAGCTAGGGCTCCGTATTTGATTCACTTATAGACTGAGATTGATTTGATCTTTGGATGAGCTAGGGCTCCGCATTTGATTATGAAATGAGCAAGAACTCAGAAAGTCACTTTTAGGGTGAGGAATTTGCTATTGATTCTGAAACGAGCAAGAACTCAGAAGGTCACTTATAGGGTGATACTGAATGACTCATCTTTGAAGTTCCTACCAACTTTGGACCTTCGGGATTAAAAATTAGAATATTCTTCTTGGAAGCTCTATGGCTATGAACCTTCGAGAATGGAAACTAGAATATCGCTATGAAGCTTTAGGATGCTAAGTGACCCACACAGGAAGTCTTTGTTGACTTTAAACCTTTAGGGTTGAAATCTGACCCATCTTGGAAGTCTCTTGACTTTGAACCTATAGAGTGCTAGACATATTTGAAAAGATGGTGAATTCCTTGGCAGCTTTCCAACGTTTTTGCCCCTTCTTTATTGGTGAAGGCATAAAACATGACATCAATGGAAATGATGTCATGGACTTTGCTGGCATGATACCTAGATTTGAAATTTACCATTTATGACCTGGTACTGAAAGTTTGACACAATTTTAGTATGGTAGTGATGACTTGGTTGCTCCCTTGGAAGGGTTCCATGTAATTTGAAAGTGATGATTTTCTTCAGCCAACATTGGTGTTGTTGGATTTTGGATTGAAAGAAACTCTAGCGAGGATTTTGGACAAGAATGAGGGGAGCTTGACAGTCTCTAACCAAAGTGATTTTATTGATTGACCTTGGTGTTAAACTATCGAGGGGCATCTGGTCAACTAAGTTCTTTAATTGTGCACTATGGTAGACCAAATTGGTAGAACAACCAAGCGGCGATGAAATGTGACATGGGTTTGACCCTTGATCTAGGCTCATGAAAAGCTCAGGGCTTTGCAACATTGTTGTGTTAATTTTGAAAGATGAATGAACCATGGCCCCAAAGTAGGCATGTGGAGCAAAGGATTCAAAGTGTTCCTTCAGAGAACTTGGTGACCAAATCCTAACAGGTGAGCGATCACATTGGATTTTCTTCATCAAAGGGACTGGGAGAACTGAGAAATTGGTAAAAACCAACTTGGACGAACCTACTTCTATTGACTAGGAAAGTCAGTGACTTCAGACTAGACAATGGATCCTAGATGTAATGCTCATGATCAAGTTCAATTCCTTTACATAGGGTATATCTATTCCCAGTGTCTGCATATTGTGACAGATCACTACTATGGTGTGCTAGGGCATGATAGAAGAAAACAGGCAATCTAACAGAGTTAAAACTAGATTGAATCTGGATTGCATCCAGAATTTGACCATGCTTCCAAGGTCAAGGGAAGATTGACAGATTGATTGCAGAAAGTGACTTATTAGATAAACCCTTTTTGAATCTTGAAAAATGAGGGAACTGATGATTTGATGAATTTGGCTACATCCGTAACCAGGCCATGAGAATTGGCTCTCTCCCTTAACATGACCAAAGGATTTGAAGATAAAATTCTGTTGAAAGGCAATGCTATGGAGCCCAACAGATGATGGTTTGTTCAACTCCTCCGAGTATGATTCACTGGAGAGCAAGAGGGGTTCCTTTCCTTATGGAGGATAGACTGGGTATGACACTTGTCTACATGAACTACTGAATATTTCTATGAAGGGCCAATGAGGGAAATGCTTTAGGGTGGCATCAGGTCGCCCATCCCCACTGAGGTATTATGGGTTACCCATTGAGGTTTCTTTGGTTGTTTTTTCTTGCTAAGGTTTCTCTTTTCCCTTTTTTTTTTCATTGCAAATCCCATCTTGGGTTGAATAAAGAGTCTTAATATGGTGAGGATATTGCCAAAATTATGGTCCTATCCAATGGTCTGAAATCCTTAGGGAAAGTCGAATAGCATGATTTCATGACAAATGGGTAGCCTTGCCCCACTGTTTAAGTTGACACATACACGCATTGATAGGTGGGCAGCTATTTGAATCATCACTAAAAGTGACCTTAGGAAAATACAGTCCCACATCAAAATTAAATGGTGCCGAATTATGTTTTCCTTTCTTGGAGATGTTCAGATGGAACACGTGTCTCAACAAGCTACATCGAGATGCCGAATCAGTCACGATCATATCTAGGCCTGAAACCTTTAAGTTTGTTGACAAGTATTGATGTTGAAGGTCCAAGAGGACTGATGTGAAACTGTCCACGTGGGTCTACCATTGGGAGAGTGTTTGGTTGTTTATGTAGAATGGGTTTATCTTACCGAGAAGATCCCATTTTATTGGCTTGAGAAATGAAGGGCTTATAGGAACCTTGGGAAGCCGTTGGATGTAATGAACGACAGAGAGAGTTCCAGCCAGATTCATGAATTTATACATAAAATGATGACATGATCATGAGATACAATGCCTTAAAAATTGATAATCAAAAGAAGGGCTTGTGATAGAGACTCCTTGGAAAGCCATCGGATTGATGGACGGGAGAGAGAGAGTCTAATGCCAATGAGAAATCTTTCTCTGATGATGATGAAGTGATGAGATCATCTCTTGTAAAGGCGGGATGTCATTGGCCAAAATCAAAAGTCCAGTCCAACATGCTGTGAATCTCAAAGAACGATCGCACTTGCTATCAGGCTTTGATTGGAACTACCATCCTCTTGAATTGAGAGGGAAAATTGGCTTACTGTCAAGCTCCAATGCCATTCAACATCTTACTATTTTCTTTTCTTTTCTTTCTTTCTTTTTTTGTTTTTGTTTTTTTGGATGTGGAGGCCACATATTGCAATGCTTCGCTTGATCGCAAAATTGAACCATGATTTTCAATATTGGATTTGAATCTTCTTCTTCCAAACATTTTCGATCAGATAGAACATCTTTGCCCCAGTTAGTACTCTAATTTTTTGTAAACTTTATGAACATTTGTGACTGCTCATCTAGATCTGATTTTATCCAAATGGTGAATCCGTATGCTGCCCTCTGGAAGTTAATCATCACCTTCTCTCTGATGTGACTACCTCTCATTATTGATGTAGATAAAACATAGGCTTGAATTTTTTTTTTGGGTATTCTTATGACCTCATTCTTTGATTTTGAGATTGATCATTCATCATGTATCTCTTGCTTGTAGATGATGTACTTTGTAAGAACTTTGGTATTTCCATCTTTTTGGTGGCACATCTGTCCTTCACTCATTTGTACTAATTGACTGACCTGTTGATATGATCTGTTACTATGTAATGCTTTCCTTGGAATCTTTTCACAGGTAGAACAAATGGCAGTTTCTCCAATACATGTTTCTTGAGACTACTCTTGTGTCTCCCGATTGATCATGGGTTGGACCTTTCTTTCTCAAGAGGCCAGGTGGCGCAGAAGTTCAAGAGACGGCTCATCGTTTCAATCATCTTCAGAGTCAGAATTGACTGCGCACATGGAATAGGAGGATGTATGAAACTGGGAGGAAATGTATGGAAGAGACAAAGTACAGAGTTTGAAATCCCAAACGGGGTGATTTTCTTTTTTTTACTTTTTTTACTTACAGGACAGATTGGACTGGACTTGTCAACAAGCATATCAATATTGGACCCAGACATGGATGACCTATCGAATATCGATAATAAAAAGTTGAAACAAATAGTTCATCCAAGCGGCTCCAGTTGGGCATAACGCCTTCGACGACCACCTTTAGTCGTTGCGGGAAGTCTTCCTTCAGATCTCTAATAGCAGGACTCATCATGCCCCTCTATCAATAGGTGCATGATACCAACCTTTTAGGGTTCCATACAATTCTTACCTTGTTTTTTTTTTTTCAGTTTGGGCTCTATTCATAACCGGACTATTGCTTTTTAAGCTCAAGGATACTCTGGTTCATGCCCTAGTTTGGGGTTCAATGGATTCTTCAATGGATCGCTTCTAGTTAAGTTCACAATCATTCTAGCTTGTGCCCCGACTTGGAGAGCAAAGGGTATCGCCATTGCACTACACCATTTTAAGTCCAAGATTAGACTAGTTTATGCCTCAGCTTGGGGGGTTCAATGGATTTCTTTATTAGACCACTCTCAATTTGGGTCTAAGGTCAATTTGGTCCATGCCCCAGTTTAGGGCATAATGGATTTCCTTATTAAACCACACTCAGTTGGGTCCAAAGTCAATTTGGTTCATGCCCAACTTAGGGCTCAATGGCTTTCCTCATTGGGCCGCACTCAATTTGGGTCCAAGGTCAATTTGGTTCATGCCCAACTTAAGGCTCAAGGGCTTTCTCATTGAACCATAGCTGATTCAGGCCCAAGGTCAACCCGGTTCATGCCCCAGTTCAAGGGTCATTGGCTTTCCTCATTAGACCGCACACAAATTGGGTCCAAGTTCAATCTGGTTCATGCCCTAGTTTATGGGTTAAGGGTTTCATCATTGGACCACTCCCTAGCCATGTTTCTGGTTCTTATCCTAGCCTGGGGCATATTGGATCTCATCTTTGGTCTACCCTACTGCTCGGGAAAATTCCATTCCTCCTCTTTGAATAATGTTCAATATGAGGCAACTCTTTAGATTCTAGCATTTCCTTGGCCAATGGGGCAGAAATGCCCAAGATGGGATAGCACTATCATAGCTGAAGTTTCATGTTTTCTTGATGATTCCAGAATCTGGAATTGATCTTTATTGACAGGCAATGAGGAATGCTTCTCATTCACCATTCCTGACGAGCGATCCTAACTTGTAGCACTGGGCTATGATAGACATGAATAGGGCTCTAATTGACAGAGCCAGAGATTGATTTTGAATCGGTCTCTGATTGATAGAGACAAGGTTAACTTTGAACTGGTCTCTGATTGATAGAGATCAAGATTGACTTTGAATTGGTCTCTGATTGATAGAGATCAAGATTGACTTTGAATTGGTCTCTGATTGATAGAGATCAAGATTGACAGTCATGGACTGGGGTCTAATTGCTAGAAGAAAGGATTGCTTGAGTCGGACTCCGATTGATAGAGGCCAAGGATGACAATCATGGATTGGACTCTAATTTGATAGAGATGACGGATTGATTGAATTGAAATGACTGAAATTCTCTTCGATTCTATCATGAGATAGAACATGGACTAGAGGTAATGGTTGAACAGGCCTGGAGGCTAACTCATGCTCACATTGAGTTCATATGAATGGAATCTTTCTTAGTTCCAACATGAATCAGAACCTGAACTGGAGTTGACGGTTGGACAAGCCTAGGGGCTAATTAAATTCAAATGAATGGAACTCTTCTTAGTTCCAACATGAATCAAAACTTAAATCACAGTTAATGGTTGGATAAACCTAGTGGCTAAATGAATTCAGATGAATGAAACTCTTCTTAACATGAATCAGAACCTGAACCAAAGTTGATGGTTGGATAAGCTTAGGGGCTAATTGAATTTAGATGAATAGAACTCTTCTTAGTTCCAACATGAATCAGAACTTGAACCAAAGTTGATGGTAGGATAAGCCTAGTAGCTAATTGAATTCAGATGAATGGAACTCTTCATAGTTCCGACATGAATCAGAACCCTAACCAAAGTTGATGGTTGGCTAATGAAACTGTTCTTAGTTCCAACATGAATCAAAACCCTAACCAAAGTTGATGGTCGGATAAGCCTAGTGGCTAAATGAATTCAGATGAATGGAACTTTTCCTAGTTCCGACATGAATCTAAACCCTAACCAAAGTTGATGGTTAGATAAGCCTAGTGGCTAATTAAATTGAGATGAATTGAACTTTTCCTAGTTCCAACATGAACCAGAACCTAAACAGGAGGTGAAGGGTGAAAAAGCCTAGGTGCCGAATGTCTCCTTGACTCTAACATGATCTGGGAGGTGATGATTGAACTTGCCTAGGGGTTCAAACTTCTTCACTTCTGAGATGAACCAGAAATGGTGGTTGAATTTGGGGCTGAATATTTCTTAGATTCTGAGATAAACTGGATGTAATTGAATCTGCCTAGGGGCTGAATCTTTCCTTAATTCTGAATGAATCAAAATGATGATTGGACTTGCCTAGGGGCTGAAATTTTCCTTAATTTTAAGGTGCATAGGGAACAATGATTGGATTTTCCTAGGGGTTGAATCTTTCCTTAATTCAAAGGTGAATAGCGAACAATAATTGGATTTACCTAGGGGCCGAATCTCTCCTTAATTCAGAGGTGAATCGAGAATGGTGATTGGATTTACCTAGGGGCTGGATCTTTCCTTATTTCAGAGGTAAATAGAGAATGGTGATTTGATTTGCCTAGGGGCTAAATCTTTCCTTAATTCTGAGGTACATTGAGAACTATGATTGGATTTGCCTAGGGGCTGAATCTTTCCTTAATTCAAAGATGAATTGAGAACTATGATTGGGTTTGCCTAAGGGCTAAATCTTTCCTTAATTCAGAGATGAATCGAGAATTATGAATGGATTTGCCTAGGGGTCGAATCTTTCCTTAATTCTGAGAAGAATTGAGAACAGTGATTGGATTTGCCTAGGGGCTGAATCTTTTTCTTAATTTAGAGATGAATCGAGAACTATGATTGGATTTGCCTAAAGGCTAAATCTCTCCTTGATTATGAGTTGAACTAAATATGATATTTGAGTAAGCCCAAGGACTAACTGTACGAGAATATTGTAAACTTTTCAAGTATAGGTGTTTGTCGCTGCCTAAATTGAATGCTCTATTGCACCAGATTGACTGAGTTACTGATTGTGTTCCCAAATCTGGTTGCCTTCTTTTTTACAAAATTTGATGTTCAATAAAGATCTAGATTCATGACTTTGATTGATTCATTTAGAAAGATAACATGGATGGATCTCAAGGTGGGAGATCAAGACAATTCCCTAATTGTAGGGGCCTCTCACCCTAAAAGGGTGAATATGGTTGCAGCTTGATTCTCTTTTCCAAAGGCATTGAAACCCAATGGAGAAATATCAAGATTTTAGACACCTAGAGGAATGGACGAAGTCACATGCACAATCAAGGATGACTTAACCAAACAAAGTTAGCTCCCTCATAAGGGCAATTGGGTAAACATTATCTGAGTCAATTTAGTTGAATCTGGTTAAGCCATGTGTTCAGTCTTGAGACCTCATGATTTTAAAATGGATAATCAGTGGTACCAAGGTCTGCCAATTAGATTACCGAATTCGATAAAATTGAAATGGATATATTAATCCGTCGTCCTTATTAGGGATGGTTAGCAAAATCGGTTCATAGATGAACAAACTAGTAAATTTCTTCTTGACCATGGTATCTATGTCTTGATAGGGATTTTCTACTCATTTCTTGAAATCGACGTGTTAACAATGAGAGATTCGACACATCGAGATTACTTAATGGAGGGTGTATAGTGACCGTCTACTATGATGTAGAACATGTGTATACATACCTCATACTCCCAATGGGTGAGAGTTCAAGATGTTCATCGTGTAGATTCTAACATGTTGACTAATCGAGGACAAAAACGGGCAGAACTTCGACGTCTCGAACATGGATGTCATGGTTAAGCAGATTTTACTGGGTCAGTTCAGGGATGAACCAAAAATAATAAACATTGGGCTACAATCTGGGTTAGGACAGAAAAGGCCACCTTGACAAGGACGGGGTAACCTATCACCGAATGCACGATGAATAATGGGCCCCCAATCCCTTAATATACTATGTTGCAAGGATCCAAGCGACGTGGAGTAGCATAACACATTCTTAGGCGGACCCAAGAAACGCTCGTTAGAGGCTGCTCGCCGATCGTGGTCTCACAAGTACAGGCCAAGTCTGTGTGTTTCACCTAGCGGGCTGCCCCATCTGCATGGGACCCAGTTTGGCTACTCACACGAATGTGTGACTGAACCCATTCCCCCCAAAACAATATGATACAAGCATATATATAGTATTCAAAAAGCTAGCATCCAATTCACCCAAGGAAGGTTCTCATTTAGGAGTTTGACGTTTATATCCCCAGTGGAGTCGCCACTGTGAGGACAAAGATGGAAATCTTTAGAAGTTGCCACCTAGATTAAGGTCTAAGACCTTAAAAATGTGAAATCTCACCCCAAGGTAAGACTTCGATTGACTCATGACCCTTAGATTGGATTTCTGGTCCATCAGTGATTGGGTAAGCCTCAAGTTACAGTTATGGGAAGGGGTTAGGCACTTAAACCGCCCGATCAAAATCGGTCTCCTATACCTTTCCTATGCTAGACTCTATTTGTTAAACCAAACCAAACCAAGTGGTTTGATATCATTGAACCGAATCTGTATCCATCAGATTACCTACGTATTAAAGAATTATTCCAAAAATCAGGTTCACCATCGTAGTTCAGGTGTGATTAAAGTTTATGGCTGTGATTTATGCTTGTGCATGATTAAGTTTATTGTTCAAGTTGAAGTTTATGCTTGAATGGATAAGAAACCCTATGAGTTAGGATCTGGATAGTCTATGTGGACTGATAGATAGTCCTAGTGGATCTAAGAATAACCCTATTTGGGTCAAAATATGGATAACCCTTTTGGGTTGGAATGTGGATAACCCTATCTGAGTCAAAATGGGGGTAACCCTATCTGGATTGGAATATGGATAACCCTATCTGGGTCAAAATGTGGATAAATATCCTAGTGGATCTATAGATAGTCCAAGTGGACTAAGGTTTGGATCCAAATTTGGGTTTCTCCCAAATGGCCTACGTATCTTAGGGTTTGCCCTAGGAATCAGAATCCACGTAGTTCGGGCTGATGACCCATTCTGGGTCGAAATAGGGGTAGATATCCTAGTGGATCTATGGATAGTCCGAGTGGACTAAGGTGTGGATCCAAATTTGGGTTTCTCCCAAATGGCCTACGTATCCTAGGGTTTGACCTAGGAATCAGAATCCACGTGGTTCGAACTCTGGGTTGAAATGGTTGGGTATCCTAGTAGATCTATGGAAAGTCCAAGTGGACTAAGGTGTGGATCCGAATTTGGGTTTCTCCTAAATGGCCTACGTATCCTAGGGTTTGACCTAGGAATCAGAATCCACGTAGTTCGGGCTGATGGGTGAAATGAGAATGGAATATCCTAGTGGATCTATGGATAGTCCGAGTGGACTAAGGTGTGGATCCGAATTTGGATTTCTCCCAAATGGTTTACGTATCCTTGGGTTTGCCCTAGGAATAAGAATCCGCATAGTTTGGGCTAATGGGTGAAATGAGAATGGAATATCCTAGTGGATCTATGGATAGTCCGAGTGGATTAAGGTGTGGATCCAAATTTGGGTTTCTCCCAAATGGCCTACTTATCCTAGGGTTTGCCCTAGGAATCAAAATCCGTGTAGTTCGGGCTGAAATAACTTGTTCTAGGTTAAAGATTGAGAACCTATTCTAGGTTTAGGGTTGAGAACCTGTTCTAAGTTTAGGGTTTACCGAGGGGCAAGATCGTCCTGAATTACCCTTTTCAACCTAAGTTCTAATTTTAGAAAGTTTGGCAAAGCATTTTCTTTCTTTATTAAGGTTTTTATTATTCCCATTATGCCCTTCCCAAGAATGTGGGTGCCTAAATGCACGTCCCCACACCTAATATGTTTGCTAGGTGTACAGATATGTCACTTCGACTAGGGTGCAACATAAATTAAATTATTATCAAAAATAAATTATTTATCTAAATATGGCATATAAAACATTTATGGTAAGAAATTCACATATAGTAAGATTATTAGAAATCTCTCAAATATGGCATGTATTGTAAATAAAGCAAGTGCCTATATGGCATGATCTAGTATGCAAGATCTAATATGCATCTATATATCAATATGATAAGTACCAATCATAGAATGCATATATGACATGAATTTTTCAAAAAAAAGGAAAGATCTTATATGCTATTTTCTAAGCATAGTAAGACTTAAAAAAAATTAAGATTTTACTAAAATATGGTAAAAATTTATCTATTCTACCAAAAATAGCAACACATGGAATGTGGCAAACATGGTATGCACAATCCAAACAAAGTTTATGAATGCTCCAAATATAGTCATTTATCCAAATATGAAAGAATTCATTTAAACAATCATTGATGTTATAATGAATGAGACATCAATGAATCTTTTTTTTTGAAAGTACAAAATTATCAAAACAAACATATGTTCAATGTTATTTGAAAAAATTATAATTTTTATAAAAAAATTTGGGAAGATTAATGACTCAAAACTGTGAAAATTATGGCACAAGGTTCCAGATAATGGACAAAACTATGAACTGTATTCAGATTTGTCACATTATACAAGAATGACCATAAGTAGGTCTTTCGAAACTCAAATCAAGCTCAACTTTTTTGCATAGAAATATGACTTAATATATTATATTTCATATGAAGGATTTGAATCCCAACAGAAAGTAAAAATAGGTCAAAGATATGCCCTAAGACCGAACATATGCACTGATCAAATCTGTTCCAGATTTTTAACCAGTTGCACCATAAATTCCAAATAAAATTCTATTCTTAATGAAAATTAAATACAGACATATGTCTATGTAGATAACTGTCCGATCTAAAATTTCATTAAGAAAAACAAGTTAAAATAATATATTTTCTTTGTGAAAAATGACTCTTTTCAATCATGCAAATCAGTACATCATGACAGATTCAAAATCAGGGCACTATGCACTTAAAAATTGATATCAATTCAACAAAAAATGGAAAAAATATGAAACCAGTGCCATTTTTTTAGAAGACTTTCATGTCTAAAAATTTCATGTTAAGTGGATTTTCTGATTATGGCCATAAGGCCTTTGTCTAGAGACTTTCTGATGGAGGATTGCATTACATCCGAGAAAAATAGCAATGTCAAAGACATATTTTTGATATATTTTCCCAATTCCAAATGGAACAAAATTTTAGGGTAGTCTTCTAACATATCAGAGAGACTCCCATAAAATTTTGGGCTTCAAAATCTTAGAAAAAATACATATGATGTACGTCCTAATTTTGAACCATAAATCTTGAATTTTCTGATTAGAAAACCACTTTATGAAATTTGCAAAAAACAACAAACATCATTGTATATCATTCAAAAATTCATCATTGAATAGATTAGATAAATTATCATTCATGAAAAATGTTAGACATAGGCGTCCTAACATTAACAAGCATGTAATAGAGCATTCATGATTGAGATATCATGGAAATTAGCTTTTTTCTAGCAAAATTGGCATTCGAGCATTCTAATGACCTCTAAATTTATTTAGAGCACTAACCTTGGGCTCAAATCGAGCGAAACCATTGATGAAGGGTGATTGGAGTTTGTATCAACCCACTTTGAATGTGAATCCTCCTTCTCCTCTCTTCTGCTTCTCTCTCTCTTCTCTTTCTCTCTTTTCTTCTTCTCTTTTCTTTCTTTTCTCTTTTCTCTCTCTTTCTTTCTCCCTTTCTTACGTCTCACACTCACATTTTCCTCTCCCTCACCCACATTCTCCTCTCTCTATGGTCTAAAAAAAAAACCCCTTTCCTCTCTCTTCTCTTGCCTATTTATACTTTTTCTCTCCTCTTCTAGAAGATCCTTCTTTCCTTTCTTCTTTTTTCTAGAAAATCTTTTTTTCTTCCTTTTTCTTCTTTCCTTTCTTCTTTTCCTTCCTTTTTCTCTTCTCCCTCTCTATTTCACACGTTCTCTATCTCTCCCTCTTCTAGAAAATCCTCTCCTCCTCTTTCTTTCTTCTCTCTTCCTTCCTTTTCTTTTTTTTTTCTTCTAGAAAATCCTTTTTTTTTTCCATTTTTTCTTCTTTCCTTTCATTTCTTCCTTCCCACGTTTTTTCTTCTTCCTTTCTTTCCTTTTTCTCCTTCTTCTTCTAGAAAACCCCTTCTCTCTTTCCTTTTTCTCCTTCCTTCCTCTAGAAAAATTCTTCTCTCTTTCCTTTCTTTCTTCTTTCCGTTTCTTCTTCCTTCTTTTCCTTCCTTTTTTCTTTTCTCTTTTCACATTTTCTTTCTTAGAAAACATTTTTTTTTCTCCTTTTTTCTTTTTTTCTTTCCTTTTTCTTTCCTTCCTTTTTTTTCTTTCTCCCTCTCTCTTTCACGTTTTCTTTCTAGAAAACGTGAAGGGGAATCTTTTCCCCCTTTTTTCTTTTCTTTTTTTCTTTTTTTTCTCTCTTTCTTTTTTTCTTTCTCCCATTCTCTTTCCTATGGCCTCTCTTTTCTCTCTCTTTCCACGACCTCACTTTCCTCTCTCTTTCCTAATATATATGTATTTATATATATATATAAATAAATATATTAATACATATAATATATCCATAAGATATGTATATCTATATATGTATATATATATATATATATATATATATATATATATATATATATATATATATATATATATATATATAAATAAATGTATTAATACATATAATATATCCATAATATATATATATATATATATATATATATATATATATATATATATATATATATATATGTATTATATACAATAATATATTATACATTATACATATATAAAAGAAATGCATACATATGGATTGACATAACTTGGTCTGGATTGGTCTGAGCTGGGCCGAGTTAAGTTAGACTAAGCTGGATTAAGCTGGTTTGGACTAAGGTTGACATTTCATAGTCCATTTCTGTCACCCTTCCATATAGAATTTTTCGATAGCATCTATTCCAATTTTTCTACGTTCACTTTGTAGAACATTAAAAATTAAGAATATTGGAGTTTGAATCATCTCATTTGGAAATGAAATGGCCAACTTATGAATTTCTGAAGATTAAATAACTATTTTCATGTGTAATCTTGCATGGGACCCACTGGTGACTTCTATCCGGGATTTTTCACGTCCGCTTTGAAGAGGACTGAAAATAAGGTTGAATCATCTAATTCCGATATCAGATGACCAAGATATGATGTCTTGAAGTTTGAATAATAATGCATGCATGATACGATAATTACGTAAATGCCCTTGCATTTTCAAACTACGATATCTTCCTTGTTGACGTCAAAATTTGATGATTCCGGTCTCATTTCGAAGATAATTTCATGACCTATTCATCCAAGTAGATAATAGCCCACGACCCTGCTGTGGGGTTCAGTGGAGAATCACAAATCCTTGGGTTAAAGGCCGAAAACCTGTCATATTGGTTGACTTACGCAGAGGGTAGCAAAAATGGGGTGCTTACACCATGGCGTGAACTGTTCGCTCCAAACTGGCAAGTTTGGTGGTCAAAATGGCGATTGGATCCTCTAGGGGGTCATGACGGTCTTCTATCTCATGATCTTCCATTTCCTTTGCCCGACTAACTGACTCTCTAGGATATCCCTGAGTTGGTTGAAAACTGGGGACTCTATGTAGCCTCCTAGAGGTGGGATCCCTTACCCAACTGGATGTTATGTTTCAACTCTCCTGAAGATGACTGGAAATATGGAACAGGGGAACAAAGGTCAGGACTCTAACAGATAGGGATAACCAAGAATAATGAACATGCATGCATCGAAGCTGACTCAACTAGACAAAGTTAGTTCTTGTGTAAGAACTCCATTAGGTTAATCCTCACCAATTCCGGTGATTCAGAATAATTCTTTGGTTGGCTTTCAGCAAGAGGGTATCTGTGAAACAGACTATACCTCCATCTACCCAATCACACATTTTTCATTAATATACATTTTATACAATGGTTTCCCACACTCTTGGATCTAATCCTAGGGTTGGATGGGCTCATTCTAAATGAGCCCACAAGGGGCGGCTGGACTCATTGGAGTCCCCTAACCAATCACATCATTGGAATTGTGTATCCTAACATGCATCTATCACAGTAAAGTGTTAGAGTGAGGATACATCACTTGGGATGGGGACCACATGTTGGCATGAATATCAATTTAAACTAAGCATATATACATGTCATGGTCTAAGCATGATGTAACATAAATAAATTAAACCAAAATAAGCATGTGTATGACGGAGCACATGTTAGTAAAATCCTACCACAAAAGCTTATAATAAAGCAAGAAGTCATGTCATATTAATCAAATGGGCCTGAGCAGCCCAACACAGGCAAGTCAAACCAAGAGAGTGGGGACCAGTCGAAACCCAACTCAAAAATGGATCCAAATCAACCTAATGCCTAGCCTAACCAAACCAACCTAGACAACCCAATCTAGACTTAAATCTGACATCATGGCCCAACTACCTCCTAAACATGGGCCAAACTGAACATATGGATTAAACATAAATCAAGCGCATTGTTTAACTAAATTCAACACCAAGTGAAACCTGCTTTGAATACGAATTTGTCCAAACATGGACTTGTCCAAGTAGGGATCAATTGAAGAATGGGCTGAACCAAACATTAGTTTTGGTCCGGCTCAAAAGTAGACTAAACCATATGTAAGCAGGTTACAATCGGCACCATTATGTTATAACAAGTTACAATAAGTACACAATAAACTACAAGTTACAATAGATTTACATCAAACATGGATTACAACAAGTATACTACAAACATGGATTACAACAAAACCCAATATATAACAACACATTCAAACCACCGACAAGATTTAGATAATGGAGACAGCAAAGGAAAGACTAGGCAAAGAGGCAAATGACAAAAAAATAGATAAGAGTAAAAGAAATATAGCAATGGGCTCCGATAAATTTACATGGGAGGAATCAATTCAATAGTTAAAAAAAAGAAAAAACAAACCGATATATCAGGGATAAAATAAACATAAAAACAAAAGAGAATGATGACATAAAAAAAAAACTTAAAGAAAGGCTTACCTGCGCGATGACCAGCAGGTAAGTTCCTCTTCCTTAATCGCAGACACTCTCTCTCACTCACTCTTTGTGGATTTTTTTTTCTGGTTTCTCCTCTCCGCGGCAACCGCCGCTTTCTTCTTCTTCTTCTTCTGCTCCTCTCTATCCTCCTCTCTATCCTCCTCTGCTCCTCTTTCCTCTCTGCTGGTTTCTTTCTTTCTTTTTTTTTTCCTCTCTTTTCGTCCTCCTCTCGCCGCTGCCGTCGCTTTCTTCTTCTTCTTCTGCTCCTCTCCTCTACAAACTACAGCGATGGAGGTGCGTCTCTCTCTTGTTTTTTTTTTCTCCTTTCTTCCTTCTCTCGCCGCTGCTTTCTTCTTCTTGGCTGATCAGCTGAGCTACCCCCTTCTCTCGGACTCTAGTTTCTCCTTGAGGAACCTCTTTGCTTCTCTACTTCCCTCCTGATTTTTTCTTTTTTTTTCTTCTCCTTTCTTCCTCCTCTCGCCGCTGCTTTCTTCTTCTTGGCTGATCAGCGGAGCTACCCCCTTCTCTCGGACTCTGGTTTCTCCTTAAGGAACCTCTCTGCTTCTCTGCTTCCCTCATGTTTTTTCTTTTCTTTCATCCTTGGATCAGCTCACTCTTATACCTATTCTGGGAAACTTCTCTTGATGAGGTGTCGATGGGTTGGAGATGAAAGAGCTGAGGTGGCTGGGGAGAAGCCGGGAGACAGGTGGCTATTGGGGGAGAGATTTTGGGGAGGAGGGTTGAGGTGTCGACCTCCCCTCTTCCCTTGCAACTCTCTCCCTCACTGCCTCTCTCAAACACTTTGCTCCTCTTTTCTTCTCCTCCCCCGATTTCATCCCCTTTTTTTTTGGTCTCTGATCCCTTTTATTAGGGATCTGGACTGTTTGTTCTCTTTTTTTTTTTTTTCATTTTATACCCAAATTGCCCCCAACTCCTTTTTCATTTTACGAATTAGATATATATATATATATATATATATATATATATATATATATATATATATATATATATATATATATATATATATCATTCCTTTTCTTTCTTTTCTTTTTTTTCTTTTTTTTATATATCTTTGTTTCATTCATTTTTTTATTATTATTATATTTTATTTTATTTTATTTTATTTTTTTATTTTTAACACCCCTCTCATTGTGTATGGTACCCCAATGAGAGTGGAGATCCCCACAATGGCAAAATCGGGGTGCTAACACTTTCAATGTTTAATTCAATGGCAGCATTAAGAGGGTGAAAAATAGATCAATCCAAGCAACATCACACACAAGCGGGGATTATTTAACTTTGGTTATATTATTCACAATGATGAGACAACAACTTGGACATAATCATCTACCACTGTTTGCTACTTGTGATTAGAATCAGGACGATTACGTATCACTGATTCTAGATCTAGCAATTAATATTAATCTAACTGATTCAGCAGGCCATTACTGAATTATTCAGACAAATATCATAAATAAAGAGAAAAGAATAACATAAGCAATTCCAATAAAAGAGAGAAGAAGAACAACGTTACTGAATAGAGATTACATCATTGACATGAGTTTGGGCTTCAAAATCCCCTTGAACTGAATCAAAAGATTAGCTAGACATTACAATCCTTTCAAAGATAGAAAATTTTTTACCAAAAGAGAGAGAGAGAGAGAGAGAGAGAGAGAGAGAGAGAGAGAGAGAGAGAGAGTGATTATCACACTAGTGCTCTATATATAAAACATGACAATCCTTTGTTACTTATAACTCCTTCTTTGTGTAGGAGTCCTTCTCTATTTAGAATTCTAAAATTATAGAGTCTTCTTTTCTTCTTTGGAGTCTTCTATTGAAGGTTTAGATTTTCTAATTTGATTAGGAGATTCTTTATGGAATTTACATCTACTGTCGAATGCTTTAATCAAATCAGAGGGCTACTCCAATTCGGATTCGGTTAGATTTTCGTGTCAGACTTTGAAGCTACGTTTGGAGGCCCAAACGAACTCATATTTTTCTCCATAATACCTTCCGAAAAGGTTGAGACGTCCTAGACAACTTTACTGAAGACAACTTTTCAATTCTGAAACTCTTTTCACGTCAAAACCTGCATGAAACTTAGAACGTCAATATTAAGAATACTAAAATTTTCCTATCTTTTAATAATTAATTCAAAATGTCTATAAAATATGTGAAATTAAAAAAAATTCAACCTATTCAGTTGAATAAGGCATAAAACACATTAAAAAGGATAGTGTAAAGGGAATAAAAATATAAAAATCACACACTTATCAAATACCCCCATACTTAGCTTTTGCATGTCCTCGGGCAAAGAAAAATATAAAAATAGGAAAAAATTTCATCTACACCCCATCAAAGATCGTTAACATCATCTACACCCACAAGAATGCTGAAACATCACCTAGGTCCACTTAACTAACAAAAATTACTAAATTTGTTGAAATATAATTTTACCCCTCAGATAAAATTTTAAAAAAGAAAATTTATGTTCATTTACGAATTTAGCCTTCAAATGTTACTTATCCCTGCTGAGAAATTTCACTCTCTCGGGTTCATTCTTACTCAAACCCTAGTCCCCTTTGCGTTGAGATGAGCTCCCGAATCACCCAAGCATGCTTCCTGCTTCGACAACAGCATCCCATCTCCATAATCACCCAAGCCTGCTCCCTCTGCGTTGAGAAGAGGTCCCGAATCACCCAACCTGCTCTCGGTTTGTTGAGAAGAGCTCCCAAACCAGATCCACCATCCAGGATCTTCCTTGGTCGATAAGAAGTCGAAGAACCAAGAGTTCTGCTATTCAGCTTTTGACACACAAATTTTTCCAGAACCCGTAAAATAAGCAAACCAAAAAAGAGAATACGAAATGTCAACACAATACTCACTCAATAAGAAGCACATAGGATCATTAGAATTATTTGTATGTCATATATAGACAAGGATATCGAACTAAAACTATTCGTCAATTTTTTTGCATTCCCGATTAAACTATCGGTTAGGGTTTGGGTTTCGTTTCATACCTCATGGAATATTGGGGAAAAAGTATCCCCCTGGTAGTCAAAGAAGAAGAATTTGTGGGGAAGAGGGGATTAAACGAAAAATGAGTGGTTTCACACCTAATGAAGAAGAAGTTGTGGGGAATAGTGGTTTCATATCGGTCTTCATCGTCCTCGTCGAGTAGAGGTAGGGTTCCAAAGGATTGCCCGATTTAGCTAGCTTTGCTGCAGGAATAACCGTGGTCGGGGAAGATGAAGGCATCGTTGACGGCAAAGAAGAAAAATCTCAAGTTTGTAGTCCTCGTCCTCGTCGAGTAGAGGTAGGGTTTCGTCCTCGTCGTCCTCGTCGAGAAGGAAAATCTCAAGTTCTATTACTGTTTCACTTCTATTAGTGTTTCGAAGTTAAACAGTTCAAAATAAAGGGAGGTTTCGAAACAAATATCAAAAGGGTATATTGGTTTTTTCAACCTACAAAAAGGGTATTCTCATCTGTGAAAAATTTCAGTCCACCTGACGTCAGCATCTAACGGGAATCAACTGACGGAGTCGACTTCTTTGATTACCACAACCAAAGTTTTGGGGTGTAGATGATGTTTTGGCATTCTTATGGGTGTAGATGATGTTAACGATCTTTGATGGGGTGTAGATGAAATTTTGGCATTCTAACTCACTTTCATAGGAATCACGATTGCACTTAGGATGTGCAACAAGCCTTTAAACGCATAGGTCACCCCTAGTGGACGAGTTATGTCTCGTGAGTGTTTTCAAAGAATAAACACACAAAATTCATATAAAAATTCTAAACTTTAACTTTGATATTTAGGAAGTACACAAATCCTATTAATCAAGACATTCAACCTGGGATCAAGAAAACAAGGAAACCCCCACACTTAAACTTTATTACCTCATATGATTCAAATACTTAGCACGCATCTTTAATTAGGGAATCTTGTTATATCTTCCAAACATACCTTTCTTTAAAGTAAAACCTATGGTAACACACTGGCAACCAAGACCCAAGATTTAGAACCTATTTGACCATATTCAGCTTTCAACACTTATATTTCATATTTCTTTTCTATACTCTTCCTCTCTAAGCTACTCTACTATAGTTGGCTTGAGAAGTGCAGGTGGTTATGCATTCCCAAGTTACTTATAGAGCTTCACTTTTTGCATATATCCTCAAGGACATTAATGCTAGAGAGTACTTCTTTTTTTTTTTTTTTTTTTCAAGAAATCTCATCCAAGGAATTTCAATCAAGACACCTCACTTCTTAAGGCGGAATGCCCTGTCTAGTTCCTAGAACATAAATTCTTCTTCTTCCTTTTTTTTTTGTTTTTTATAACAATAAGGTCTCAGCTTTAATCAAAGGCTTAAATGCCAACTATCTCCATAAAAGGTTCCTACCTTTAGGTCAGGTAATATGTATTTTCTAACTCGATTCCCACCTCAAGATACAAACTACATATTATCCTCACATAGGTTTTTATTACTTTGCATGTGATGGTGTCCTAAGTCTCTCTCTCCTTTAGTTTTTGTGTCAATACCATAGTAAGAGTGTATGACTTTACTAAAAACCAATATTAAAAATGTTAAAATTTTTCATGAAAGCTACTGTCAAAGCACATTAACACTAAAAGAAACTAAAAATAAAAACTTGACACTGAATAAGTTTAAAAAAAATAAAGCTAAGTAAAACAAAAAACTCTAAATAAAATTAAATTTCCTATGATAGATCCTAATTCTCTCCCCCACACTTAAATCTAACATTGTCCTCAATGGAAAATAAGAATGTAAAAGAAAACAATTAATAGAGAGAAGAAAGACAAATCTATTTTCTTGGGTTGCCTCCCAAGCAGCACATTTGTTTAACGTTGTTAACTCGACTAGCTTTGTCCATCACTCCTCATAAGTAGGATCTGCTAGTCCCACTTCTTCAATATTGTCCATTGAAAACCATCAAAGTAAGGTCTAAGTCTATGACCATTCACCTTAAATATCTTGTTTGTTTTCAAGCTCTTTATTTCCACTGCACCATGATGAAAAACATTAATCACAACAAAAGGGCCAATCCACCAAGAATGCAAGTTACCTGGAAATAGCTTTAACCGTGAATGAAAGAGAAGAACTTTCTGGCCAACAACAAAAATTTTCCAAGAAATCATCTTGTCGTGAAAGGCCTTGGTTTTTTCCTTTGTAAATCCTAGAGCTCTCATAGCATCATTCTTCAACTCCTCAAGTTCTTGCAATTGCAACTTCCTTTAAACACCAGCATCAATCATATTCATGTTGTAATACTTGACCGCCCAATAGGCCCAATATTCCTTATGATACTATAGCATTTGAACCAACTTCTCTTCTTGACCAGGTGTCAAGTTCTTCGCAATGATTACCGGTAATGTCTCATTTTCTCCCAAGTACTCGTACTTTAAATGGGCCAACAGTGGCTTCAATTCTAGGGTTGGAACCTGCAAAACAAAGGGTAATAATTTTTTATGAAACTCAGGTAGCTTTATAAGCTTTATAAAAGAAACTCCACATTTTTCTGGAATTAATTTTAAAGAATGTAAATGTAAGACCCGTGTCAATCTAACCCGGTCTTACCACCTTGAACCAGGTTCACCCATCATGGTTGAGTCAAATGGACCAAGGGCGTGAAGGAGATCGAGATCCCAGGTATCAAATCGACCCAAAAATACTTAAATTAGGGGAAGGGTCGCATACCCAGCTAAGCAGGGTCAGACCTCCCAAAACAAAGAGTCAGACCCTCAGTTTTGAAGGGAGGGTCGACAGCTTAAGACCCTAGGGTCGACGGGATCATCGACCCTCCCATCGACCCTCGGTTCCTGCCGAATATAGAAATTAGGAAATTTCTATATTTTTCGATTGGGATTCTTTCCAAATCTCAATGGAACTTATTTAGGATGTTCCTAGTCTATTTAAAGGACGTCCCTAAGCCACTTTCACTCCTTTCACAACCCTAATTGAATTGAGAGAAAGAGAGGAGAAGGAAGAGAGGAAGAAGAGAGGCAAGGAAGAGAACCTAGCAAAAAGGAGAAGAGTGGCAGAGAAAGATTAATCTTCTCAGGTATGGATACTAATTCCATAAGTTTCTACAAACCTTAGGTTAGTTATTGGAGAGAGAGTGATCTCGGAGAAACCCAAACCATCCATCCATGGTTAGGTTTTCATGGAAAACCCTAGGAGAATGCATGAAAGCCATCTAAGAGGATGATTCATGGTTTCAGACCATGGAATGAGTGTTGAATGGAATGTAGAAGCAAGCCATAGGATCCCAAACATGAAGAATGGATTAAAAACTGGAAATTGGACCAAAGTGCACCAAGGGTCGCACCGAGGGTCGATGACCATCCGACCCTAGGTGTTTCTGACCATTGATCCTCAGCATTCGGGAAGTCCAGAAAGAGGGGAGGGTCGATAGACCCATCGACCCTAGCATCGACCCTAGCATCGACCCTCAGTTAACAGAATGGTTTTTAAATTCAGAATTAATTCTAATTAATTCTATCGACTTTGTTAGGTTTGCTAGCAATATAATAACATTATAACGGTGATTCTAAAGCTTGGAAAAGTATCTATTAGCAAGCTAAGGTGAGGAACCTTAACCCCAAACTAAATTGGTTAATAATAAATTGTTTTCTATTTCTTGAGGCCTATGCCATGCTTAATTCTATGCAAATATGTTTGTAATGTGCATACAGCATGCCATCCAATATTTCTATTACTTGTTCATGCATATTTATTTTATTATTTATAACATGATGATGATGATGATGATAGGAATAGGCATGTGCTTGTATGTGTGTGGTTGATGTGCTTGATGAGAGCGAGTATCAGGGGAGGTGTGATGAGGACGTCAATAAACGTAACCTTTTACGGGTCTCAGCACTTTAGCTCTATCTCTAACTCAAGTTTTGTGCATTGGCATCGTCGTATCGCCATTACTTTAGCAGAACTATTATGTCGTAGAGTATCAGGGGAGGTGGTCTCGGTCCTTGTAGTCTCTGACTCTACCGGGGGGCCTTAGCTCTATCTCTATGGGCATTCTGAGGGATGCTGGGGTGAGGCCTTGGATACACTGTTTGGCATTAGGATTGGTTAGTTGTGAGCCCAGTTTGCAGCCCTCGCCAACAGGGGCTTACGTGTTGGTATGGCACTATATAGCAATAAACGTAACCTTTGTTATATAATGTTCATGATTGGGTGCATGTGAGTTGACAATAAACGTGATCTTCAGGTAACGTCACACACTCGTGTATAGAGGCGGAGTCAATAAACACGACCTTTGGCTACCTAAACCTTTCTATTGCATACTGCAAACTTTAAACCGGACCAAAGATATAAATTGATTTTTGCATGCATATGTATTGTTGCATTGTTTTGGCTACTCACTGAGCCGTGATGTGTGCTCACCCCTCGACGTCGAATATTTTTAGTTGATGATGCAGGTTATACCGTTGAAGACTATATGAATGCGTCTACGTACGGGAAGGTGGCAGCCATGGAAGTTGAAGCTGAAGCGGATACACACGACTCCTCTTGCGAGTGTAACTCATGTGTATTTGATTAGATATTTTTATAGGTTTCTTTCATTGGATTTATAAAGACATGTATTTGGTGTTTAAATATTTTTGTCTCAGTTGAAAATCAAATAATCTGCTATTAAATTAATGATATCATCTTAGTTGCTCAGTTCATTTTATTATGAATTTTTCGCTATTGTGTATTTACTCTGATTATGATTGTGGATGTGTGTAAGTTTAGATAACGCGGGGATAGCCTATTTGAGATCCTGATTGAACCGTTGGTTTATTAGCGGTTCATCACATCATTCTGGTTAGTCCAGAATTGGGGTGTGACAACTTGGTATCAGAGCATCTCAGGCCTTGTCCGTTGAACTAGCATACATTCAACACAATTGTGAACTGAGATAGGATAAATTAAAAGCTTTAATATAAACACACTGTAAGCACAAGTGATGATTGAGACCAAATTTAAAGAGAATAATATATCTATTAAAGGGGAAACAAGTTACATACAATGAGAGAGAGAAATAAAATGTATACACATAATGAAAGCAGAGTACAGTCCACAACCCGGACAGTTACTCTATAGTACAAAGAAAAATAAAAGTACACTCAGGAAGCTGGAGGCGAAGGAGGAGGCGGTGCCTTACGGTCTCTGTCGTAGTCCTCAGCATAGACTCTAGTCAACCAGGCTATCTGAGTCTGGGTCGTCTGTAGAATAGCTGTGAGACCGGCTATCCTCTGATCAGTCGCACGCTGCACCTCTAGGAGCTCTCCCATCCGCACGTTTGATGCGTGCTGAGCAGCCAACAGCTCATCCATCCTCAGATCAGATCTGCGCTGAGCATCCCTGATCTTCTGCAGCATCTCCATCATGGCTGAAGGTGGAAGTGAAGGATCAGCCGAGTGAGAAGGACCAGCCTCAGGTGCAGGAGCCGCCGCAGAAGATGTACCAACTCCAGCCGCAACTGTGGGTAATGGCGGTGGTATCGAGTCGACGTCCATATACATGCGATCGTCATCGTCGACCGGATCCCCATGAGCTCTAGCAGCAGCAGCAGCAGCCTCAGCATCAGCCATCTCGACACGAGTGTGAGGGCGCACCATCGCGTTCCTCTCCTCATCGCTAACCTCAGCATCTCGCAGACCCATCTTGCAGATAGCCTCCCAATCTAGAGGCGACGAGAAGGTCTTCTCCAGGATCTTCTCATCTACCAGATCCACCCCCAGATGGGTCAGTAACACTGTAATCATGCGTCCATAGGGTAGATTACCCCTATGACCGGACAATGTGGCACTAATCATCGTCCGCATGATGATGTATGGAAGGCAGACCGGCTGACGAGTGCAGATGCTGTAGATCAAGAACTGGGTCAGCTGAGACACCCTCTCATAGTGCCCACTCTGTGGGATCAGATTATGCTGGATAATCTTGCAGAAGACCCGTGGAGCTGGACGCAAGTAGCAAGCTCTCATCTGCCATCTATCAGGACGGAGCAACTGGTTGTCGATCTCTGCTCTCATCTCCATCTCAACAAACTGTGGCTCTCCCGGCGCACAGTACACCATGGGGCCATCATAGGGAATGCCCAACAAATCGGCCAGCTGCCGATAATCAAAGGAGATGTGCACCCCCTTGACGTAACTGGTGATGCGCAACTCCTGACCGTGCTCAACATCATTGTAATTCCCCACCACCTGGAGATTACAATAGAACTGGAGTACCAAGTCTGGACATGTGCATGCGTCGTATGTGATGACAGGGAGCCAACCCATATCACCAAATGCTCCCTCTACATTGAACAAGGCTAGCTCAGTCAAGTTCACCATGCAACCCCCTTCAACCTTCTTACGGGCATAGTCAGTATACTGTGCCTCGGCTTCATTCGAACGGAAGCGAAGTGGATCACGCAATCTGGGCACCTTGGTACGAGCCATAGTATCTGCAAAATAAGAAAGAGAAAGGAAACCAGGAGTTAATAGGATAAAAATCCAAAAATTTGAGGTAATAACGACGTAAGTTGACCATAAAGCCCATTCCTCACCATACAAGTGGGCATAAGGACTTATGAAGGTTTAAACATATCCTACAACCCACATGCAGTAGGAAATTTTAACTGACGAGGTCCAATTTGAAGAAATTCAAGAAAAATCAAAATTTTCGACAAATTAGGGAAAAAAGATAAAATTTTAAGTTTCTTGATAACCAATCGATGAAACTCAAAAATTTTTAAGGGCTTTCGTTCCTCGAGACACCAATAACAAAAGCCCCCAATAAAAATCGAATTTTTATGGTTGGAAAAAATTTAATTTGGAAAATATGAGTTAAATGGGCAAAAACCTAGAAAAGGAAACCTAAAAACAGGTAAAAATGGGAAGACGTACCGGTAGGGATGACGTGGACGTCGAAACCCGGAGTTAAACCGACCAAAAATAGTAGAGTGGCACTGTAGCAACTCAGAGAGTAGAGACGAGTCAAAACAGAGGAGGAATAGTGAGAAATGACCCAGAATCGGATCTTAAAAATCTGATTTTTGGTCCGAGGGTCGGACAATTCGAGTGGCACCATCGACCCTCGGATCGACCCTCCAATCGACCCTCAGTTCTCGGGAATCTGACAGAAAATCGAGGGTCGGAACTGAGGGTCGGATACCCATCGACCCTCGCATCGACCCTCAGCTCTCGGGAAGAACAGGTCATTCCCAGGGTCAGATACCAAGGGTCGGACATACCATCGACCCTACATAGAAAAGACAGTATTTTTCACAGAATGAATTGAGGATTTTAAATTTTATATCGGTTAGCATGCCTACATTAGGTATAAATGATTCCTCACTATTTTGATGATTTTCAGGCACCACCCATCTCAGAAGAAAAATATGTCTGGAAGAAGAGTAGCCAGACAGAGCCGAAATGCAGTTCCACCACCACCACCTATGGAGGAGACTAGCCAAGGGAATGTTGATGTTCCAGGCAATCCAGATCAGGCAAATCCTACCAATTTGCCACCACCACCACCAGAGCTAGCAACTGTGGTTATGAACCTAGCTCAGCAGTTACAACAGATGCAACACGCACAGGCTCAGATGCAGGTTGCCATGGGAATTATCTTCCAAGCCACTTAGGCTGCACCCATGCACACCGGACAAGCTAGTGCAGCACCAGTAGGTAACCACCGAGCCCCTTAGACACCTTAACAACCGGCTGCACCGATTCCAGGGCAGGCACTGGAAGCAGCTCAAGGAAATTATCAGTATCCACCCTATATGTTTGGGGCAAACCCCCAAAATCAGCTGGATCATTCCCGGCTAGTGGAGAGATTTTTGAAGATGAAACCCCGAGAATTCAATGGCAAGCCGTCTGATCCATTGTGGCCAGCATACTGGATAGACGAGATGGAGAGAAACTTCCTCATGATGACCGTTACAGAGGAAGAGAAAGTACTATTCGCCACCTTCATGCTCATGGGCGACGCACACCATTGGTGGAAATTCACGAAGACATATTTACTGAACAAGCACGCCCTACTGACATGGGCTATATATAAAGAAGCGTTCTTCGAGAAATATTTTCCATGAAGATTCAGAGATTCGATGGAGAAGGAGTTCCTGAGTCTTTACCAGGGATAGATGTCAGTGGATGCGTACCAACAGCGTTATGAAGAGCTGTTTTTCTTCGCACCACCGAGTATGCAAGAAGAAGAAACCAAAACCTATAGGTTCGTCACGGGACTAGAGGAAGCATCAGAGAACAAGTTCTGGGCTTACAGAAGATAATATATAATGAAGCCGTCCGGATTGCTCAAGTGACTGAATCGAGCCAGAAGGAGAGTTATCTGAACCAGAACAGAGGCATCAAGAGATCAGTCGAAAACTCCTACTACGGAGGAAATGCCAGGACGTATAAGCCTTTCCGTCCTCAGAACTTTACTACTGCACCCAAGACCACTTCAGCAGTGTAACCTCAGTCAAAGTCAAATTCTGAAGTTCTGAAGTGTTTTAACTGCAACCAACCCGGACATATGGCAAGGGAGTGCCCAAAGCCCAAGAAGCAGTTACATCAGGGATGGGTATATGCTGTTACATCCGAGGATGCGGCCGCATCACCCGATGTGGTCACAGGTATGACTGAAACTTTTAAAGTTATAATTACATTGAATGAGCATGTAGACTAAGTAAAGATAAATCACAGGTATTGTACCTATAAATGGCGTACCCATCAGAGTACTCTTCGATTTCGGAGCTACTCATTCATTTATATCTGTGTCATTTGGAAAGAAGACAAAATTACCCATCAAAACATTGGACTACAAATTACTTGTACGGTCACCGATGGGGTTAGAAGTGGAACTAGAAAAGGGTTATGGACCATGTCCAGTTCTCATTGGAGAGAAGACCTTAGATGCAACCTTGATACAACTTGAGATGACAGACTTTGATGTCATCTTGGGAATGGACTGGTTAGCTCGGCATTCTGTAAATTTGTTATGCGCCGAAAAGAAGCTAACATTGAAAGACAAAGAAGGGGCAGAATTCAGTTTCTCGGGAACCAAACTTCCCCGGAGACGCAAGCTCCTACTTTCAGCATTAAAGGCTAAGAAGTGTCTTGAGAAGGGAGCAGTCGGGTATCTAGTATCAGTGGTCGACCTAGCCAAGGAAGTACCACGAATGGAAGACATTGACGTCGTTCGGGATTACCCTGACGTATTTCCAGAGGAACTACCCGGATTACCACCCGACCGTGCCACAGAGTTTGTAATAGATCTGATACCTGGAGCCGCACCCATATCAAAAGCACCTTATAGAATGGCTCCTACTGAACTGAAGGAATTAAAAGTACAACTACAAGAACTGCTAGACAAGGGTTATATTCGACCCAGTATATCTCCATGGGGGGCACCGATACTGTTCGTGAAAAAGAAGGATGGTAGCGTTCGATTATGTATTGACTATCGGGAGTTGAACAAGCTGACAATCAAGAATCGATATCCACTACCCAGGATCGATGACTTGTTCGATCAGTTACAAGGAGCAAAAGTATTTTCTAAGATCGATCTTTGATCGGGCTATCATCTGTTGAAGATTAAAGAAGGTGATATTCCGAAGACAGCATTCAGGACCAGATATGGACATTACGAATTTTTGGTTATGTCCTTTGGATACTAATGCACCGGCAACGTTCATGGAACTTTTGAACCGAGTCTTCAACGATATGTTGGATACGTCTGTGATAGTATTTATTGATGATATATTGGTATACTCCAAGGACAAGGAAACCCATATCAAGAACCTAAACGCAGCCCTACAGCGTTTAAGGAAAGAGAAACTATATGCCAAATTTTCGAAGTGCGAGTTTTGGCTAAGTGAAGTCGCATTCCTAGGCCATGTAGTATCCGCAGAAGGAATCAAAGTGTACCCCAGCAAAATCGAGGCTATTGTAAAGTGGGAAGCACCGAAGAGCGTTTCGGAAATTAAAAGTTTTCTAGGTCTAGCTGGTTATTATCGGAGATTCGTAGAAGACTATTCTCGGATTGCCGTACCTCTCACCATTTTGACCAAGAAAGGTGAAAAGTTTGTGTGGACTGACAAATTTGAGAAGAGCTTCCAGACATTGAAGGCCAGATTGATATCCGCCCCGATTTTGACCATTCCCATTCCAGGACAGACATTTACTTTATACATCGATGCATTGGGACTGGGACTAGGATGTGTGCTTATGCAAGGAGAGCAAGTAATTGCTTATGCATCAAGACAGTTAAAGGTACATGAGAAAAATTATCCCACTCATGATTTGGAGCTAGCAGCAGTAGTACATGCTGTCAAGATAAGGAGACATTATTTATATGGGGAGAAATTCCAGATTAAGTCGGACAATAAAAGTCTTACTTATTTATTTAACCAGAAGGAGTTGAATATGAGACAAAGAAGATGGCTGGAATTATTGAAAGACTATGATTGTGATATCCAGTATCATCCGAGAAAAGCGAACGTGGTAGCAGATGCATTGAGCAGAAAAGCATTGATAAAATCTCAAGGAGAAGTCAGCACGACTGCAGCAATGTGTACTACTGGAATGGTATTCAATCACGGCAACGAGCAGTATATGATAGATACAACGGATGAATCCGCCAACCAAGGGTTTATTCATCCGTTTTCAAATATGTTCGCAGCGTTGAAAATTATACCGGATATAGGGGACGAAATGAAGACAGCTATCAAAGCAGATCCTTATCTGAGAACAGTACAAGAAGATATTGAAAAAGGTAGGACCAACCCTGAGTTCACCTTGGATGACGAGAAAGTACTAAAATACAAAGGAAGGATATGTGTACCTGAAACAGAAAGTATGGACATTAGACACCGACTGATGAAAGAAGCCCATACCACCATTTATTCGATACATCCTGGAAGTACAAAAATGTATCATGATCTGAAGAAACTATATTGGTGGAGGGGAATGAAAGCAGATGTGGCTAAGTTTGTGTCTCAATGTCTAAATTGTCAGAAAGTAAAGGCTGAAGGACAACGACCTGCAGGACTGTTACAGCCATTACCGAAACCAGCATGGAAATGGGACTGCATCACTATGGACTTCTTCACGGGACTACCATTGACTCCTCGAGTAGTTGACGCAGTTTGGGTGATTGTGGACCGTTTGACTAAGACAGCTTGCTTCATACCTATACGACCCCAATATACACTCGAAAGGTTAGCCAAGCTGTATGTGGATAATATTGTTCGGTTACATGGTGTTCCAGAAAGCATTGTGTCCGATAGAGATCCACGATTTACTTCCAAATTTTAGAAAGGATTGCAAAAGGCTATGGGTACAACAATGAAGTTCAGTACTGTATTCCACCCACAGACAGATGGACAGTCAGAGCGTACAATTTAGATTCTAGAAGATATGCTACGAGCATGTGTAATTGATTTCAAAGGATCATGGGACGAAAAGTTACCATTGATCGAGTTCGCCTATAACAACAGCTATCAGGCTACCATACAGATGTCACCTTATGAAGCACTGTATGGCAGGAAGTGTCGAACTCCCTTGTTTTGGAATGAAGTGGGAGAACATAGCATTGTTGGACCAGAATTTGTTGAAGAGACTTGTCGAGTGGTCGAAATTATCAAGGAAAGGGTGAGAACAGCTCAGAACCGTCAGAAGCAATATGCAGACACTCGACGAAGAGATCTAGAGTTCGCGGTAGGTGATAAAGTATTTTTGAAAGTATCGCCCATGTGAGGATTGAAGAGGTTCGGACAGAAAGGGAAGCTAAGTCCAAGATATGTCGGACCATATGAAATTCTAGCTAAACGTGGAAAAGTAGCTTATCAGTTAGCACTACCACCATCTATGTCAAGTGTACATGACGTATTTCACATTTCCCTATTGAAAAAGTATGTCAAAGACCCAACGCATGTCTTGACGGTGGATTTGCCAGAATTGAATGATGATTTGACATTTGAAGTAACACCAATAGAAATCACCAGTCGAAAAGTTCAACGTCTACACAACCGAGATATCTATTATGTTAAGGTCACTTGGAAAAGTAAAGACACGGAAGAAATTACATGGGAAGAAGAAAATGCTATGAGAAAGCAATACCCTTACTTATTTGATTCAGAAGGTATGTACAATTTCGAGGACGAAATTTTTATAAGTTGGGGGGAGTTGTAAGACCTGTGTCAATCTAACACGGTCTTACCACCTTGAACCAGGTTCACCCATCATGGTCGAGTCAAATGGACCAAGGTCGTGAAGGAGATCGAGATCCAAGGTTTCAAATCGACCCAAAAACACTTAAATTAGGGGAAGGGACGCATACCCAGCTAAGCAGGGTCGGACCTCCCAAAACAAAGAGTCAGACCCTCAGTTTTGAAGGGAGGGTCGGACAGCTTAAGACCCTAGGGTCGACGGGATCATCGACCCTCCCATCGACCCTCGGTTCCTGCCAAATATAGAAATTAAGAAATTTTTATATTTTTCGATTGGGATTCTTTCCAAATCTCAATGGTACTTATTTAGGATGTTCCTAGTCTATTTAAAGGACGTCCCTAAGCCACTTTCACTCCTTTCACAACCCTAATTGAATTGAGAGAAAGAGAGGAGAAGGAAGAGAGGAAGAAGAGAGGCAAGGAAGAGAACCTAGCAAAAAGGAGAAGAGTGGCAGAGAAAGATTAATCTTCTCAGGTATGGATACTAATTCCATAAGTTTCTACAGACCTTAGGTTAGTTATTGGAGAGAGAGTGATCTCGGAGAAACCCAAACCATCCATCCATGGTTAGGTTTTCATGAAAAACCCTAGGAGAATCCATGAAAGCCATCTAGGAGGATGATTCATGGTTTCAGACCATGGAATGAGTGTTGAATGGAATGTAGAAGCAAGCCATAGGACCCCAAACACGAAGAATGGATTAAAAAGTAGAAATTGGACCAAAGTGCACCAAGGGTCGCACCGAGGGTCGATGACCATCCGACCCTAGGTGTTTCTGACCATCGACCCTCAGCATTCGGGAAGTCCAGAAAGAGGGGAGGGTCGATAGACCCATCGACCCTAGCATCGACCCTAGCATCGACCCTCAGTTAACAGAATGGTTTTTAAATTCAGAATTAATTCTAATTAATTCTATCGACTTTGTTAGGTTTGCTAGCAATATAATAACATTATAACGGTGATTCTAAAGGTTGGAAAAGTATCTATTAGCAAGCTAAGGTGAGGAACCTTAACCCCAAACTAAATTGGTTAATAATAAACTATTTTCTATTTCTTGAATCCTATGCCATGCTTGATTCTATGCGAATATGTTTGTAATGTGCATACAGCATGCCATCCAATATTTCTATTACTTGTTCATGCATATTTATTTTATTATTTATAACATGATGATGATGATGATGATAGGAATAGGCATGTGCTTGTATGTGTGTGGTTGATGTGCTTGATGCGAGCGAGTATCAGGGGAGGTGTGATGAGGACGTCAATAAACGTTACCTTTGGTGGGTCTCAGCACTTTAGCTCTATCTCTAACTCAAGTCTTGTGCATTGGCATCGTTGTATCGCCATTACTTTAGCAGAACTATTATGTCGTAGAGTATCAGGGGAGGTGGTCTCGGTCCTTGTAGTCTCTGACTCTACCGGGGGGCCTTAGCTCTATCTCTATGGGCATTCTGAGGGATGCTGGGGTGATGACTTGGATACACTGTTTGGTATTAGGATTGGTTAGTTGCGAGCCCAGTTTGTAGCCCTCGCCAATAGGGGCTTATGTGTTGGTATGGCACTATATAGTAATAAACGTAACCTTTGTTATATAATGTTCATGATTGAGTGCATGTGAGTTGACGATAAACGTGATCTTTGGGTAACGTCACACATTCGTGTATAGAGGCGGAGTCAATAAACGCGACCTTTGGCTACCTAAACCTTTCTATTGCATACTGCAAACTTTAAACCGGACCAAAGATATAAATTGATTTTTGCATGCATATGTATTGTTGCATTGTTTTGGCTACTCACTGAGCCGTGATGTGTGCTCACCCCTCGACGTCGAATATTTTTAGTTGATGTTGCAGTATATACCGTTGAAGACTATATGAATGCGTCTGCGTACGGGAACGTGGCAGCCATGGAAGTTGAAGCTTTAGCGGATACACACGACTCCTCTTGCGAGTGCAACTCGTGTGTATTTGATTAGATATTTTTATAGGTTTCTTTCATTGGATTTATAAAAACATGTATTTGGTATTTAAATATTTATGTCTCAGTTGAAAACCGAATAATTTGCTATTAAATTAATGATATCATCTTAGTTGCTCAGTTCATTTTATTATGAATTTTCCGCTATTGTGTATTTACTCTGATTATGATTGTGGATGTGTGTAAGTTTAGATAACGCAGGGATAGCCTATTTGAGATCCTGGTTGAACTGTTGGTTTATTAGCGGTTCATCACATCATTCTGGTTAGTCCAGAATTGGGGTGTGACAGTAAAGCTGCCACAGTTTCCTTTAATTCTTTACTATTCTCTATCTCATTATTATCCTCTAACTATAATTCTGTAGTAATTACAACCTCCAGTTCGTTCTTATTATTTAATTCAAACACTTCCTGCAATCTAGAATCAACAGTAATAATAGCAAAAACCGAATGAACATTAGTAAGGTGTTTCATGGCTTCAAAAAATATTAAAATGAATTACTTCACCATCAAACTCCATTCTGAGGGTACCATCATGAACGTCTATCTTTGTTCAAGCTGTATTAAAAAATAGTCTTCCCAATAAGATAGGTGTTGGATTAGGTGAGATTTCATCTTTCATGTCTAGAATATAGAAATTAGCTAGAAATATTAGCTCATTTACCTATACAAGAACATCCTCAAGTACCCCTTCAGGGTACGTATTAGTACGATAAGCTAGTTGGATAATGCCACCTGTTTCTTTCAAGGGGCCTAAATTTAATGAATTATAAATGGATTGTGGCATTACATTAATAGATGCTCCTAAATCTAGCATAGCTCTCTCAATTCTGGTATTACCTATTTTACAGGGAATAGTGAACATACATGGGTCTTTGCACTTGGGAGGAAGTTTTCTTTGGAGAACTACTAAGACATTCTTTCCCATACTTAAAATTTCATTACCATTTAGCTTCCTTTTATTAGTGCGTAACTCTTTAAGAAATTTTGCATATCTGGGCACTTGTTTGATTTCATCCAACAAGGGTATATTTACCTCCACTTTACGAAATAAATCCAGAATCTCCTTATCCTTGTCTTCTTTCTTGGATTTTGCAAATCTGCTAGGAAAAGGAAGAGGATTAGTTTTAGACAGAATGGAAGGTTTAGGTGTTACCTCAGATTGAGTTACTATTTCGTCTTTCTCTATTTCTTTCTCAATCTCTTCTTCATTTGGGACATCAGGAATCACCTTTCTTGGCTCCTCAAGTTCTTTATCACTTTGGAGGGTTATTGCATTTACACCCTCTTTTGAATTTACAACTGTTTGTAATGGTAATTTTCCTCCAACCTGAGCTTCTATACGATTCATAGCAGTTGCCATTTGACTCACCTGGCTCTCTAGACTTTGAATACTGGATTTTGTTTCCTTTTGAAACTGTTGGGTAACAAGAGATTTAACTATGTCCTCTAATGATGAGTTTGAATTCTGAGGGCAGGTGGCCTGGGTTGGAAAATTGGCTGTCTATTCTGATAGAAGTTCTGCCCTGTTGGTCGTTTCCTCCATAGCTCAGGTTTGGATGGTCTCTCCAACCTGGATTGTATGTGTTAGAGTATGGATCATATTGTCTTGGTGGTTCTGAAATGTTACCTGCAGCATTGGCTTGTTTCGGTGGGTCCTTCTTGAAGTGTTGGACACATATCAATTGAGTGTCCTATCATCGAACATATCCCATAAGCTTTTACCTGCTGTAAATTTCCTACAGCCATTTGTCCAACAAGAGAGGTAAGGTCAGATAACTGTTGTTTGAGGGAAGATGTATTTACCTCATTAACCTTTTGAGTGGTGCATCGTCTCTTGTACCAAATTGTTGGAAATTTACAACCATGCTTGCAATTATCCTTCTTGCAGCTTCAGGGATTTTATCTACTAGAGCTCCTCCACTTGTTACATCTATCATGTTCCTTTCCATGGAAAATAATCCTTTATAAAAATACTGAATTAGGAGTTAATAACTTATCTGGTGATGTGGACAGCTGGCACATAGTTTCTCGAAACGCTCCCAACATTCATGGAGTGTTTCTCCAGTGTACTGTCGTATGCCATAGATTTTCTTTCTGATGGTGGCGACTTTAGAGGCTAGGAAGTTTTTTTCTAAAAGTAATCTTTTAATTTTATTCCATGTAGTGATCATCCTAGATGGTAGGTAGTAGAGCCAATCGTTTGCATCATCTGATAATGAAAAAGGAAAGGCTCGTAATTTGATCTGTTTTTCAGACACTCCTGTCGGTTTCATGCTTGAACACACTACATGAAATTTCTTCAGGTATTTATTTGGGTCCTCACCTGCACAACCACAAAATTTAGGCAACAAATGAATTAAACCAGACTTAAGTTCAAAAGCGACATCCAAAATTTAGGTTGTTGGTTAAAATCAGGAGTAGCCAACTCCTTTAATGTCCTGTCATTCTCAGCTATGATATCTTCTTGTTTAGAGTCACTTGAAGAACTTTCAAAAATAAATCCTGTGAGAGGGATTGATTATCTTTCTGTCTTAATCTGCCTAGCTTCTTTACTTAACCGACGCACAGTACATTCAAGTTCTGGATCAAAATTCAGATCACCTTTTTGAGTGGATCGCGTTAGAATCATAAACTCACACAATTAGCTAAGATAATTAACTGGAAAAATTTGTTAAGACGAAAAGAAACTGAATAAAAATTAAATAAAATAAAAAAGTTAAAATAAAAAAAACTAATGCGAAAAAAAAATTAAAAGAGAGATATAAAAACTAATAAAATTCACTCCTTGGCAACGGCACCAAAATTTGGTAGCGTGTCAAATGCACCAATTTAATTAAATATTTCTTTACTGATCTGATTAATAAACTGTAAATAGGATAATCAAAGGTCTATCCCTCAGAGAATGAATTGATTAAACTTTATATTCTACTCAAACTAAATATACTAATTAATGCTAATTAAACACAATAACAAAGGGGGGGGGGGTTTGGTTGTTTGAATCCAATTGAAAGTAAACAAACAGAATTTAAATAGGAAGATAATTAGATGAGAATATTCAGTTCTTGGTTCAATATCCACCCACACATGCAATGAGTAAAATTAATCACAACGTTAATCTCTTCCTTCCAATTAGAATTAAAGACCCTAGATAACAATAAGCTCTGTTACCCGAGTTTTCCCTTAAGTACCTCAACTGAAACAAGCTCTTCAGAGAGATCTAACCATTGAATAACACTGAATAAGCTCTCAATGTTTAATTCAATGGTAGCATTAAGAGGGTGGAAAATAGATCAATTTAAGCAACAATCACACACAAGCGGGGATTATTTATCTTAGATTATATTATTCACAATGATAAGACAAAAACTTGGACATAATCATCTACCACTATTTGCTACTTGTGATTAGAATCAGGACGATTACGTATCACAGATTCTAGATCTAGAAATTATTATTAATCTAACTGATTCAGCAGGCCATTACTGAACTATTCAAAAAAAATATCATAATTAAAGATAAAAGAATAACATAAGTAATTTCAATAAAAGAGAGTCGAAGAACAACATTATGTAAGCACCCCATTTTTGCCACCCTCGGCATAAGTGAACCAATATGGTAGGTTTCTGACCTTTAACCCAAAGATTCGAAATTCTCCACTGATCCCCACAGTAGGGTCATAGGCTATTATCTGCATAGATGCATAGGTCATGGAATTATCTTCGAAACGAGACCAGAATTGCTCAATTCCGGTATCAAATGAGGAAGATATGATCATTTTAGTCAGATGATACATATAAGGGAGGTTTCTGAAATTATTATAAATAATAATCCCAGGGGCCTTTATGCAAATTATCCTAAGTCGGATTGTTTGAATTTCAAATCACCATATCTTGATCATCTGATATCGGATTCAGATGATTCCAAGACCATTATTCTTCATTCATGATGTTCTACAAAGTGGACGTAAAAAATCCCGGGTAGAAGTCACCAGTGGATCCCATGCAAGCTTGCATGTAAAATTATCGTTAGAACTTCAAAGCTTCATATCTTTTTCCGTTCTACATCGGATTCAGGTGATTCCAGTCTCATTATTCTTCATTCATGATGTTCTACAAAGTGGACGTAAAAAATCCCAGGTAGAAGTCACCAGTGGGTCCCATGCAAACTTGCATGCAAAATGATCGTTAGAACTTCAAAGCTTCATATCTTTTCCGTTCTACATCGGATTCGGGTGATTCAGTCTCATTATTCTTCATTCATGATGTTCTACAAAGTGGACGTAAAAAATCCCGGTAGAAGTCACCAGTGGGTCCCATGCAAACTTGCATGCAAAATGATCGTTAGAACTTCAAAGCTTCATATCTTTTCCGTTCTACATCGGATTCAGATGATTCCAAGACCATTATTCTTCATTCATGATGTTCTACAAAGTGGACGTAAAAAAATCCCGGCTAGAAGTCACCGTGGTCCCATGCAAGCTTGCATGCAAAATTATCGTCGAACTTCAAAGCTGCATATCTTTTCCGTTCTACATCGAATTCAAGTGATTCCGGTCTCATTATGTTCCATTTTTAGTGCTCTACAAAGTGGACGTAAAATATTTCGGTAAAAGCCTCCGAAGGATCTCATGCAGAATGGTCAGCCAAATTATCGATAATTGGTCCGTTTAAGTTTCAAAAATTCATAAGCTGACCATTTTACTTCCAAATGAGGTGATTCAAGTTCCTATATTCCTCATTTTTATGTTCTACAAAATGAACGCAAAAAATTGGAATAGAGGCTATCGGAAGATTCCGTGCGAAATGACAAGTGGGAATGGTCCATGAAATGACAGAGAAAGAAAACTCCGCTTAATTCCAATCAATCCAATCAACTCGGCTCAACCCAGCCAGCCATTGGCCCAACCCGGTCAATCCTTGTCGATCCGCACCAATTCATGGTGGCACATATGCATATATTTCTTTTTATATATTATTATGTAATGTATAATATATTATAATATATCATATAATATATACATATTTCTTATATGTATATTATATTATATATATTAATATATTAATATATTATATAATTATATATATATGTTTTATATATGGAAAATAGGAAAGGATCGAGAAGATTAGAGGAAAAAAGGAAAAGAATCGAGGAGAGAGGAGAAGATCGAGAAGATTTGAAGAAGAATAAATTGAGATGAAGAAGATTGGAGAGAGAAAGAGAGAGAGTCGAGAAGATAAGGAGAAGATTAGAGAGGGCGGTGAAAGGGAAGGAATAAAAAAGGAAAAAAAAACAGAATCGAGAAAGAGAAATCCCGAAGAGAAAGAGGGGATCCGAAAATGGAGAAGAAGGGGGGGAAACCGAGAAAGAAAGAAAAAAAAAAGAAAAGGAGAAGAGAAGAAGAGGGAGAGAAGGACAAGTGGGGGGAGAGAAAAAAGATAAGTAGGAGCTGGAGGAGGAGAAATCCGGAAGAGAGAGGTGGAAAGAAGAAGAAAAAAAAACAGAAAAAAAAATGGAGAAGAAGGGGGGAAAACCGAAAGAAGGGAGAGAGAGAAAGAGAGAAAGAGAGAGAGAGAGAGAGAGAGAGAGAGAGAGAGAGGAGGAAGAAAAGAATAAAAAAAAACAGAAAAGAGGAAAGAAACCGAGAAGAGAGAGAGGAAGAAAAGGAAGAAGCATGAGGTGGAGAGGAGAAGAAAAATTAGAAAAAGAAGGGGAGAGGACCGAGAAGAAGGAGGAGGTGGAAAGAAGAAGAAAAAAAACAGAAAAAAAAATGGAGAAGAAGGGAGAGAGAGAGAAAGAGAGAGAGAGAGAGAGAAGGCGTTGAGAAGAGGAGGGAGAAATCAGAAAGAGAGGCAGCAGCGAGAAGAAAAAGAAGGAGAAGGCAACCACTGGAGGTGGCTCTGCGATTCAGGTAAGCCGCTGCCCCCATCTTCTTTTACTCCTCTTGCACGATCACCGATCCACCTTGAACCCAACCTCCATCTCCTACATGAACCACATCTGTCCACACCTGCTACCACCTCACAAACTCTTAAAAAACCTATTCATCCCATCACCAATCTGTCATTCACTTCTCTCAGCACCTACATCCACCTTGAGACCGTCACATGCTGCAACCACTTACCTCCTCATTAACCAAATCCAACCCTTGATCCATCCCTACATCATTTATCCAATTACAGTCCTTTGATTTCCCATCAATCCTCTGATCCCATATGTTTTAATTTAATGTGAAATCTGATGTGAATGTGTTTGAGTTTCATATCTATTGACCCGAATGCTTGGATTTCATGTAATCAAAATTTGATTCGAATGAGTTTGAATTTGATTAAGATTAATTCATATGATTCAATATATTTTTGAATAAATTTGATTGGTTGGGTGACGATCCTATTTTGGTAATGAGATTAAGTATGTACCATGGGATGATAATTTTATTTTGATTGTGATGAAATTGAATTGATTCCATCGATTAGGTGAATATGTGATGAAAATTGAATTGATCCCATCGTAATAAAATTGAATTGATCCCATTGATTATGGGAATTTTGATGAAATTGAGTTGATTTTATCGATCATACGAATCTTGATGAATTTGATCCGATCATATGAATTTGTAATTGAATTGATCAGATCATATGAAATTTTGATTGATCCGATCATATGATTCTTGATGAAATTGAATTTGAGCCGACTGTGGAATATTGTGATAAAATTGTAATTGATCCGATCGTATGAAATTATGATTGATTCAATTATGACATTATGATGAAAATTGATCCGATCATATGGAATTTTGATGGAATTAATATTGATCCGATCATATGCTTGGAATGATATGATTAAAATTGAACCATTGATCTTGGAGTTTTGATTTGATCCGTTGATCATAATTTACCTTCATTTAAGTAATCTGAATGGTTAGATTATTAATTTGAGTAATCTAAACCATTGGATTATCTTCAAAGTGATGTAAATGGATATGAATGATTAGATTATCATGATAAGTGATCTGGACCATTAGATCATTTTTTGGGAGTGGTTGAAATAATTTTGAACGGTTAGATTACCATCAATAGTGATTTATACCATTGAATTTTTCATCATGAATATTTGTATGCTCATTGCCATAGTTGGATGCTTATTGTCATAATTAGGGTAGAAAACCCTAAAATGGAAAGAAAGTAATATTTAGGGTAGAAAGCCCTAAAAAAAATGGAAATAAAATAATAATTAGGGTATAAAACCCTAAAATGGAAAGAAAGTAACATTTAGGGTAGAAAACCCTAAGATGGAAAGAAAATAGCAATTAGGGTAGAAAACCCCAAAATGAAAAGAAAATAACAATTAGGGTAGAAAATCCTAAAAAATAGAAAGAAGATAACAATTAGGGTAGAAAACCCTAAAAATGGAAAGAAAATAATTAGGGTAGAAAACCCTAAAAATGGAAAGAAAATAATTAGGGTAGAAAACCCTAAAATGGAAAGAAAATAACAATTAGGGTAGAAAATCCTAAAAAATGGAAAGAAAATAGCAATTAGGGTAGAAAACCCTAAAAAATGGAAATAAAATTACAACTAGGGTAGAAAACCCTAAAATGGAAAGAAAGTAGCAATTAGGGTAGAAAATCCTAAAAAAATAGAAATAAAATAATAATTAGGGTAGAAGACCCTAAATATGGAAAGAAATTGCAATTAGGATCTTGCCATGCTTAGAAGATAGCATACTAGATCATGCCATGTAGGCTCTTGCCTTATTTACAATACATGCCATATTTGAAAGATTTTTAAACAATCTTACTGTATGTGAATTTCTTGTCATAAATGTTTTATGTGCCATATTTAGATAGAATATTCTATTTTTTTGGCAATAACTTATTTTATGCAACACCATAGTCAAACTGCCATATCTGCACACTTCTAGAAGACAATCTAGGCGTGGGGACGTGCATTTAGGCACCCACATTCTTGGGAAGGGCATAATGGGAATAATAAAACCTTAATAAAGAAAGAGAATTCTTTGCCAAACCTTCCAAAATTAGAATTCTGAATGAAAAGGGTAATTTAGGACGATTTGCCCCTCGGCAAACCCTAAACCTAGAATAGGTTCTAAACCCTAAACCTAGAATAGGTTCTCAATCATTAACCTAGAACAGGTTAACCATCCCGAACTACGCGGATTCTGATTCCTAGGGCAAACCCTAGGATACGTAGGCTATTTGGGAGAAACCTAAATTCGGATCCACACATTTAGTCCACTCGGACTATCCATAGATCCACTAGGATACTCATCCATTTCAATCCAGAGTCCCGAACTACGCGGATTCTGATTCCTAGGGCAAACCCTAGGATACGTAGGCTATTTGGGAGAAACCCAAATTCGGATCCACAGCTTAATCCACTCGGACTATCCATAGATCCACTAGGATATTTATCCACACCTTAGTCCACTTGGACTATCCATAGATCCACTAGGATATTTATCCAAACTTTAGTCCACTTAGACTATCCATAGATCCACTAGGATATTTATCCACATCTTAGTCCACTTGGACTATCCATAGATCCACTAGGATATTATCCACATTCCGACCCAAATAGGGTTATTCTTAGATCCACTAGGACTATCTATCAGTCCACATGGACTATCCAGATCCTAACCCATAGGATTTCTCAGCCTTTCAAGCATAAATTTCAACTTGAACAAAGAACTTAATCATGCACAAGCATAAATCACATCCATAAACTTTAATCACACCTGAACTACGATGGTGAACCTGATTTTCGGAATAAATCCGTGATACGTAGGCAATCTGATGGATACAGATTCGGTTCAATGATATCAAACCCCTTGGTTTGGTTTGGCTTAGCAAATAGAGTCTAGCATAGGAAAGGTATAGGAGACCGATTTCGATCGGGCGGTTTGGGTGCCTAACCCCTTCCCATAACCGTAACCTGACACTTACCCAATCTCTGATGGACCAGAAGTCCAATCTAAGGGTCATGAGTCAATCGAAGTCTTACCTTGGGGTGAGATTTCACATTTCTAAGGTCCTAGACCTAAATCTAGGTGGCGACTTCAAAAGATTTTCCATCTTTGTCCTCACACATTACTGAATAGAGATTACATCATTGACATGAGTTTGGGCTTCAAATCCCCTTGAACTAAATAAGAAGATTAGCTAGACATTACAATCCTTTCAGAGATAGAAAAATTTCCAGTAAAAGAGAGAGAGAGAGAGAGAGAGAGAGAGAGAGAGAGAGAGAGAGAGAGAGGGATTATCACACTAGTGCTCTATATGTAAAACATGATAATCCTTTGTTACTTATAACTCCTTCTTTGTGTAGGATTTCTTCTTTGTGTAGGAGTCCTTCTCTATTTAGAATTCTGAAATTGTAGAGTCTTCTTTTCTTCTTTGGAGTCTTCTATTGTAGGTTTAGATTTCTTAATTTGATTAGGAGATTCTTTATGGAATTTACATCTACCGTCGAATGTTTTAATCAGATCAGAGGGCTACTCCAATTCGGATTCAGTTAGATTTTCGTATCAGACTTTGAAGCCATGTTTGGAGGCCCAAACGAACTCAGATTTTTTCCTTAATACCATTCCGAAAAGGTTGAGACGTCCTCTACAATTTACAGAAGACAGCTTTTCAATTCTAAAACTCTTTTCACGTCAAAAACCTGCATGAAACTCAGAACGTCAATATTAAGAATGCTGAAATTTTTCTATCTTTTAACAATTAATTCACAATGTCTATAAAATATGTGAAATTAATAAAATTTAACCTATTTAGTTCAATAAGGCATAAAACACATTAAAAAGGATAGTGCAAAGGGAAATATAAAAATCACACATTTATCAATGTCCTAGTAACCTGGAAGAGCGGGAAAGCACGACGAAGGGCGAATGAAGTCCTCACTCATGGTTGATGAAGGCCTTGACAAAAGTTTATGGGTCCAATGCTATCCAGTGCTATGACGAGCAGATGCCTCTTGCGAGTGCAACTCATGTGTATTCAATTAGATATTTTTCTAGTTTTCTTTATTTGGATTTATTAAAGACATGTATTTGATATTTATTTATGTCTTAGTTGATACAGAATAATTTGTTATTTAAATATTAATATCACAATAGATTCTCAGTTCATTTTGCTATAAGACTTCTGCTATTATATATTTTCTCTGATTATGAATGTGAATGTATGGGGTTCAGATAACACGGATATAGCCTACTCGAGATCCTGATTGAACCGTTGGTTTGTTAGCGGTTCATCACACCATTTTAAATAATACAGAATTGGGGTGTGACAACTTGGTATCAGAGCATCTCAGGCCTTGGCCGTTGAACTAGCATACATTCAAGACAATTGTGAACTGAGATAGGATAAAAGTAAAAAAAAATAGTAATATCAACATACTATAAGCCCAAGTGATGTTTGAGACCAAATTTGAAAAGAAAATAATGCATCTATTAAAGGAAGAACAAAATTAAATACAATGTGAAAGAAACAAACGTATATACATAGCTAAAATAGAGTACAGTTCACAACCCAGACAGTTACTCTGTAGTACAAGAAAGAGAAAAGATACAATCATGAAGCTGGAGGCGAAGGAGGAGGCGGCGCCTCACGATCTCTGTCATAGTCCTCAGCGTAGACTCTAGTCAACTAGGCTATCTGAGTCAGGGTCATCTGCAGACTAGCTGTAAGATCGGCTACCCGCTGATCAGTACGGTGCTGAGCCTCCATGAGCTCTCCCATCCTCATGGCTGATGTCCGCTGGAAGTCTAGTAGTTCATCCACTCTCACCTGCTGAGCGTCTAGTAACTCTCCCATCCTCATGTCTGATGTACGTTGGGCTTCTATGAACTCATCCACTCTCACACGCTGAGCGTCCAGCAACTCCTCCATCCTCAGATCAGGTCTGCACTGAGCCTCTCTGATCTCATGCAACATCTCCATCATATCAGAAGGTGGGCGTGAAGGACCAGCCGCATGAGAAGGACCAGTCTCAGGTGTAGGATCCGCCGCAGAAGAAGTACCAACTCCAGCCGCATGCGTAGGTGAAGGCAGTGGTATCGAGTCAACATCCATATACATGCGGTCATCATCATCAGCGGGATCCACATGAGCTCTAGCAGCGGCAGCAGCTACCTCAGCGTCAGCAATCTCGATTGGAGTGTGAGGGCGCACCATCTCATTCCTCTCCTCGTCACTAACTTGGGCATCCCGCATGCCCATCTTGCAGATAGCCTCCCAATCGATAGGTGATGAGAAGGTTTTCTCCTGAATCTTCTCATCCACTAAATCAACCCCCAGGCGAGTAAGCAGGACTGTGATCATACGTCCATAGGGTAGATTACCCCTATGACTGGGCAATGTGGCACTAATCATAGTCCGCAGGATGATGTACGGCAGGCAGACGGGCTGTCTAGTGCAGATACTGTATAGAATATACTGGGTCAGCTGAGAAACCCTCTCGTAATGGCCACTCTGCGGAATCAGATTATGCTGAATAATCTTGCAGAAGACCCATGGAGCTGGACGCATGTAACAAGCTCTCATCTGCCAGCGATCAGGTCGTAGCAACTGACTGTCGATCTCTGCCCTCATCTCCATGGAAACAAACTGGGGCTCTCCAGGCCCACAGTAAACCATAGGGCCATCATAGGAAATGCCCAGTAGATCGGCCAGTTGCCGATAATCAAAAGAAATGTTCACTCCCTTTACATAGCTAGTGATGCGTAGCTCGTGACCCCTATCCACATCATTGTAATCCCCCACCACCTAGAGATTACAATAGAACTGTCGCACTAAATCTGGGCATGTGCACGCGTCGTAAGTGATGACAGGGAGCCACCCCATATCACCAAATGCTCTCTCCACATTGAATAGGGCTAGCTCAGCCAAGTTCACCATACGACCACCCTCTACCTTCTTACGAGTGTAGTGGGCATACTGTGCCTCAGCTTTATTAGAGTAGAAGCGAAGCAGATCATGAACTCTGGGTACCTTAGTACGAGCCATGGTATCTGCAAAGAAAAATAGATAATGAGTTAATAGGATAAAAATCCGAAATTTGACATTATAACGACGTAAGTGGCCAAAAGCCTCACTTGTCACCCATACACTTGGGCAGGAGGACTTACGTAGGCTCTAACATATCCTACAACACACATACAGTAGGAAATTTTAACTAATGGGGTCCGATTTGAAGAAATTTCAAGAAATCGAAGATTTCGACAAATTAGGGCAAAAAGAGAAAAAATCCAAGTTCTCGATAACCAACCGATGAAACTCAAAATTTTTTGAGGGCTTTCGTTCCTCGAAACACCAATAACAAAAGCCCCCAATAAAAATCAAATTTTTACGGTTGGAAAAATTTTAATTTGAAAAATACGGGTTAATTGGACCAAAAAACCTAGAAATGGAAACCTAAAAACAGGTGAAAATGAGAAAGCATACCTGTAGGGATGATGTGGACGTCGAAACACAGATCCAAACTGACCAAAATAGCGGAGTGGCACTGTAGCAACTCAGAGGTGGGAGACGAGTCGAAACGGGAGAGAAATGATGGGGAATGAACCCAGAATCGGATCTTAATGGTCTGATTTTTGGTCTGGGGGTCAGACAATTCGACCAGGATCATCGACCCCCGGATCAACCCCCAGATCGACCCCTCGTCTCTCAGGAATCTGACAGAAAACCCAGGGTCGGATACTGAGGGTCGGATACACATCGACCCTCACCTCTCGGGAAGAACAGGTCATTCCCAGAGTCGGATACTGAGGGTCGGACATACCATCAACCCCCACCATCGACCTTGCATAGAAAAGACAGTATTTTTCATAAAATGAGCTAAAATTTTTGGAATTTTACATCGATTAGCGTGCCTACATGAAGTATCAATGATTTCTCACCTATTTTGATGATTTTCAGGCACCACCAATCTCAGAAGAAATTATGTCTGGACGTAGAGTAACTAGACAGAGTTGAAATGTAGTTCCACCACGACCACCTGTGGAGGAAACTAGCCAGGATAATATATATGTACCAGGAAATCCAGATCAGGCAAATCCTACAAATTTGCCACCTCCACAACCAGAGTTGGCAACGGTGGTAATGAATTTAGCACAGCAGCTGCAACAGATGCAACATGCACAGGCCCAAATGCAAGTTGCAATGGGAATTATGTTCCAAGCCGCTCATGCTACACCCATGCAGACGGGACAAGCCAGTGCAGCACCAGTGGGTGATCACCCAACACCTCAAACACCTCAACCACCAGCTGCACAGATTCCAGTACTAGGATCGGAAGCAGCTCAGGTTAACTATCAGTATCCACAACCCATGTTTGGGGCATACCCCCAAAATCAGCTGGATCACTCTCGACTGGTTGAGAGATTTCTGAAGATGAAGCCCAAGGAATTTAATGATAAACCGTCGGATCCGTTATGTCCAGCAAATTGGATCGACGAGATGGAGAAAAACTTCCTCATGATGACTATCACGGAAGAAGAAAAAGTACTATGTGCCACCTGCATGCTAAAGGGTGATGCACATCATTGGTGGAAATCTACCAGGGCATATCTACTGACCAAGCACGCCCTATTGACGTGGGCCATATATAAGGAAGCGTTCTTCAAGAAGTACTTTCCCCGAAGCTTCAGAGATTCGATGGAGAAGGAATTCCTGAGTTTATATCAGGGACAAATGTCAGTGGATGCATATCAACAGCGTTACGAAGAGCTGTATTTCTTTGCACCACATAGTATGCAAGAAGAAGACACTAAGACCCGTAGGTTTGTCACGGGACTTAGAGGAAGCATTAGAGAGCACATTCTGGGCTTGGAAAAGAAGATATATAATGAAGCTGTTCAAATTACTCGAGTTATTGAATCAAGCCAGAAGGAAAGCTATTTTATACAAAACAGAGGTGTGAAAAGGCCAGCTGGAAATTCTTACATCGGAGGTAATAACAGGACATACAAGCCTTTTCGTACTCAGAATTTCACCGCTGCACCCAAGACCATTCAAGTAGCTCAGCAGCAACCAAAGCCAAATACTGAGAGTCCAAGATGTTATAACTGCAATCAAGTGGGACATATGATGAGAGAGTGTCCTAAACCCCAGAAGCCACAACATCAAGGACGAGTGTATGCTGTTACATCCGAGGATGCTGCCGCATCACCCGATGTGGTCACAGGTATGACTGAAACCTTTTAAGTTGTAATTACATTGTATGAACATGTAGACTAAGTAAAATAAATCACAGGTATCATACCTATAAATGGCGTATCCGCCAGAGTACTCTTGGATTCAGGAGCTACTCATTCCTTTATATCTGTGTCATTCGAAAAGAAGTTGAATTTTCCCATCAAAACATTGGACTACAAACTACTTGTACGGTCACCAATGGGGTTAGAAGTGGAATTAGAGAAAGGTTATGGACCATGTCCAGTTCTCATTGGCGAGAAAACCTTAGATGCAACCTTGATACAACTTGAGATGGCAGACTTTGACGTCATCTTGGGAATGGACTGGTTAGCTCGGCATTCTACAACCATATTATGCGCCGAAAAGAAGCTAACATTCAAAGACAAAGAAGGAGCAGAATTCAGTTTTTCGGGAACCAAACTTCCCTGCAGACGCAAGCTTATACTCACAGCACTGAAGGCTAAGAAGTGCCTTGAGAAAGGGACAGTCGGGTATCTAGTATCAGTGGTCGACCTAACCAAGGAAGCACCACGAATGGAAGATATTGATGTCGTATGGGACTATCCCGACGTATTTTCGAAGGAACTACGAGTATTACCACCCGACAGAGCCATCGAGTTTGTGATAGACCTTATACCTGGAGCCGCACCAGTATCAAAAGCACCTTATAGAATGGCTCCTACTGAACTGAAGGAATTGAAAGTGCAACTACAGGAACTGCTGGACAAGGGTTATATTCGACCCAGTATATCACCATGGGGAGCACCGGTAATATTCGTAAAGAAGAAGGACGAAAGCGTTCGATTATGTATCGACTATTGGGAGTTGAATAAATTGACAATCAAGAATCGATATCCACTACCTCGGATCGATGACTTGTTCGATCAGTTGCAAGGAGCAAAAGTATTTTCTAAGATCGACCTTCGGTCAGGCTATCATCAGTTGAAGATTAAAGAAGGTGATATTCCTAAGACAGCTTTCAGGACCAGATATGGACATTATGAATTCTTGGTCATGTCTTTTGGATTAACAAACGCACCAGCAACTTTCATGGAACTTATGAACCGAGTTTTCCATGACATGTTGGATACATCGGTTATAGTATTTATTAATGATATATTGGTATATTCCAAGGACAAGGAAACCCACGTTAAGAATCTAAACGCCGCCCTACAACGTTTAAGGAAAGAGAAGTTGTATGCAAAATTTTCAAAGTGTGAGTTTTGGCTAAGTGAAGTCGCCTTCCTAGGCCATGTGGTATCCGCTGAAGGAATCAAAGTAGACCCCAGCAAGATCGAGGCTATTGTAAAGTGGGAAGCACCAAAGAGCATTTCAGAAATTAGAAGTTTTCTGGGTCTCGCTGGTTATTATCGGAGATTCGTGGAAGACTATTCCCGGATTGCTGTACCTCTCACCAGTCTGACTAAGAAAGGTGAAAAGTTTGTGTGGACGGATAAATGTGAGAAGAGCTTCCAAACATTGAAGACCAGATTGACATTGAAGACCAGATTGACATTAAAGACTAGATTGATATCGCGTACTAGGCTAAAATAGCCAGCCACTACAACAAAAGAATGAAGGAAAAACTGTTCCAAGTAGGTGACCTGTGTAAGACCCACACTCCACTAATCGGGTTTAATCGTGTCATGCTAGGTCTTCCCATCATAGCTGGTTCAAGGGGACCAACCATGTGATGGAACCACAAGGCTAGGATAGTAAATCAACCCAAAAATAGTGTACTTTGGTTGTGTGGCCGACTGATAGTCATTGTGTGGTCGACCACATAGTTAGAAAGTGAGCTCAGTCAAATTAGTTCAGTGGAAGCACAAACTGCCTTATGTGGTCGATGGGTTCTGCGACCAGACGTCGACCACACAAACTCATAACCGACTCCAAGATTTGAAAACTTTTTAAGTTTAAGGGATCTCTTTTCTAGTTGAGAGAGAATTCCATATGGAGGTTGTTCCTCTATATAAAGGACGTCCCTTAGCCTCTCTTACTCTTTTAGAACCAATTCCAAACTCTAACCTAAGAGAGAAAGAGAAGGAGAAAGAGAAGAAAGGGAAAAGAAGACTTGGAGAAGAGAGTTGCAGAGGAGTTGCTATCCCTCTCTATAGAAGGGGCAAAGGTAAGGAATCCATCTCTGTAGGTGTAAGATGAATAGGATAGATCTCTTAACAATGAGTTGATGACCTGAACCTAGTATGGGATTAAGTTCATGAGGTTTCTCAATTGAATCTCAAGAGAAACCATGGAGATAGGTTAGGGAATAAATCGTGATCGAAAAACCCATGAATAAGGCCATAAAGAGACCCTAGAAGAGGATCCAATACCAAACCAAAGGGTAGACTGAGAAAAACCTTCAATCACGACCTATAAATTATGTGGCCGCATTAGTGGTCGACCACAGAGTGACCAGTGAGCGACCATAGACTCTCAAAAATTTATACAAGGTTGTGTGGTCTCATCAGTGGAAGCATGATGTGCAACCACACAATTTCAGAAAGCCTATTTTGAGGCCAAACTCGATGTTAAACTATTGTACCCTAATATCGTCAAACCCTAGTCTAAATTCATGAATTTCCTAGGTTATCAACTAGTGCAAGTTAACTTCCAAAGCTTAGAAGAAATTGATACTACGATCAAAGGTAAGGTAACGAGACCTAAACTAATTGGTTAATAACAAGTTACTCTTTATTTTAATTGTCCAATGGTATGATTGTTGCCATGTTTGTATGCTTGTAATGTGCATCTCACATATCATCCAATATTACTGCTATTCATGTTCATGTGTATTTACTTTATTGTTTTTACTCTATTATTGGTGATGATAGGAATAGACATGTAATTGTGAGTGTAGTTGGTGTGCTGTATGGAAAGGGGTGTGTGATCCCTAAACCATGCATCATATTGACATCGTTGTATCACTGTTACCTTAGCACTAGTACGTCATAGGGCATCAGGGGGGAGTTTGTAGATCGTGTGGTCTTTAACTCTGCCGTGGAGCCCTAGCTCTAACTCTATGGACGTATCGAGGGATGCTGGGGTAAGACTTTGGATACATATAGTTGGCATTAGGATTGATTAGTTATGAGACCAGTTTGCAAGCCCTCGCCAGTAGGGGCATACGTACTGGTATGGGTATGGCATCAAGGAACGTGTTGGCAATGTGTGATCTGGACACTTTAGCTCTATCTCTATTCCATGGTGGGTACATGTGGGATGACAATGGTGTTTGATCTATTGGGCATATTCACACACTCATGTATAAAGGTGCGGTGGCTGTCATTTCACAAACTTAAACCAGACTAAAGATAATAATATGACTACATGCATATGTTTGCGCATTGTTTTGTTTGCTCACTGACACGTGATGTGTGCTCACACCTCGACGTCAAATATTTTTAGTTGATGATGCAGGTGGTACAGTGGAAGATTATATGGAAGCACCGTCGTACGGACACGTGGCGGAGATGGATACTTAAGCTTCGGAGGACGAGCACAACTCTTCGTGCAAGTATTTTCAGTGTCTTTATTCTTAGTTTATTCGTATTTTGATTATAAAAAACTTGTGATAGATTATTTAATTATGTTTTGGTAGTTTGAAGATAATTGAATTATTTACTTATTTATCATGCTAGACACTCAGTTCAATATTTAATAAGACTTTCGCTATTTATTTTAGTATCTCTGATTGTGTCGCGGTATATGTATTTGGTTTAGATGATTGGCACAATTGTTATGAGTTTGGGCTTGAACCATTGGTTCTTATGATGGTTCATCACACTTCTAGTTCGTCCAGAATTGGGGTATGAAAACTTGGTATCAGAGCTCTCAGGCCATGCCAATCAAACCTAAATACATCCACAAGATTTCATGAACTGAGTTAGGATAAAGTAAAAGCTATAATAAAAATACGCCATAAGCACAGTGTTGTTTGAGACAGAATTAAGTAAACCCATAATGCATATAATGAAAAAAAAGAGAAGAGAAACAACAAATATATATATATATATATATATATATATATATAATAAAGTTGAATACAGTGTGTATCAAGAATCAGAGTACGATCCGCAATTTGGACAGTTACTTTGTAATATGAGCATAAAAAGGATAATGTATCTAACTAGGGAGAGATATGGAGATCTATCACTGAGCTAGAGGAGTGGATAGAGGAGGTGCCTCTTGGTCCTTATCATAATCCTCTGCATACAACCTCGTGAGCCACGCTACCTGCACCTGGGTCGCTCGGAGACTATCAGCAAGATCTGCTACCCGCTGATCTATAGCACGCTGAGTGTCTCTGATATCTGGAAGGAGCACCATCATATCATCTGATGGAGGGCGCGAGGGACCAGCTGAGGAAATAGCATGAGAAGGGTCATCTCCAGTGGTATGCTATGGTGAAGGAGGGGGGATGTCACCCACATCCATGTACATTTGATCGTCATCATCATCATCTCTCTGCCGCAATTGCAGCTCTACATGGTGGACGGACCATCGCATTTTGTTCCTCGTCACTGACCTGTATGTTCTGCATCTCAATCCTGTATATGTCCTCCCAGTCAATGTCCGTGGAGACTATATCCTTGTAAATCCTCTCACCCACCATGTTTACCTATAGACGGGAGAGGATGGTAGTGATCATACGACCGTAGGGTAGGTTGCCTTTCAGGCAAATCATCGCAGCTCGATACATAGTGAGAATGATGATGTACGGTAGGCATACGGGCTGCCTGGTGCAGATGCAGTAAAGAAAATACTGGGTGGCACACCCCAATTCTGCACTAACTAGAATGGTGTGATGAACCGTCTATGATCCAACGGTTCAACCAGGATCTCGAATAGGCTGTGTCCTTTTACTTAAACCAAACACATCGACAACCATAATCAAAGTAAATAAACAATAGCAGAATTCTTTAATATTAATGAACTGAGTGTCTAATAGTGATATCATAAATAAAGTATCCAATTATCTCAAATAACTGAAGACATGAAATAAAATAAATTAATCAATTACATGTTCTGAATAATCTGACAATTAAATCTAATCAAAGATGCATGAGTTGCACTCGCACGACGAATCATGCGACTCCATCATAGCTTCTGCATCCATCGCCGCAACATTTCCATACATCGGAGCATTCATATAATCTTTTAAGGTAGGACCTGCATCATCAACTAAAAATATTCGACGTCGAAAGGGTGAGCACACATCATGGCTCAGTGAGCAAACAAAACAATGCAACAAACATATGCATGCATTCAATTCATATCTTTAGTCTGGTTTATAAGTTTACAATGTACAATAGAGAGGATTGGTGGCCGCCGCACCTCTATACACGAGAGTGTGAAGCCACCTAATGGATCAAACACCATTTTCGTCCCACATGCACCCACCACGGGCTAGAGATAGAGCTAAAGTGTCCGGATCAAACACCGCATGACACTTCCCCTGATGCCCTATCCATACCAATACGTAAGCCCCTATTGGCGAGGGCTTCCAAACTGGGCTCGCAATTAACCAGTCCTAATGTCAAACAGTGTATCCAAGGCCTCACCCCAGCATCCCTCAATATGTCCATAGAGATATAGCTAAGGCCCCCGGCAGAGTCAGAGACTACACGGTCCGAGGCCACACGGTCTGAGACCACCTCCCCTGATGCCCTATGACGTAATAGTTCTGCTAAGGTAATAGAGATACGACGATGTCAGTGGACAAGACTTGAGTAGAGATAGAGCTAGAGTCTGGTAACCAGGATGAACCACAGTGTCACGTCCTCCCCCTGATGCTCCACTCACATCAAATACACTAACCACACACATACATTCACATGCCTATTCCTAGCATCATCATCATCATCATCATGTTATAAATAAACTGAAATAAATATGCATGAACAGTACTAACAGGAATATTGGATGACATGTGAAATGCACAATACATGCATACAAGCATGGAATCATTCATGGCATTGGACTCAATAAATAAAAATAATTTATTATTAGCCAATTAGTTTAGGTCTTGTTCCCTCATCCTTGGTTGATAGTAGATCCTCGTCCAAGCTTTGTAATTCACTTTTAAACTACTTGAAAACCTAACAAATTTATAGATTTTAAATTAGAATTAATTCCCATGAATTTAGACTAATAGAAACTGAGGGGTCGCAGGTGTGGCAGCACCTGTGGTCTCAGTTTCTGCGACCACACGTGCGACCACACCCTCCCTGAAAACTTTCCGAGGGCATGTGGTCGGACATGTGTGTCTCGTGTGGTCGCACATCATGTGACTACACGTGTGATGGTCAACTTTCATCCTCAACTTTATTCCTTCATGTTTGGATCCCTTGGTTTATCATCATGGTCCTTCCTATGATTGTTCTATGGCTCAGAACTAGTATTTTATATAGAATTCATTGTCCACATAATTTCCTTCCATGGATTCACTTGGAATTTATCCATGGATTGATGATTTGGGTTTCACCTAAAGCCTATCTCTTTCATGAACTATTCTAGGCTCTCAATTTAACATGGGAAATGTTTTCATACCTTAAGCTTGCTGAAGATTCAGAGTTTTCTCTGAATTTTCTTCCTCTTTAGTCTTCCGCTTCAATTTTTCCTTCTCTTCCTTCTCTTCTCTTTTTCTCACTTTCAGTTTGAGCTCTAAAAGAGTGAAAGAGGCTAAAGGACATCCTATTTATAGAAGAAAACCCTCTATAATATGCCCTACTGAGTTTAGGAAAGAACCCCCTTCGGATTAGGAAGGTTTCCTAAATTCGGTTTCGGACTGGGTTCATGTGGTCGGAGGTGGGGTCGCAGAATCCGTTGACCACACCTTTTGAAACGTGCAACCACACAACCAAAATTTATGTGGTAGCACTATTTTGAGGTGTGGTCGGTCACACCTGTTTAGGTATGTGACCACAAGCTCATAATTGTCTATTTTTGGGTTGATTTGATACCTGGTCTTGTGGTTTCTTCACGCATTTGGTCCACTTGACTCGACCATGATAGGAAGACCTGATACATGATGGTAAGATCGGTTAGTTCGATACGGGTCTTATAACTCCCCCCTCTTATTTGAAATTTCATCTTTGAAATTTATACATACCTTCCGAGTAAAAAAGGTGAGGATATTGCTTTCGCATAGCATTCTCTTCTTCCCATGTGATCTCTTCTATATCTCGGCTCCTCCAACTAACCTTAACATAATAAATGTCATGGTTACGTAGACGTTGAACCTTTCGGCTGGTGATTTCAGTTGGTGCTACTTTGAATGTCAAATCATCAGTTAGACCCGGTGGATCCATTGTTAAAACTTGTGTTGGATCTCTGATGTACTTCTTCAGTAACGAGATATGAAATACATCATGCACACTTGACATAGATGGGGGTAGTGCTAACTGATACGCCACTTTTCTACGTTTAGTGAGAATCTCATATGGCCCGACATATATCAGACTTAGCTTCCCTTTCTATCCGAATCGTTTTAAGCCTCGCATAGGTGATACTTTCAAGAATACCTTATCACCTACAACAAATTCAAGGTCTCGACGTTGAGCATACTGTTTCTGCCGGTTCTGAGCTTTCCTAACTCTTTCCTTGATAATGTCGACTACTCGACAAGTCTGTTCAACAAATTCTAGTCCAACGATACTCCGTTCACCAACTTTATTCCAAAACAAAGGAGTTCGACACTTCCTACCATACAGTGCTTCATAGGGTGACATCTGTATAGTAACCTGATAACTGTTGTTATAGGCGAACTCAATCAATGGTAGTTTCTCATCCCATGATCCCTTGAAATCAATAACATAGGCTCGAAGCATGTCTTCTAAAATCTGAATGGTATGCTCTAACTGTCCGTCTGTCTGAGGATGGAATGTAGTACTGAATTTCAATGTTGTACCCATAGCCTTTTCTCCGTCTGTCTGAGGATGGAATGCAGTACTGAATTTCAACGTTGTACCCATAGCTTGCACTGTCTTTTCACACTTAGGCGCACAGCATGCCGTTGGTAATGATTCTACTACGGTGCTACAAATTCGTAAGCTCCTTTCATTGAGGTTTTTTTCCTGGCTACTCCTTCAATAGCTGGGTGAAGAAGACTTGGGGCGAAAGTCCAGTCATGCAGTCGTAATGCCACTAAGAAATTGAAAGAAACCTCATAAATGGAAGAAAGGGGGCAAAGTGAGGAAGAAACAGATGTAGAAATAGAAAGAACTAGCCACATCCATGATCGCGTTATGGAAGCTTTCACCGAGCCGGAAGTCTATGATCCGCTCGAATTAAAATCAAGCGCTTGAACTGTCCTTCTCAAAACTTTGAGGTAAAGCATGGATCTCTATCAGACACAATGCTTTCAGGTACACCATGTAATCTGACAATATTATCCATATATAGCTTGGTTAACCTCTCTAGGGTATACTGAGGTCGTATAGCTATGAAGCGAGCTGTCTTAGTCAGACGATCTACAATCACCCAGACCGCATCTGTTACACCTCAATTTTGCACTATTCAGAATGGTGTGATGAACCGCTTGCAAACCAACGGTTCAACCAGGATCTCTAGTAGGCTATATCCGTTTTATCTAAACCTCATACATCCACATTCATAATCAGAGTAAATACACAATAGCGGAAGTCTTATAGTAAAATGAACTGAGAAATCAAACTGTGATAATCATATTTAAATAATAAATTATTCTGTATCAACGAAGACATAAATAAATATCAATTATATGTATTTACTAAATCCAAGTAATGAAAATAAAATCTAATCGAATACGCATGAGTTGTACTCGCAAGAGGAGTAATGCGTATCCACTTCGTCTTCAACTTCCATCGCCGCCATGTGCCCGTACACTGGTGCGTTGACATAATCTTCGACGGTAGTACCTGCATCATCAACTAAAAATATTCGACGTCGAGGGGTGAGCACACATCATGGCTCAGTGAGCAAACAAAACAATGCAACAATACATATGCATGCATTCAATTCATATCTTTGGTCTGGTTTTAAGTTTGCAATGCGCAATAGAAAGGTTCGGTGGTCAAAGGTTAACGTTTATTGACCCCTCCTCTATACACAGGGTGAGGAAGTCCACCCAAAGGTTAACGTTTATTGTTGTCCCCATCCACCCTACCATGAACATTGTACAACAAAGGTTAACGTTTATTGCTGTACAGTGCCATACCAACACGTAAGCCCCTGCTGGTGAGGGCTTGCAAACTGGGCTCGCAACTAACCAATCCTAATGCCAAATAGTGTATCCAAGGCCTCACCCAGCATCCCTCAAAACGTCCATAGAGATAGAGCTAAGGTCCCCCGGTAGAGTCAAAGACAACAAGGACTGAGACCACCTCCCCTGATACTCTACGACGTAATAGTTCTGCTAAAGTAATGGCGATACGATGATGCTAATGCATAAGACTTGAGTTAGAGATAGAGCTAGAGTGCTGAGGCCCAGCCTATGACATCCCCTTGATACTCACTCACATCAAGTACATCAACCACACACATACTTTCACATGTCTATTCCTATCATCATCATCATCATCATCATGTTATAAACCATAAAGTAAATATGCATGAACAAATAATAAAAATATTGGATGACATGTTGTATGCACATTACAAACATATTCGCATAGAATCAAGCATAGCATTGGACTCAAGAAATAAAATGAGTTTGTTATTAATCAATTAGTTCTTAGGTCTTGTTTCCTCACCTTAACTTGATCGTAAGTCCTCGTTCAAGCTTTAAGAATAACCTTTATATTGATATTATATTGCTAGACGACTTAACAAAGTCGATAGAATTTAATTAGAATTAATTCTGATTTTAAAAACCATGCTATTAACTGGGGGTCGATTCTAGGGTCGGAGTCTTGATCGACCCTGGGTGCGACCACCCCTATTCAGGGCTTCCCGAACACTGGGGGTCGATGCTCAGGGTCTGGTAGGGTCGATTGGCCATCGACCCCCCATGCGACACCCTGTGGGTTTTGTCAATTTTTCTTCCTTCAGTCCATTCTTCGTATTTGGGGTCCTATGGCTTGCTACTACAGTCTATTCCACACTTGTTCTATGGCCTAGAACCGTGATTCATTCACCTATATGGCTTTCATGACTTTCCCCATGGTTTTCCATGAAAACCTAACCATGGGTGGGTGATTTGGCTTTCTCTGAGATCACACCCTCTTCATTATCTACACTAAGGTCTTCAGAAATTCATGAAAGTAGTATCTATACCTGAGAAGAATACTCCTTCTCTGCAACTCTTCTCCTTTTGCCTTATTCTCTTTTTTCCTTCTCTTCTTCTTCTTTTCCATCTCTTCCCTTTCTCTCAATTCAATTAGGGTTCTAAAAGGAGTGAAAGAGGCTTAGGGACGTCCTATTTACAAAGTAGAAACTCCTAAAATAAGTCCCATTGAGATTAGGAAGGAATCCATTGAAATTAGGAAGGTTTCCTAATTTAAGTTTCGAACTATTTTTACCGACTATCGGGGGTCAATAGGGGGTCGGAGATCCCGTCGACCCCTGGTCCTTAAAGTGTCCGACCCCCCATGTAAAACTGGGGGTTTGACTTTTATACTGGGGGGTCTGAGCCTCCCTTGCTGGGTATGCGACCCTCCCCTTATTTTGAGTGTTTTTGGGTCAGTTTAATACCTGGGATCGCGATCTCCTTCACGCACTTGGTCCATTCGGCTCAACCATGATGGGTAGACCTGGTTCAAGGTGGTAAGACCGGGTTAGTTTGATATGGGTCTTACAACTCCCCCCTTACTTATAAAAATTTTGTCCCCAAAATCGTTCATACCTTCTGAGTCGAATAAGTGAGGGTATTGCTTTCGCATAGCATTCTCTTCTTCCCATGTAATTTCTTCCATGTCTCTACTTCTCCAAGTGACCTTAACATAAATGATATCTCAATTGCATAGTCATTGAACCTTTCGGCTGGTGATCAGTTGGTGTTACTTCAAATGTCAAATCATCAGTCAAATCAGGAAAATCTACTGTCAGAACGTGCGTTGGATCTTTGACATACTTCTTTAATAAGGAAATATAAAATACGTCATGCACACTTGACATAGATGGTGGTAGTGCTAACTGGTAAGCCACTTTCCCACGCTTAGCTAGAATCTCATATGGCCTGACATATCTGGGACTTAGTTTCCCTTTCTGTCCGAACCTTTTCAATCCTCGCATAGGCGATACTTTTAAGAATAATTTATCACCCACGACGAACTCAAGATCTCTGCGTCGAGTATCTGCATATTGCTTCTGACGATTCTGGGCTGTTCTCACTCTTTCCTTGATGATGCCGACCACTCGACAGGTCTCCTCAACAAATTCTGGTCCAACGAGACTATGTTCCCCAACTTCATTCCAAAATAAAGGAGTTCGACACTTTCTGCCATACAGTGCTTCATAGGGTGACATCTGTATAGTAGCCTGATAGCTATTGTTACAAGCGAACTCGATAAGTGGTAACTTTTCATCCCATGATCCTTTAAAATCAATTACACATGCTCGAAGAATAACTTATAGAATCTGAATTGTACGTTCCGACTGTCCATCTGTCTGTGGATGGAACGCAGTACTAAACTTTAATGTTATACCCATAGCCTTTTGCAATCCTTCCCAAAACTTGGAAGTAAATCGTGGATCTCTATCGGACACAATGCTCTCTAGTACACCATGTAATCGAACAATATTATCTACATACAACTTTGCTAACCTCTCTAGTGTATACTGAGGTCGTATCGGTATAAAGCGAGCTGTTTTAGTCAGGCAGTCTACAATTACCCAAACTATGTCAACTACTCGAGGAGTCAATGGTAACCCTGTGACGAAGTCCATAGTGATGCAGTCCCATTTCCATGCTGGTTCCGGTAACGGCTGTAACAGTCCTGCGGGTCTTTGTCGTTCAGCCTTTACCTTCTGACAATTTAGGCATTGAGACACGAACTTAGCTACGTCTGCTTTCATTCCTCTCCACCAATATAATTTCTTTAGATCATGATACATTTTTATACTTCCCGGGTGTATCGAATAGATGGTGGTATGGGCTTCTTTCATCAGTCGGTGTCTAATGTCCACACTTTCTGTTTCGGGTACACATATTCTTCCTTTGTACTTCAATACCTTCTCTTCATCTAAGGTGAACTTAGGGTCAGTTCTACCTTTTTCGATGTCTTCTTGTACCGTTCTTAGGTAAGGGTCTGATTTTTTAGCTGTCTTCACTTCATCAATTATATCCGGTATAATCTTCAATGCAGCGAACATATTGGAAAACCGATGAATGAACCCTCGGTTGGCTGATCCATCAGTTGTATCTATCACATATTGCTCATTGCTGTGATTGATTACCGTTCCAGTAGTACACATTGCTGCAGTTGTGCTAACCTATCCTTGAGATTTTATCATTGCCTTTCTGCTCAACACATCCGCTACTACATTAGCTTTCCCCGGATGATACTGGATATCACAATCATAGTCTTTCAATAGTTCCAGCCATCTTCTTTGTCTCATATTCAACTTCTTTTGATTAAATAGATAAGTAAGACTTTTGTGGTCCGATTTAATCTGGAACTTCTCTCTGTATAGGTAATGTCTCCATATCTTGACAGCATGTACTACTGCCGCTAACTCCAAATCAGGAGTGGGATAATTTTTCTCATGTGTCCTTAACTGTCTTGAGGCATAAGCAATTACTTGTTCTCCTTGCATAAGCACACATCCTAATCCCAATCCTGACGCATCAGTCTACAAGACAAATGGCTGTCCTGGAATAGGAATAGTCAAAATCGGAGCGGATATCAATCTGGTCTTCAAGGTTTGAAAGCTCTTCTCGCATTTATCCGTCCACACAAACTTTTCACCTCTCTTAGTCAGACTGGTGAGAGGTATGGCAATCCAGGAATAGTCTTCCACAAATCGCCGATAATAACCAGCTAGACCCAGAAAACTTTTAATTTCTGCAATACTCTTTGGTACTTCCCACTTTACAATAGCCTCGATCTTGCTGGGATCCACTTTGATTCCTTCAGCGGATACTACATGGCCTAGGAAGGTGACTTTACTTTGCCAAAACTCACACTTGGTAAATTTGGCATACAGCTTCTCTTTCCATAAACACTGTAGAGTGGCGTTTAGATTCTTAATATGGGTTTCCTTGTCCTTGAAATATACCAATATATCATCAATAAACACAATAACCGACGTATCCAACATATCGTGGAAAACCCGGTTCATGAGTTCCATGAAAGTTGCTGGTGCGTTTGTTAATCCGAAAGACATGACCAAGAATTCATAATGTCCATATCTGGTCTTTAAAGCTGTCTTAGGAATATGACCATCTTTTATCTTCAACTGATGGTAGCCTGATCGAAGATCGATCTTAGAAAATACTTTTGCTCCTTGCAACTGATCGAACAAGTCATCGATCCGAGGTAGTGGATATCGATTCTTGATTGTCAGTTTGTTCAACTCCCGATAGTCGATACATAATCGAATGCTACCGTCCTTCTTCTTTACGAACAATACTGGCGCTCCCCATGGTGATATACTGGGTCGGATATAACCTTTGTCCAGTAATTCTTGTAGTTGTACTTTCAATTCCTTTAATTCAGTAGGAGCCATTCGATAAGGTGCTTTTGATACTGGTGCGGCTCCAGGTATAAGATCTATCACAAACTCTGTGGCCCGGTCGGGTGGTAATCCTGGTAGTTCCTCAAGAAATACATCGGGGTAGTCCCACACGACATCAATATCTTCCATCCATGGTGCTTCTTTGGTAAGGTCGACCACTGACACTAGATACCCGGTTGCTCCTTTCTCAAGGCACTTCTTAGCCTTTAGTGCTGAGAGTATGAGCTTGCGTTACGGGGAAGTTTGGTTCCCGCAAAACTGAATTCTGTTCCTTCTTTGTCTTTAAATGTTAGCTTCTTTTCGGCGCATAATAGGTTCACAGAATGCCGAGCTAACCAGTCCATTCCCAAGATGACGTCAAAGTCTGCCATCTCAAGTTGGATCAAGGTTGCATCTAAGGTTTTTTCGCCAATGAGAATTGGACACGGCCCATAACCTTTTTCTAACTCCACTTCTAACCCCATCGGTGACCGTACAAGTAGTTTGTAGTCTAATGTTTTGATGGGTAAATTCAGCTTCTTTCCAAATGACACAGATATAAAAGAATGAGTAGCTCCTGAGTCAAAGAGTACTCTGGCGGGTATATCATTTATAGGTACGATACCTGTGATTTATTTCAACTTAGTCTACATACTCACACAATGTAATACAACTTAAAAGGTTTCAGTCATACTTGCGACCACATCAGGTGATGCGACAGCATCCTCAGATGTAACAGCATAAACTCGTCCTTGATGTAGCTGCTTCCTGGGCTTAAGACACTCCCTTGCCATATGCCCCGCTTCATTGCAATTAAAACATTTTGGACCTTCAGTATTTGGCTTTGGCTGCTGTTGAGTTACTGGGGTAGTCTTGGGTACAGCAGTAAAGCCTTGAGCACAGAAGGGTTTGAATGTCTTATTATTCCCTCCGTTATAAGCATTTCTAGCTGGCCTTTTTATACCTCTGTTCTGTGTGAAATAGCTCTCCTTCTGGCTCGATTCTATAACTCGAGCAATTTGCACAGCTTCATTATATATTTTCTTCTCCAAACCTAGAACATGCTCTCTGATGCTTCCTCTAAGTCCCGTGACAAACCTATGGGTCTTAGTGTCTTCTTCTTGCATGCTGAGTGGTGCAAAGAAAAACAGCTCCTCATAACGCTGTTGATATGCATCCACGGACATCTGTCCATGATATAAACTCAGGAACTCCTTCTCCATAAAATCTTTGAAGCTTCGGGGAAAGTACTTCTCAAAGAAAGCTTCTTTATATATAGCCCATGTCAATAGGGCGTGCTTGGTTAATAGGTAGGCCCTGGTAGATTTCTACCAATGATGTGCATCACCTTTTAGCATGAAGGTGACACATAATACCTTATCTTCTTTTGTAATAGTCATCATCAGAAAATTCCTCTCCATCTCGTCGATCCAATGTGCTGGCCATAAAGGATCAGACGGTTTGCCATTAAACTCCTTGGGTTTCATCTTTAAGAATCGCTCCACCAGTCAGGAGTGGTCCATTTGATTTTGAGGGTATGCCCCAAACATAGGTTGTGGATACTGGTAATTAACCTGAACTGCTTCAGGACCTGGTACAGAAATATGTGCAGCTGGTGGTTGAGGTGTTTGAGGTGTTGGGTGGTTACCCACCGGTGCTGCACTTGTTTGTCCAGTCGGCATTGGTGTAGCATGTGCTGCCTGAAACATTATTCCCATTGCTTCTTGCATTTGAGCCTGTGCTTGTTGCATTTGTTGCAGCCGTTGCGCTAGGTTCATAACCACGGTTGCCAGCTCCGATGGTGGAGGTGGCAAGTTGGTAGGATTTGCTTGACCCTGGTTTACTGGTGGTGTAACCTGCGGATTACCCTGTGCATATATATTTTCTTGATTGGCTTCCTCCACGGGTGGTGGTGGTGGAACTGTGTTTCGGCTCTGCCTAGTTACTCTACGCCCAACCATAATTTTCCTCCGATAATGGTGATGCCTAAAAATCATTAACATACGTGAGTCAATCATTTATACTTCATGTAGGTACGCTAACCGATGTTAATTTTGATAATTGGATACTTTATTTATGATATCACTGTTAGATACTCAGTTCATTAGTATTAAAAACTTCCGCTATTATTTATTTACTCTGATTATGGTTGTAGATGTGTATAGTTTAAGCAAACGGATACAGCCTATTCAAGATCCAGATTGAACCATTGGATCATAGACGGTTCATCACACCTTTCTGGTTGGTACTGAATTGGGTGTGACATCCATCCCCAATACGCAAGCTACCCGAGACACTATGGTGACATGGCTTCATGATTTATAAGTTTAAATAGTGGTAATATGGTTTGGAGTTTGACTTTCTTCAGATGATTAATTAAAGGCATTGATTTAGAATTTTTTACATGATTGGTCATTGAAATTATAGTCTGATTATAATCAAATCCTAGATTTAGAATTTATGATGGTCTGATTTGGAATTCAATGAAATTGATTCCAACGGATGCTTGAAATTTTATTGAGTTGATATGTTGGGAATTTTTAAGAAATTGGTCCGACCACATGCGTGGAAATATGATGAAACTGATCCTATATGTTTGGAATTTTGATGAAATTGATCCGATCATGTGAAATTTGATGAAATTGATCCGATCATGTGAAATTTGATGAAATTGATCCGATCATATGGAATTTTGATCTGAATTTACCATGCTTTAATGTGATGAAATTGATCCAATCATGTTGTAGAATTTTGATGAAAAAAAAATTGATAATGAGCGAAATTGAATGGAATTTTGATTGATCCGTTCATGTGAATTTTGACAAAATTAAAATTGGTCCGATCTTGTGAATTTTGATGAAGTTGAAATTGATCTGATCATGTGGAATTTTGATGAAATTAAAATTGATCTGATCATATGTTTGGAATTATGATTAAAATTGAACCATTGATCTTGGATTTTAATGTGAATAAATCATGGCCTTTGATTTAGGATTTTTATTATGAATGAAATCTAGACAATTGATGATGAATTCAATGTGATTAAAAATATGGCCATGTGATGTTGAATTTTTACATGATTAAATCTTGGCCATTGATATTGGAATTTGATGTGATTAAAATCTAGCCATGATCTAGAGTTTCTAATATGATTAATTTTGAGCCATTGGAAGATTGATTTTTATTTGGATCATGAGAGAATATTTATTGTGAGCCATTGGATGTTTTTATTTAATGAACATCTTATTTGAATCTGAACCATTGGATTGACATCATGAGAGATATAAATGAATCTGGACCATCGAACTGTCTTGATGATTGATGTAAATGAATATGAACCGTTGGATCTTGATTATGAATGATTTAGAGAAATTTGAATGGATAGATTATCATTTGGAGTGATATGAGCCATTGGATCTTTATTGTGAGTGATTTAATTGGATTTGAACCGTTGGATTACTTTTTTGAGTGATTTAATTGAATTTGAACAGTTGGATTGACCTCATGAATGTTTAAGTGAATCTGAACCATCGATCAAATATGATCTTGATCACATTGATGATGATCGATTACATCAAATCTATGTAGTCAATCAAATATGATCTTGGTCACATTGTTGATGATCGATGCTTGATCAACGCTCTCACATGTTTGCTGCTATATTGATTCACATGCTTTAGTGCCATACATGAAATGATATATGTTGTTACTTGCCATATTTGAATGATACTTATTGTTGCCAATAATTTAATTTCTACAACACCCTAGTCGAACTACCATATCTGTACACCTAGAAGACATATTGGTGTGGGAATGTGCATGTAGGCACCTATATTTACTGGAAGGGTAAGAATGAAAATGATAAATCTTTATGCAGAATCATGAAGCCTAGCCCAACAAATTCCAAATTAGGGTTTTAGGTCAAGGGTAGCTTTAGGACTATCCCTACCCGTCAGCTCATTTTCCCCTAGGATACAGAGAACTAGATAGGTGTGATGTGAATCAAACCATAAAGCAAACATGGTTCCACACTTTGATATTGAAAAAAGAACATGAATAAATTGAATCCGCTTCTGAACTATGTGGATCCTGATTCTTAGGGGAGCACCCTAAGATACGTAGGTAGTTTGGAGAGATTCTCAAACATGGTTCCACAACCTCTATTCTAAGTCGTACCTGTGGTTTACTCAAAATGTACATCCCTTATGTTCTTTTGAATCTATACTTGTGGTTCACTCGAACTATACACTCTTTAGGTTCTCTCGAATCTGTACCTGTGGTTCACTCGAACTATACACCCCTTAGGTTCTCTTGAATATGTACCTGTGGTTCGCTAAACTGTACACCCTTTAGGTTCTCTTGAATTTGTACCTGTGGTTCACTCGAACTATATACCATTTAGGTTCTCTTGAATCTATACCAATGGTTCACTCGAACTATACATCTCTTAGGTTTACTCGAATCTGTACCTGTGGTTCACTCGAACTGTACATCCTTTAGGTTTATTCGAATCTCTACCCGTGGTTCACTTGAACTATACATCCCTTAGATTCCAAACCCGTACCTATGGTCCACTAGGACTATACACACTTGGGTCCCAAAATCGTACCTTTGATCCACTTGGGTTGTATGCATTTTAGCCTTCTTTAGTATTCTTTAGGATATCCATATCTATCCACAATCCATCACAACTAACTACGTTATACCTGATTTTTAGGACCTCTGAAATATGTAGACAATTTGAAGGACCTCTCCAAGTATGGTACCATATCTTAGAATCCTTAGGTCCCCCATATCCATATCTATATCCATATCATATCCATATTCACTTTAACCCTCATAGGCTATCTCTAGATTCAATCTCAATCATTATCAAGCATAAACATCAAATTGAACAATTGAATCTAAGAAAGCTTAAGCATAAACTACATCTATAAACCTTAATTAGAATCCATTCGAACTACGTTATGGACTTGATTTCTAGGATTGGAATACGTAGGAAATTTGAGATGTCTTAGACGTCTTCAATTCAGTCCATCACCGAACCATCTTCGGTTTGATTCACTGTATATTACTTTTCCCATTTATTTATTTTCAGAGCATGTTTGGCTGAACCTAGGTTAGAAGAATTTAGCAACTTGGCATAGGATCCGCCATGAGCCCTAGCCCTAGTCATCATCCATTGACCATGAATAATCAGAATCATATAGTCTAAGAAAAGTAGAATCCCATAGGAAGTCAATTTTTGGATTGGACAGCTTTGGGTGCCTAACACCTTCCCAAACTGTACCTTGAATGCTGACCCATGCTCTGATAGATCAAAGCCAATAAATTGGGTCAATTGAGTCAATAGAAATCTTATCTTATGATGAGACTATGTTTTTATAGGTCCTAGACCTTAATCTAGGTGGCGACTCCACAAATCATTTTTTTCGTCCATCAAAGATGGGTGGAAGAGTCCATATTGTCTTTACAGAAGTCCTTCTTAGTATTAAGTTAAATAGATGGTGGAATCTGGCTAGCGAGTGTGGTGTCTTGTGGAGTATTAATCCACACTTTACCTACCTCGTATGGATAACATGTTTATTATACGTTAATAGTGCCTGTAGGCCGAGAACGATAATATATGGAATAATAACTAATGCTATGTTAGGGTACAGATAGTAGACAGTAGGCATGAATTATTAGACAAGTAAATAATGTGAACACAAGAATAATAAGCATAAAACAATATATTTACCCAAAAAAAAAAGCATAAAACAATACTAGAATAAATCTGTAAGATGATAAGTTAATGGATGTTATTTCTATGAATTTAATAGAGATACAAAGACTATGAAAGGAAGCTACGTGATCGATATTGTGAGTAGTATACTCTTCTAGCTTTAGGTAAGGGAACTAATCCTTTGGATGTGTATGCTTTCTCTATTTTATTAAGTTGTCTGATGGTGTGAGATTGATAACATGCTATTGTGTGATAACATGCTATTGTGTGATAACATGCCATCTAATACATTGTTATGTGTGAACATGCATACGCATCCATGTGTTTGGGGTTAGTTGTCACACCCCAATTCCACACTATTCATAATGGTGTGATGAACCGCCAATAAACCAACGGTTGAACCAGGTTCTCGAATAGGCTGTGTCCGTTTGCTTAAGCCATACACATCCACAACCATAATCAGAGTAAATAAACAAGAGCGGAAGTCTTTATACTAATGAACTGAGAGTCTAACAGTGGTAACATAAATAAATTATCCAATTATCTTCAAAGGACTAAGACATAAAAATAAATAATTTAATAATTACATCGCCTGAATAATTCAAATATAAATCTAATCAAAGACGCATGAGTTGCACTAGCATGACGAATCATGCGACTCCATCATAACTTCTGCATCCATCGTCGTAGCATGTCCATACATAAGAGCATTTATATAGTCTTCTACAGTAGTACCTGCAACATCAACTAAAAATATTCAACATCGAAAGGGTGAACACACATCACGGCTCAGTGAGCAAACAAAACAACGCAACAAACATATGCATGCATTCAATTCATATCTTTGGTCTGGTTCATAAGTTTGCAATGTGCAATAGAAAGGTTTGTGGCTGCCGCACCTCTATACATGGGTGTGTAAGCCCACCCAATGGATCAAACACTATTGTCGTCCACATCCAACCCACCATGGAATAGGGATAGAGCAAAAGTGCTTAGGACCGCACCGCATCACACTTCCCCTGATGCCCTACCCATACCAACACGTAAGCCTCTGTTGGCGAGGGCTTGCAAACTGGGCTCGCAACTAACCACCTAATGTCAAACATTGTATCCAAGGCCTTACCCCAACATCCCTCAATACGTCCATAGAGATAGAGCTAAGGCCCCCCGAAAGAGTCAGAGACTACATGATCCGAGACCACCTCCCCTGATGCCCCACGACATAATAGTTATACTAAGGTAATGGCGATACGATGATGTTAATGGACAAGACTTGAGTAGAGATAGAGCTAGAGTCTGGTGACCAGGATGAACCACAGTGTCACATCCTCCCCCTGATGCCCCACTCGCATCAAGTACACTAACCACACATAAACATTTACATCCCTATTCCTAGCATCATCATCATCATCATGTTATAAATAAACAAAATTAAATATGCATGAACATTAATAGCAAGAATATTGGATGACATGTGAAATGCACAATACATGCATACAAGCATAAAAGCATTCATGGCATTGGACTCAATAAACAAAAACAGTTTATTATTAGTCAATTAGTTTAGGTCTTGTTCCCTCACCTTTGATTGCTAGTAGATCCTCGTTCAAGCTTTATGAATCACTTTTAAATCACTTGAAAACCTAACCAAGTTGATAGATTTTAATTAGAATAAATTCCAATAAGTTTAGACTAACAAAAGCTGAGGGGTCACAGGTGCGGTAGCACCTGGGGTCTCAGTTTTTGCGACCATAGGGTGTAGGGTCGCAGGTGGGGTAGCACCTGGGGTCTCAGTTTTACGACCCTAGGGTGTAGGATCGTAGGTAGGGTTGGACATACTGCGACCATACGTGTGACCACACCCTCCCTGGAAACTTCCCGAGGGCATGTGGTCTAACGTGTGGGTCTCGTGGGGTCGGACATCATGCGACCTTACGTGCGACCACACGTGTCATGGTCGACCTTTCACTCTTAAGTCTATTCCTTCATGTTTGAATCCTTTGGCTTATCTTCATGGTCCTTCCTATGGTTGTTCTATGGCTCAAAACTACAATTTATACACTCTCTACTGCCCACAATGATTTCCTCCATGGATTCTCTTGGAATTTGTCCATAGATGGATGATTTGGGTTTCTCCTAATCCTATCTTCTTCATGAACTATTCTAGGCTCTTAAATAAATCATGGGAATTAGGTTCATACCTTAGGTTTGCTGAAGATTCAGAGTTTTCTCTGAATTTCCTCCTCTTTAGTCTTCTTCTTCAATTATCCTTCTCTTCCTTCTCTTCTCTTTCTCTCTATTTGAATTAAAGTTCTAAAGGAGTGAAAGAGGCTAAGGGACGTCCTATATATAGAGAAAAATCAACCATAATAAGCCCCAATGAGTTTAGGAAAGAACCCCCTTCGGATTAGGAAGGTTTCCTAATTCGGTTTCTGGCTGTTTCTGTGGGGTCACTGGTAGGGTCATAGAATCCGTGACCCTATGTTTTTAAAATGTGCGACCCCATGACAAAAATCATGGGGTTGATCTATATTGAGGTGGGGTCGGTCACACCAGTTTAGGCATGCGACCACACACTCATATTTGACTATTTTTGGGTTAAATTTCATACTTGGTCTTGTGGTTTCTTCACGCACTTGGTCTACTTGGCTCTACCATGATAGGTAGACCTGGTACAAGGTAGTAAGACCCGTTAGTTCGATACATGTCTTACAACTCCACTACCCTTAAAAGAAATTTTGTCCTTGAAATTTGAACATACAGATCTTACAACTTCTCCATATAAATTTTGTCCTCAAAATTTGAATTTACTTCGAAGTCAATAGGTGGGAATTCTATTTCCGCATTGCATCTTCTTCCTCCCATGCAATCTTCTCCACGTTTTGTCTTCGCCAGGTTATCTTCATATAATAATTATCCCAGCTTTGGAGATATTGTACCTTTCAACCAGTGAACTAGGCTGGTATTACTTCAATAGTTAAATCTTCTATCTAATCCAATGGATTAATGGTCAATACCCTTGATATGGATCTCCAACATACGTCTTCAATAGAGACACGCAAAATACATCATGCACACTAGACCTAGACAGTGGTAATGCTAGTTGATATACAACATTTCTACGTCTCTCCAAAATTGATAAGGACCAACATATATAGGACACCACTTTCCCTTCTTGCTGAACTGCTTCAAACTACGCATAAGTGATATCTTCAAGAACACTTTGTCACTTATGGTGAACTCAAGGCCTTGGCATCTCTTCTGACGAACTCGAGCTATATTGGCCCTTTTCTTTGATCTTGTCTGCCACTCGACAGGTTTCTTTAATAGACTCAGGTCTTAAAATTCTTCGTTCACCAACTTTATTCTAAAATAGAGGAGTTTGACATTTCTACCGTACCATGCTTCATAGGTGACATTTACATAGTGGCTTGGCAGCAACTTCAATCTGTGGTAACTTCTGAACTCAAGCTCAGGGCATATCTCTTAGGATCTGTATAGTTCGCCTCGATTGTCCGTCAGTTTAAGGTAAAATGCGGTACTAAACTTCAACTTTTTCTCCATTGCTTTCTGTAGATCCTCCCAAAATTTTGAGATAAAGCATGAGCCTCTGACCGACACTGTGCTCTCAGGCATACCATTCAATTTGGCAATATTATCCATATATCTTAGTTAGCCACTCCAAAGCATACCGAGGTCGTATAGCAATGGAATGAGCTATCTTCATAAGGTGATGAACAATCACCCAAACTGCGTCAACTGATCTGGGAGTCAGTGGCAAATCAGTGACATAGTTCATTGTAATGTATTTTTTACTTCCAGACTGGCTCCGATAGTGGTTGTAGCCATGTTGGTCCTTGTCTTTCAGCTTTTACTTGCTGATAATTTAGACACTGGAACACGCACTAAGCCACATTTGTTATCATTCCTCTTTACCAATACAATCTCTTCAGGTCATGATACATATTGGTACTCCAGGATGTCCTGAATATAGAGTAAAATGGGCTCTTATCATTATCCTTTTCATGATATCAGAGTCTTTACCTTCAGGTATGCATAATCATCCTCTGTATCTCAGGACCTTTTTTGCATCCGAAGTAAGTCAGGGTTATGTTTTTCTTTCTCTAAATCTTCTTGCACTGTTCTTATATACGGATCTAACAAAATTGCTACTTTAATTCATCCATCAATTCAAAGATGATCTTTAATGTTGTGAACACAAGCGATGAACTATTGCTCCATAAGTTCATCTATAAGTTCTCACTCAACTAGATCATCACTAGCTTCTATTATATGTTACTATTCTTTCAATCTGAATTTGTTGCTGTGAAACATACTGGGTCCTTCCTCAGACTTCATAATTCCCTTTTTCTTTAAGGCCTTAGCTACTACATTAGCCTTGCTCGAGTGACACTAAATATCGCAGTCTTAATCCTTCAGGTATTCTAACCATCTTCTCTGTCTCATGTTCAACTCTTTCTGGTGAAGAGATAAATAAAACTCTTGTGTTCCCATTTAATCTAAATTCTTCTCCGTATAGATAACTTCTCCAAGTCTTGATTGCATAATTCATCACCGGTAATTCCAAGTCATGAGTAGGGTAACTCTTCTCATGCTCCTTCAGTTGTCTTGAAACATATGCAATCGCTTATTTATCTTACATCAACCCGCATCCGAGATCCAATCCAAAAGTTTCGATGTATAGGGTAAAAGGTTTCCCTAGTACCCGAACGATCAAGATGGGAGCTGATATCTGTCACACCCCAATTTTGGTCTAACTAGAATGGTGTGATGAACCGCAAATAAACCAATGGTTCAACCAGGATCTCGAATAGGCTATCCCCATTTTATCCAAACTTTCACACATCCATAATCATAATCAGAGTAATACACAATAGCAGAAAATTTATAATAAAATGAACTGAGCAACTAAGATGATATCATTAATTTAATAGCAAATTATTCTATTTTCAACTGAGACATAAATATTTAAATACCAAATACATGTCTTTATAAATCCAATGGAAGAAACTTATAAAATATCTAATCAAATACACACAAGTTGCACTCGCAAGAGGAGTCGTGTGTATCTACTTCAGCTTCAGCGTCCATCGATGCCACGTTCCTGTACACAGACGGATTCACATAGTCTTCAACTGTATAACCTGCATCATCAACTAAAAATATTCGACGTCGAGGGGTGAGCACACAACATGGCTCAGTGAGTAGCCAAAACAATGCAACAATACATATGCATGCACATCAATTTATATCTTTGGTCTGGTTTAAAGTTTACAGTATGCTATAGAAAGGTTGAGGTAGCCAAAGGTCACGTTTATTGACTCCGCCGCTATACACAAGTGTGTGACGTTATCCGAATATCACGTTTATCATCAACTCACATGCACCCAATCATGAACATTATATAACAAAGGTTACGTTTATTGCTATATAGTGCCATACCAACACGTAAGCCCCTGTTGGCGAGGGCTGCAAACTGGGCTCGCAACTAACCAATCCTAATGCCAAACAGTGTATCCAAGGCCTCACCCCAGCATCCCTCAGAATGTCCATAGAGATAGAGCTAAGGCCCCCCGGTAGAGTCAGAGACTACAAGGACCGAGACCACCTCCCCTGATACTCTACAACATAATAGTTCTGCTAAAGTAATGGCGATACGACGATGCCAATGCACAAGACTTGAGTTAGAGATAGAGCTAAAGTGCTGAAACCCGTCAAAGGTTAACGTTTATTGACGTTCTCATCACACCTCCTCTGATACTCGCTCGCATCAAGCACATCAACCACACACATACAAGCACATGCCTATTCCTATCATCATCATCATCATGTCATAAACAATAAAGTAAATATGCATGAACAAGTAATAGAAATATTGGATGGCATGCTGTATGCACATTACAAACATATTCGCATAGAATCAAACATAGCATAGGACTCAAAAAATAGAAAACAGTTTATTATTAACCATTTTAGTTTGGAGTTAAGGTTCCTTGCCTTAGCATGCTAAAAGATACTTTTCCATGCTTTAAAATCACATTTATACTGTTATTATATTGCTAGAAGACCTAATAAAGTCGATAGAATTTAATTAGAATTAATTCAAAATTTAAAAACCATTCTTTCAACTGAGGGTCGATGCTAGGGTCGATGGGTCTATCGACCCTCCCCTCTTTCTGGATTTCCCGAATGCTGAGGGTCGATGGTCATAAACACCTAGGGTCGGATGGCCTATCGACCCTGGGTGCGACCCTCGGTGCACTCTGGTCCAATTTCCACTTTTAAATCCATTCTTCGTGTTTGGGCTCCTATGGCTTGCTTCCTACATTCATTCAACATTCATTACATGGTCTAGAACCATGTATAATCCATCTAAATAGTTTTCATGCATCCTCCTATGGTTTTCCATGAAAACCTAACCATAGCTTAATGGTTTGGGTTTCTCCGAGATCACATTCTCATCAATAACTTCCCTAAGGTCTGTAGAAACTCATAGAATTAGTATCCATACCTGAGAAGATTAATCTTTCTCTGCAACTCTTCTCTTTTGGCTTAATTTCTCTTCCTTCCCTTTCTTCTTCCTCTTTCCTTCTCCTCTCTTTCTCTCAATTCGATTAGGGTTGTGAAAGGAGTGAAAGTGGCTTAGGGACGTCCTTTAAATAGACTAGGAACATCCTAAATAAGTCCCATTGAGATTTGGAAGGAATCCCAATCGAAAAATATAGAAATTTCCTAATTTCTATATTCGGCAGAAACCGAGGGTCGATGGGAGGGTCGATGATCCCGTCGACCCTAGGGTCTTAAGCTGTCCGACCCTCCCTTCAAAACTGAGGGTCTGACTTTCTGTTTTGGGAGGTCTGACCCTGCTTAGTTGGGTGTGCGACCCTCCCCTAAATTTAAATGTTTTTGGGTCGATTTTATACCTGGGATCTCGATCTCCTTCACGCCCTTGGTCCACTTGACTCGAACATGATGGGTAAACCTGGTTCAAAGTGGTAAGACCGGGTTAGATTGACACGGGTCTTACAACTCCCCCCAACTTATAAAAATTTCGTCCTCGAAATTGTACGTACCTTCTGAATTAAATAAGTGAGGGTATTTCTTTCGCATAGCATTTTCTTCTCCCCATGTAATCTCTTCCATGTCTTTACTTTTCCATATGACCTTAACATAGTAGATATCTCTGTTGCGTAGACGTTGAACCTTTCGGCTGATGATTTCTGTTGGTGTTACTTCGAATGTCAAATCATCAGTCAATTCTAGAAAATCTACTGTCAAGACATGCGTTGGGTCCTTGACATACTTCTTCAATAGAGAAATGTGAAATACGTCATGTACACTTGACATAGATGGTGGTAGTGCTAACTGATAAGCTACTTTCCCACGCTTAGCTAGAATTTCATACGGCCCGACATATCTTGGACTTAGCTTCCCTTTCTGTCCGAACCTCTTCAATCCTCACTTAGGCGATACCTTCAGAATTACTTTATCACCTATGGCGAACTCTAGATCTCTTCGTCGAGTGTCTGTATATTTCTTCTGACGGTTCTAAGCTGTTCTCACTCTTTCCTTGATGATGTCAACCACTCGACAAGTCTCTTCAACAAATTCCGATCCAACAATACTACGTTCTCCAACTTCATTCCAAAACAAAGGAGTTCGACACTTCCTGCCATACAGTGCTTCATAAGGTGACATCTGTATAGTAGCCTGATAGCTGTTGTTATAGGCGAACTCGATCAATTGTAACTTTTCGTCCCATGATCCTTTGAAATCAATTACACATGCTCGTAGCATATCTTCTAGAATCTGGATTGTACGTTCTGACTGTCCATCTGTCTGTGGGTGGAATGCAGTACTAAACTTCAATGTTGTACCCATAGCGTTTTGCAGTCCTTCCCAAAATTTGGAAGTAAATCGGGGATCTCTATCGGACACAATACTTTCTGGTACACCATGTAACAGAACAATATTATCCACATACAGCTTCGCTAACCTTTTCAGTGTATACTGAGGTCGTATAGGTATGAAGCGAGCTGTTTTAGTCAGACGGTCCCCAATCACCCAAACTGCGTCGACTACTCGAGGAGTCAATGGTAGTCCCGTGACGAAGTCCATAGTGATCCAGTCCCATTTCCATGCTGGTTCCGGTAATGGCTGCAACATTCCTGCGGGTCTTTGTCGCTCAGCCTTTACTTGCTGACAATTTAGGCATTGAGACACGAACTTAGCCACATCTGCTTTCAGTCCCCTCCACCAATATAATTTCTTCAGATCATGATACATTTTTGTACTTCCAGGATGTATCGAATAGATGGTGGTATGGGCTTCTTTCATCAGTCGGTGTCTAATGTCCACACTCTCTATTTCAGGTACACATATTCTTCCTTTGTATTTCAGTACTTTCTCGTCGTCCAAGGTGAACTCAGGATTACTCCTACCTTTCTCAATATCTTCTTGTACTGTTCTCAGATAAGGATCTTCTTTGATAGCTGTCTTCACTTCATCCACTATATCCGGTATAATCTTCAATGCCGCGAACATATTTGAAAACCGATGAATAAACCCTTGGTTAGCTGATTCATCCGTTGTATCTATCACATACTGCTCGTTGCCGTGATTGAATACTATTCCGTAGGTACACATTGCTGCAGTCGTGCTAACTTCTCCTTGAGATTTAATCACTGCTTTTCTGCTTAATGCATCCGCTACTACGTTCGTTTTTCCCGGATGATACTGGATATCACAATCATAGTCTTTCAATAGTTCCAACCATCTTCTTTGTCTCATATTCAACTCCTTTTGATTAAATAAATAAGTAAGACTTTTATGGTCCGACTTAATCTGAAACTTTTCTCCGTATAGGTAATGTCTCCATATTTTGACAGCATGTACTATTGCCGCTAACTCCAAATCATGAGTGGGATAATTTTTCTCATGTACCTTTAACTGTCTTGACGCATAAGCAATTACTTGCTCTCCTTGCATAAGCACACATCCTAATCCCAGTCCCGATGCATCCGTGTATAAAGTAAATGTTTATCCTGGAACGGGAATGGTCAAAATCGGGGCGGATATCAATCTGGCCTTCAATGTCTGGAAGCTCTTCTCACATTTATCGGTCTACACAAACTTCTCATCTTTCTTAGTCAAGCTGGTGAGAGGTACGGCAATCCGAGAATAGTCTTCTACGAATCTCCGATAATAACCAGCTAGACCCAGAAAACTTCTAATTTCTGAAACGCTCTTTGGTGCTTCCCACTTCACAATAGCCTCGATTTTCCTGGGGTCCACTTTGATTCCTTCTACGGATACCATGTGGCCTAGGAATGCGACTTCACTTAGACAAAACTCACACTTAAAAAATTTGGCATATAGTTTCTCTTTCCTTAAACGTTGTAGGGCTGCGTTTAGGTTCTTGACATGGGTTTCTTTGTCCTTGGAGTATACCAATATATCATCGATAAATACTATAATCGACGTATCCAACATATCGTGGAAAACTCGGTTCATAAGTTCCATGAACGTTGCCGGTGCATTAGTTAATCCGAATGACATAACCAAAAATTCATAATGTCCATATTTGGTCCTGAATGCTGTCTTCGGAATATCACCTTCTTTAATCTTCAGTTGATGATAGCCCGATCGAAGATCGATCTTAGAAAATAATTTTGCTCCTTGTAACTGATCGAACAAGTCATCGATCCTGGGTAGTGGATATCGATTCTTGATTGTCAGTTTGTTCAACTCCCGATAGTCGATACATAATCGAACGCTACCATCCTTCTTTTTCACGAACAGTACCGGTGCCCCCCATGGAGATATACTGGGTCGAATGTAACCCTTGTCTAGCAGTTCTTGTAGTTGCACTTTTAATTCCTTCAGTTCAGTAGGAGCCATTCTATAGGGTGCTTTTGATACGGGTGCGGCTCCAGGTATCAGGTCTATTACAAACTCTGTGGCACGGTCGGGTGGTAATCCGGGTAGTTCCTCCGGAAATACATCAGGGTAATCCCGTACGACATCGATATCTTCCATTCATGGTGCTTCCTTGGTTAGGTCGACCATTGATACTAGATACCCGACTGCTCCCTTCTCAAGGCACTTCTTAGCCTTTAATGCTGAAAGTATGAGCTTGCGTCTCCGGGGAAGTTTAGTTCCCGAGAAACTGAATTCTGCCCCTTCTTTATCTTTGAACGTTAGCTTCTTCTCGGTGCATAACAGGTTTGCAGAATGCCGAGCTAACCAGTCCATTCCTAAGATGACATCGAAGTCTGCCATCTCAAGTTGTATCAATGTTGCATCTAAAATCTGTTCCCCAATGAGAACTGGACATGGTCCATAACCTTTCTCTAGTTCCACTTCTAACCCCATCGGTGACCGTACAAGTAATTTGTAGTCTAATGTTTTGATGGGTAATTTTGTCTTCTTTCCAAATGACACAGATATAAATGAATGAGTAGCTCCGGAATCGAAGAGTACTCTGGCGGGTACGCCATTTATAGGTACAATACCTGTGATTTATTTTTATTTAGTCTACATGCTCATTCAATGTAATCATAACTTTGAAAGGTTTTAGTCATACCTGTGACCACATCGGGTGATGCGGCCGCATCCTCGGACGTAACAGCATATATACGTCCCTGATGGAATTGCTTCTTAGGCTTTGGGCACTCTCTTGCTATATGTCCCGGTTGGTTGCAGTTAAAACACTTCGGGCCTTTAGAATTTGGCTTTTGCTGAGTTTGAGCTGCTGAATTAGTCTTGGTTATAGCATTAAAATTTTGTGGACGGAAAGGCTTATACATCCTGTTATTGCCTCCGTTGTAAGAATTCCCGGCTGGCCTTTTGATGCCTTTGTTCTGGTTCAGATAACTCTCCTTCTGGCTCGATTCAATCACTCGAGCAATCTGGACGGCTTCATTATATATTGTCTTTTCTAATCCCAGAACATGTTCCCTGATGCTTCCTCTCAGTCCCGTGACAAACCTACGGGTTTTGGTTTCTTCTTCTTGCATACTCAGTGGTGCGAAGAAAAACATCTCTTCATAACGCTGTTGGTACGCATCCACCGACATCTGTCCCTGATAAAGACTCAGGAACTCCTTCTCCATCGAATCTCTGAAGCTTCATGGAAAATATTTCTCGAAGAAAGCTTCTTTATATATAGCCCAAGTCAGTTGGGCATGCTTGGTCAATAGATAGGCCCTGGTCGATTTCCACCAATGATGTGCATCGCCTTTGAGCATGAAGGTGGCACACAATACTTTCTCCTCTTCAGTAATAGTCATCATAAGAAAATTTCTTTCCATCTCGTCTATCCAGTGTGCTGGCCATAATGGATCAGACGGTTTGCCATTAAATTCCCGGGGCTTCATCTTCAAAAACCTCTCGACCGGTCGAGTGATCCATCCGATTTTGATATGCCCCAAACATATGGGGTGGATACCGATAATTAGCCTTGTGCTTCTTCGGGACCTGCAGACCGGAATCTGTGCAGCAGTTTGTTGAGGTGTCTGATGGGCTAGGTGGTTACCCACTGGTGCTGCACTAGCTTGTCCGGTGTGCATGGGTGCAGCCTGAGTGGCTTGGAACATAATTCCCATGGCAACCTGCATCTGAGCCTGTGCGTGTTGCATCTGCTGCAGCTGCTGTGCCAGATTCATAACCATAGTTTCTAGCTCTGGTGGTGGTGGTGGCAAATTGGTAGGATTTTCCTGATCTGGATTGCCTGGAACATCAACATTCCCTTGGCTAGTCTCCTCCACAGGTGGTGGTGGTGGAACTGCATTTCGGCTCTGTCTGGTTACTCTTCTTCCAGACATACTTTCCTTCTGAGATGGGTGGTGCCTGAAAATCATCAAAATCAGTGAGAAATCATTTATACTTCATGTAGGCACGCTAACCGATATAAAATTTAAAATCCTCAATTCATTCTGTGGAAAATACTGTCTTTTCTATGTAGGGTCAATGGTGAGGGTCGATGGTATGTCCGACCCTTGGTATCCGACCCTGGGAATGACCTGTTCTTCCCGAGAGCTGAGGGTCGATGCGAGGGTCGATGGGTATCCGACCCTCAGTCCGACCCTCGATTTTCTGTCAGATTCCCGAGAGCTGAGGGTCGATGGGAGGGTCGATCCGAGGGTCGATGGTGCCAGTCGAATTGTCCGACCCTCGGACCAAAAATCAGATTTTTAAGATCCGATTCGGGGTCATTTCTCACTATTCCTCCTCCGTTTCGACTCGTCTCTACTCTCTGAGTTGCTACAGTGCCACTCTACTGATTTTGGTCGGTTTAACTGTGGGTTTCGACGTCCACGTCATCCCTACAGGTATGTCTTCCCGTTTTTACTTGTTTTTAGGTTTTCTTTCCTAGGTTTTTGGCCCTTTTAACTCATATTTTTCAAATTAAACTTTTTCCAACCGTAAAAATTTGATTTTTATTGGGGGCTTTTGTTATTGGTGTCTCGAGGAACAAAAACCCTCAAAATTTTTTGAGTCTCATCGGTTGGTTATCGAGAAACTTAAAATTTTCTCTTTTTGCCCTAATTTGTCAAAAATTTTGATTTTTCTTGAATTTCTTCAAATTGGACATCGTCAGTTAAAATTTCCTACTGTATGTAGATTGTAGGATATGTTTTAACCTACGTAAGTTCTCATACCCACTTGTATGGTGAGAATTTGATGTTTTCTGGTCAACTTACGTCACTATTAAATAAATTTTGGATTTTTATCCTACTAACTCCTTGATTCTTTTCTCTTTCTTATTCTGTAGATACTATGGCCCGTACCAAAGTACCAAGAGTGCGTGATCCGCTTCGCTTCCGTTTGAATGAAGCCGAGGCATAGTATGCTGACTATGCCCGTAAGAAGGTTGAAGGGGGTCGCATGGTGAACTGAGCTAGCCTTGTTCAATGTCGAGGGAGCGTTTGGTGATATGGGGTGGCTCCCTGTCATCACATACGACGCGTGCACATGTCCAGACTTGGTACGCCAGTTCTATTGTAATCTCCAGGTGGTGGGGAATTACAATGATGTTGAGCATGGTCAGGAGTTGCGCATCACTAGTTACGTCAAGGGGGTGCACATTTCCTTTGATTATCGGCAGCTGGCCGATCTGTTGGGCATTCCCTATGATGGCCCCATGGTGTACTGTGCGCCGGGAGAGCCACAGTTCGTTGAGATGGAGATGAGGGCAGAGATCGACAGCCAGTTGCTCCGTCCTGATCGATGGCAGATGAGAGCTTGTTACTTGCGTCCAGCTCCACGGGTCTTCTGCAAGATTATCCAGCATAATCTGATCCCACAGAGTGGGGGTTGTGAGAGGGTCTCTCAGCTTACACAGTTCTTGATCTACAGTATATGCACTCGACAGCCGGTCTGCCTACCTTACATCATCATGCGGACGATGATTAGTGCTACATTGTCCGGTCATAGGGGAAATCTACCCTATGGACGCATGATTACAGTGCTACTGACCCGTCTGGGGGTGGATCTGGTAGATGAGAAGATCCAGGAGAAGACTTTCTCGTCACCTCTAGATTGGGAGGCTATCTGCAAGATGGGGCTGCGAGATGCTGAGGTTAGCGATGAGGAGAGGAACGCGATGGTGCGCCCTCACACTCGGGTCGAGATGGCTGATGCTGAGGCTGCTGCTGCTGCTGCTAGAGCCCGTGTGGATCCGGTCGACGATAACGATCGCATGTATATGGATGTCGACGCGATACCCCCGCCATCACCCACACAGGCGGATGGAGTTGGTACTTCTACTGTGGCGGCTCCTGCACCGGAGACCGGTCCTTCTCATGAGGCTGGTCCTTTGCATCCACCTTCTGATATGATGGAGATATTGCGTGAGCTCAGGGATGCTCAGCGCATGTCTGATTTGAGGATGGATGAGCTGTTGGCTGCTCAGCACGCATCAGACGCTCGGATGGGAGAGCTCCTAGAGGTGCAGCGTGTGACTAATCAGAGGATAGCCGGTCTCACGGCTAGTCTACAGACGACCTAGACTCAGATAGCCTGGTTGACTAGAGTCTATGCTGAGGACTACGACAGAGACCGTGAGGCACCGCCTCCTCCTTCGCCTCCAGCTTCCTGAGTGTAATTTTATTTTTCCTCGTAATAGAGAGTAACTGTCCGAGTTGTGGACTGTACTCTTCTTTAGTTATGTATATACATTTTGTTTCTCTCACTCATTGTATGTAGCTTGTTTTCCCTTTTATAAATGTATTATTCTCTTTTTAAGTTTGATCTCAATCATCACTGGGGCTTATGATGTGTTAATATTACTGTTTTTACTTTATCCTATCTTAGTTCATAATTGTTTCAAATGTATGCTAGTTCAGCGGACAAGGCCTGAGATGCTCTGATACCAAGTTGGCACACCCCAATTTTGGTCTAACCAGAATGGTGTGATGAACCGCTAATAAACCAACGGTTCAACCAGGATCTCGAATAGGCTATCCCCGTTTTATCCAAACTTTCACACATCCATAATCATAATCAGAGTAAAACACAATAGCGGAAAATTTATAATAAAATAAACTGAGCAACTAAGATGATATCATTAATTTAATAGTAAATTTTTCTATTTTCAACTGAGACATAAATATTTAAATACCAAATACATGTCTTTATAAATCCAATGGAAGAAACCTATAAAATATCTAATCAAATACACATGAGTTGCACTCGCAAGAGGAGTCGTGTGTATCTACTTCAGCTTCAGCGTCCATCGATGCCACGTTCCCGTACGCAGACGCATTCACATAGTCTTCAACTGTATAACCTGCATCATCAACTAAAAATATTCGATGTCGAGGGGTGAGCACACAACACGGCTCAGTGAGTAGCCAAAACAATGCAACAATACATATGCATGCACATCAATTTATATCTTTGGTCTGGTTTAAAGTTTACAGTATGCTATAGAAAGGTTGAGGTAGTCAAAGGTCGCGTTTATTGACTCCGCCTCTATACACGAGTGTGTGACGTTACCCGAAGATCACGTTTATCGTCAACTCACATGCACCCAATCATGAACATTATATAACAAAGGTTACGTTTATTGCTATATAGTGCCATACCAACACGTAAGCCCCTGTTGGCGAGGGCTGCAAACTGGGCTCGCAACTAACCAATCCTAATGCCAAATAGTGTATCCAAGGCCTCACCCCAGCATCCCTCAGAATGTCCATAGAGATAGAGCTAAGGCCCCCCGGTAGAGTCAGAGACTACAAGGACCGAGACCACCTCCCCTGATACTCTACGACATAATAGTTTTGCTAAAGTAATGGCGATACGACGATGCCAATGCACAAGACTTGAGTTAGAGATAGAGCTAAAGTGCTGAGACCTGCCAAAGGTTAACGTTTATTGACGTTCTCATCACACCTCCCCTGATACTCGATCGCATCAAGCACATCAACCACACACATACAAGCACATGCCTATTCCTATTATCATCATCATCATGTCATAAACAATAAAGTAAATATGCATGAACAAGTAATAGAAATATTGGATGGCATGCTGTATGCACATTACAAACATATTCGCATAGAATCAAACATAGCATAGGACTCAAAAAATAGAAAACAGTTTATTATTAACCAATTTAGTTTGGAGTTAAGGTTCCTCACCTTAGTTTGCTAAAAGATACTTTTCCAAGCTTTAAAATCACCTTTATACTGTTATTATATTGCTAGAAGACCTAAGAAAGTCGATAGAATTTAATTAGAATTAATTCAGAATTTAAAAACCATTCTGTCAACTGAGGGTCGATGCTAGGGTCGATGGGTCTATCGACCCTCCCCTCTTTCTGGATTTCCCGAATGCTGAGGGTCGATGGTCATAAACACCTAGGGTCGGATGGCCTATTGACCCTGGGTGCAACCCTGGGTGCACTCTGGTCCAATTTCCACTTTTAAATCCATTCTTCGTGTTTGGGGTCCTATGGCTTGCTTCCTACATTCATTCAACATTCATTCCTTGGTCTAGAACCATGTATAATCCATCTGAATAGTTTTCATGCATCCTCCTATGGTTTTCCATGAAAACCTAACCATAGCTTAATGGTTTGGGTTTCTCTGAGATTACATTCTCATCAATAACTTCCCTAAGGTCTGTAGAAACTCATAGAATTAGTATCCATACCTGAGAAGATTAATCTTTCTCTGCAACTCTTCTCTTTTGGCTTAATTTCTCTTCCTTCCCTTTCTTCTTCCTCTTTCCTTCTCCTCTCTTTCTCTCATCGATTAGGGTTGTGAAAGGAGTGAAAGTGGCTTAGGGACGTCCTTTAAATAGACTAGGAACATCCTAAATAAGTCCCATTGAGATTTGGAAGGAATCACAATCGAAAAATATAGAAATTTCCTAATTTCTATATTCGGCAGAAACCGAGGGTCGATGGGAGGGTCGATGATCCCGTCGACCCTAGGGTCTTAAGCTATCCGACCCTCCCTTCAAAACTGAGGGTCTGACTTTCTGTTTTGGGAGGTCCGACCCTGCTTAGCTGGGTGTGCGACCCTCCCCTAAATTTAAATGTTTTTGGGTCGATTTTATACCTGGGATCTCGATCTCCTTCACGCCCTTGGTCCACTTGACTCTACCATGATGGGTAAACCTGGTTCAAAGTGGTAAGACCGGGTTAGATTGACACGGGTCTTACAATATCAATCTTGCTTTTAGAGTTTGGAAACAATCTTCACACTTGTCAGTCCAATTAAACTCCTCTCCCTTCCTGGTTAGCTTGGTAAGAGGTTTTACGATCTTATAGTGGTCCTCTACAAATCATTTGTAATAACCAGCAAACCCAAGAAACTTCAGATCTTCACAATGTTCTTTAGGTGTTTCTCACCATATGGTTACTTCTATCTTAATAGGGTCCACTTTAATCCCCTTTTATGATGCTATGTGATCTAAGAAGATCACTTTGTTTAATCAGGTCTCATATTTCTTGGACTTGGCATAAAGCTTTTCACTTTGCAGCTGTTGTGAAGCTGTTCTAAGATCCGTTGTATGAGTTGCTTCATTCTAGGAATAAACCAAAATATCATCTATGAAAACTATGACTGACGTGTCCAACATGTCATGAAACACCCAATTCATCAGCTCCATAAAAGATGTAAGGGCATTGGTTAAAAGATGTAAGGGCATTGGTTAATCCAAACATCATAATCGGGAACTCATAATATCCAATCCTGATTCTAAAAGCTATCTTCGATATATCCCTGTTTAAATTCTCCAGCTGATGATATCTTGACTAAAGATCAGTCTTAGAAAATACCTTTGCTCCTTGAAATTGTTTAAACAAGTCATCGATCTAAGGTAGTAGAAATCGATTCTTGATTGTGAGCTTGTTTAGTTTCCGGTAGTCTATACATAATCTAACACTACCGTCCTTTTTCTTCATGAATTGCATTGGCACTCCCCGTGATGCAATACTTATCCTATTAGGGCCCTTGTCTAATAACTCCCGTAGTTGAGTCTCAATCCCTTCAACTCTATAGGAGCTATTCTATAGGTGCCTTTGACACAAGTATCGTCCATGGTAACAAGTTGATGACGAACTCGTTCGCATGATCAGATGGTAACCCAGGTAAGTCTCCTAGAACACAACAGGAAATTTATGCATCACATCTTCCATCTGTGGTGCTTCTTTGGTAACGTATACCACAGATACCATACATCCAACTTCTTTCTCATCAAAGCATCTCTTCGCCTTTAGCATAGAGAGGAATAGATTTCACTTCTTAGGCAACATGCTTCCAATAAAACTAAATTTATATGCCATCTTTATTCTTGAATGAAAACCTCTTCTATGTACAAAATAACTTTGTAGAGTGTTGAGACAACCAGTCTATTCCCAAGAAGATGTCAAAGTCTGCCATCTCAAGTCGAATTAGGTTGCATCCAATTTCTGTCCATCCATATGATTCGGACATTGTTCATAACACTCGTCTAACATAACATCTAGTCCAAAAGGGCTTGAACTAGAAAAATCTGGTGTAAAGGTCTTAAGAGCTTGTCTAGTTCCTTCATCTCTTATGATTTTTCAAAGACTATCGTCAAATTTCATATCTTGAAAAAAACTCATTAGCTTATATTTCCTTTATCACTGTTGTTCTACCCTGACCTCTCTTTCATATACCTAGGAAAATATCTTGTGATTGTTACTTCATATCCCAAGTCTATCTATAAGCATTAGGGTATATGCTTATAAATTCATTAATTCTACCAAACTTTATTGGTCTTTACTTAATCATTTCGTTTGACATTGGGCATAACTCAGTATTAATTGTAATAAATCGAGTACTATCAATGCCACCATTGTTGATTTCATTCTTGTATCAACTCTTAGATAAGCTTTTAGAAATCTTCTTTATTGTCAACTTTATACCAATATGGCCATTTTTTATTCTACTCGAGTGCTATCTAATTCTTTCTTAGTCCTAGGTTGACACTGAGAGGGGGGGGGGGTGAATCAGTGACCACTAAAAATTCCTTTCCACTATTCAGTTATGGCCTGATGCTATTCAAGGGCTGCCAAGAGCTGTTGATCAATTTGTGCTATGCTGCCTTGAGCTGATTACTTGAGACTCTCTCACAGTCAATCTGTCTAACACATTTTGTGCACACACCAACCACACACCCACAGGTATCCATACCAGGGGCTTGGCCTGCCAAGTATGTACACCTAGACCTGCAGCACACAGACTTCTAATGCACACTCACATACAACATTCACAGAACACATGATATAACGTGGTTCACCAATCACACACTTTGATGGCTACTCCACAGGGAAATACCCTAACCAGAGTTTCGTATATACCCAATACAAAACAGAAATGCTACGATTGCACCTACAACCTTGATGCTACAACATCAACCACATTCACAGCTACAACTGTGTCCTAGGCACCAACCCAACTATAGTCAAGCACCCACTTGACAGGTTATACAATGCGTATTTCAAATATTCATACAAACCCTTCCCATATATCTCTGATACAGTAAATAGGATTTGTGTGTGCGAGTTTACCTCCTGGTCTTGCTCGCTACTGATGCAAGTTTCACTGTCCATACATCTCAGCCTCTTCTTGGGCTCCACAGCTTGTTCTTCACCAGAACAACTCTATAGGACGCTCACAGCTGGTCCACTCGCTCTTTTCAAGCTTCAACGAAGCTTTCATGGCCTCACACTGCCAGTAGGAGTCTCTCTCTCTCTTGGAGAAGCTTCAATGGAGGGTTTTCACTAAAATTGCCATTTGAGGCTTTCTACTCGAGCTCAAACCGCTGCCAATCTCTTCTCATTCGAAAATCCTTCAGATTGATATATTATAGGCCTCGATCCGACATCGGACGGTCGAGATATCATCAAAAGAAGTTCGATGAATGAGATTATTCCAAAAGGAATCTCAGGCCCTGATTCAGAGTGCCGCGACGCACGCTATCATATCTGCATCTGACGCAACGTACGCCGTTGTCGTCTTTTGATTGGCGGAGAAGGTATCTTCAATTTCAGGCTGCTGGATCAGTCAGTAGTTGACGGGATCTTCTCTGGTCCCTCCGATCGGCCTCATCACGTCAGGCGTGATCGGGAGACACTACAACCATCGGATGAGCATGTTCGGCGCCGCTTGTATCAAGTGCTCACAACACTGAATAAGAGACTTGCTTCCATGCGACGCGAGCCATGTATTTATATTGCCTTCGGCCAATCAGAAGCAGCGCGATGGGATCTTAGCGCGAATCCTGCGCTACACTGAATCCCGCCTTTTTGTTGGCCTTTGATTTGGCATCTTGATGTTGTGGCTTCATCCGAGCCACCCATACCAAATATGCTCCTTTATGAAATGACCGAAATACCCCTGACAATTTAACTAATGGACTCTGTAACCATTAGTATCACCTACAGGGTTTTCGACTCCAGTAGGGTCCAAAAACCCAGCTTCATTGAGGCATAACGTTGAATAGTTGATGTGCGCAGCTGGTGCTATGCGCGCGGCTGGTGTTGTCCGCTCGGCTGGTGCTGTGCGCTCGGCTGATGCTGTGCACGCGGCTGCCTACTGTGCGCTCGGCTGCCTGCTGTGCACGGCATGCTGTGCGCATGGCTGGTGCTGTGTGCTCGGCTACCTGCGGTGCGCACAGCTGGTGCTGTGTGTGCGGCTGCCTATTGTGCACTCGACTGCCTGCTGTACGCGGCATGCTATGCGCATGGCCCTGGCATGTGCATGGCTCCCCTTGCCGTGCATGCTGGCATGGCCTGCTGGCCTGGTGCCGCGGGCATCTGCCCTGCTGGCCTGGGCAGGCTGCCATGGTGGCCTTGCCACCCAAAGTGGGACCCACCTGGTCCCACTCATTCTCTCTCCTCTTTCTCTCTCCTAATTTTCTCTCTCTTCTTTCTCTCTCTTTTTTCTCTCTCTTCATCTGGTCTTTGTCATCAGCTGGACTGCATTCTCTTCTACTGCTGCATCAACCCAGTCACCCTGTCTTGACTGCCCAGTCACCCTGTCTGTTAGAGGGTCCTACAGATACTCTCTCTCCTATTTCTTTCTCTTCTTTCTAAGATAGGAGCTGGCTTCCAACTGTCTGACCATGCTTGCTGTCCTGTCTGGACTTCTGACTGTCTGAGCTGGCCACTCAGTCTGCTGTGCCTACTGAGCTATCCACTCTATCTACTGTGTTGTATACATGTTCTACATGTCTTGCTGACATTCTCTCTCCTCCATATCATCCTACCAACTGTCTAGAGGTTGCCAATAATGACAACACATACACAGTTGCTGACAACAGCACAACTTGGCCAAGGTTCCAACATTCTTTACTGGCTACTCTTGATAATTTTCACTTCCTGCTCATGCACTCTTTTACAGACCATGGCTCCTACCCATCCAATCAGTAATCTCAAAATAGATTCTCCATTACTTCATCTGAGGTCTCCTGGGTTATAGAATCTAATCTGAATTCAATCATCTTTCTTCCAATAATTCCATTATCACTAACATCTTTATTAACAAAAGGTCAGGAGTGTATGAATCAGAATGTTCATCCAAAAGTGATTCACTTCCTTCTTTCAAATTTAGTATGATGACGAACACTTGCTTTATCTAGTGAACTTAAGTTTAAAGGATTAAGAGTAAATCTATGGTAATCCAACCAGCATCAAAAGGTCGTTAAGTTGCACGGTGGTCTAAATACATGGAAATAGAGGTTTTACAGTTCTTAACCTCATGGTTACAGGTTCAATCGAGTATATAATGTCATTAGTCGAGGCACTACAGGAGTAAATCTGGAGAAAGTTTTGGTACATCAATGAATCAGTTATAAATCAAAAAGATGTACGCTCAACATGATTAAATATTTTACTGTTCATTTAGTTCATATCTCTGTTCATGTTGTCGATCATGAGAGTGGCTCAGATTAATATAATCAGGACTAATACTAAAGAAACAATATTTATAACTTCAATTGACAGGTTGAATCAAGAAGGTATCCTGTCAAGGTCGAAAATTAGAATCAGGTATGTGCATCCTCTATAATCATAAGAGTAAATCAATAATGCACCGCATCCTATATAACCTATCTAGTTATATGGCCACAATAGATTTGATCCTTTGGTGAATACATTTGAGGCTTCTTCTTCAGAAAACATTCTTCAATCCTTGTCGGATCATTTTGTCATGATGCAGCTATCCCATACATCGGTGACTGATAAGGGTAACCACCTTGATACACTGCTTGTTGTGCACCAACCTTCAACACTGGGGTGTGCGTTACTGGGACTTGCTGTATGGTAGGCACTGTGTTATAGGTCACTTGTGCTGAGGTACAGTGTTGATACCAATTAGTACTGTACATGGCCTGACTCGGAACTGTAGATGTAGCATTGGCAACTTGGATATTGATTCACATAGCAACTTACATAGTCGATATCATTTGTTGTTGATCATGTATTTTGTCTGGCTAAATTTAATACAACCGTGGCCAAGGTACTTGGTAGTCCAGGTGATTGGCTAGAGTGGTCTGATTCTTCACCTCCTTTGATTTGCTCCAATCTAATATTCATTATTTAGCATCTACTCAGATAAGTTTTCATTACCCATTCTCGACCCAAATAGTGGTGGGGTAAAGTTGCAACATCTTCTTAATACTCAGCGGGTAATTGATCAGCTTATGGTGGATCTCATTAAGAGTCTCCACGTCACCCAAGAATATAGCATTATCTTCTTGTAGTTTCTCTTATTCTTAATGTATGACCATTATTCTTCTATCTCTGTTGGATTTAGCCCAAGATCTATAGAGATTTAGGTGTCACTAGACATTTTTCTTCTTCTTCTGCCATACATCGAGTTTCACATCTTAGGAGTACCAACTCGGTATTCTAATTTTTTTGCTGTATAGATGCCCCCTACTCGTTACTGTACTATATCCTTTGTATACTTAGAAACTGCCCAACTTGTAGACCGTACCATATGTTATTTATTTATCAGGGTACATTTGGATTTTCTTTTTCTGTCAGTGTTTACTTATGGTTCCACCTTTTATATGTACATTATTGTCTTGTTTAAGTTCTGTCTCAACCAACACAGGTGCTTAAGGTGTGTTTGTATTAATGCTTTTAATTTATCCTAACTCAGTTCATGGATTCTAGTGGAAGTATTCAGGTTTCATGGGCAAGGCCTGAGAGCTCTGATACCAAGTTGTTACACCCTAATTCCGTACTATTCAGAATGGTGTGGTGAATCGCCAATAAACCAACGGTTCAACCAGGATCTCGAATAGGCTATGTCCGTTTGCATAAACCATACACATCCACAAGCATAATCAGAGTAAATAAACAATAGCAGAAGTCTTTATACTAATGAACTGAGAGTCTAACAGTGTTAACATAAATAAATTATCCAATTATCTTCAAAGGACTAAGACATAAAAATAGATAATTTAATCAATTACATCATCTGAATAATTCAAATATAAATCTAATCAAAGATGCATGAGTTGTACTCGCATGACGAATCATGCGACTCCATCATAACTTCTGCATCCATCGCCATAGCATGTCCATATTTAGGAGCATTTATATAGTCTTCTACAATAGTACCTGCATCATCAACTAAAAATATTCGACGTCGAAAGGGTGAGCAGACATCACGGCTCAGTGAGCAAACAAAACAATGCAACAACATATGGATGCATTCAATTCATATCTTTGGTATGGTTCATAAGTTTGCAATGTGCAATAGAAAGGTTTGGTGGCCGTCACACCTCGATACACAGGTGTGTAAGCCCACCCAATGGATCAAACACCATTGTCATCCACATCCACCCTACCATGGAATAGGGATAGAGCTAAAGTGCTTATGACCGCACCGCATCACACTTCCCCTGATGCGCTACCCATACCAACACGTAAGCCCTGTTGGGGAAAATAATGGTTCCTGATTAATCCAACCGTAAAAAGGGGATTTCAGAAGATGACCACATGGCGTCTATCCATGGCATTGGAAAGAGGGCATTACGGTAAAATGTTGAAGGAAGCTCGTGTTCATCCCCCCCAGTCTGACTCTAACAATATGTGACAAGTAGACAAGGGTGGTTGGGCCATTAATGGATTGTCTTTAATGGCCATAAATACTGACAACAAATATTAATGCAAGGTATGCTGATTTGACCTGCCGATTCACAGGATCTCGGTCCAAATTGGCGAATTGTCAGAATATTACTTGGTAAAAGAACTATGATAGAGACAGGGTTTGGTGGTTATGGGTAACATAACCCAAAAGGGGGGTCAAAAACCTCCCAAGGGGGTCGAAAGGTGGCTGTCGTGATGTTATAGCATGAACTTGGGGGTCGTAGGCATATTAACCTACTATATCCTAAATAGTTAAATATCTAATAGAGACAACCATGAGAAAGCTGGCCTAAAGAAGGAAGGTGCACATGTTTGTGAATCTATAAATATGTAATGCACAAGCTTGTAATGGATACACAATCGATATACAAAGAAAAGCTATTGCTCTCCCTCTGGTTATCTCTCCCACTTTCTTAGCTATCTTTACATAAGTTATTTCCACCACATCCGAGTTCATGGTAAAGTAGGGAAGGTCTTTGAACATTCGCACCTCAGGGAACCCCTTGTTCGAGAAGGAACTACGGTGTTTCACTGTGAGTTCCATATTGTCTGTCTTGGTCAAATCCCTTACGGATTCCATCGACAACAGTTTGGCGCCCACCATGGGGCCCTGACGTTTTCTGTTTGTTCAAGCCTTTTCTCTTATATTTTCCCAAGCCTTTTTCCTTTTTTGGGTTATTTCCATTCCCTTTCTATCTACTTTGAACCAGTTCTCCAGATATTGACATGGCACTAGCGGAAAGGGCTGAAAATTCTTACAACTTACGAGAAACTCAAGCTTGAAGGGTTGAAGCAAATATGGCTAGAGAGCGGGATGAAGCCCAGAGAGGGCCAGATCCCCAAGAGGTATTTCTTGAAGGACCAGCCAATGAAGGAGCGGGCAGTTCTAACCCAAATCTGGCCCAGTATGTCTCCAGGGAGCAGTTTGACAGACTGGCCCAGTAATTGGTGTCTCTAACAGAACTGCTACAACAAGGGCCAACAGGAGTACCAACGGCTTCTGTGCCCCCAGTAGACATACCTGAAGTCCCGCAAAGATCACTGCAATCTAGATGCTCTATGTCACGCGCCAGCCTAAGGTGGAAAAGCCCATCAGTGGATTCCTATAACCGACAAGGTCAAAGCAGTCAGTGGGGGAACCCGCGACCTCAATCTGTCCCAGGGGTCGATCCCACTAAAGTGGTGGAAAGTAGTCAGGAGTCTTTGGGTGTTTTATGCCGATCGATGACCTCTCAGAGGACCAGATCGGGCAAGAAGCCAGATGGGCCAGAGCCGGAGTATACACTGAAGCAAAGGTGGCATGGGAGGCCCAAAGAAGGGTCGACGAGGCTAGACGTGCCAGAGAAGATGCTCAGGCCAGAGTCGATGCTGCTCGATAGGACCGTGAAAATGTTCAAGCAAGAAACCATGAAGCCAGGAGGCTTCAAGAAGACACCTAAGCTAGGGTTGAAGAGGTCAAACGTATCTGAGAAGAGGTCCAGGCTCGAGTAGATGCGACGCGAGGAGAAAGGATGGCAGCTGCACCCTCTGTTGCGGTGCTGTCAACTACTGCACCAGTGGTGACAATACCAATAGCAGATAGCTCCCACGCAGGGAACGAAAACACTGAGAGACTAGAACGTCTCGTCAAAGAACTGACAGATTGAGTACAGCAGGTGGAGAGAGGGGTCGATTCAGCAGCTTTACAGGAGTATGCCACGAAGACAGCATTGACGGATGTAGTCATGAATCACGCCTTACCTTCTAGTTTTTCCATTCCAAATGTAGGATGGTATGACGGCAAGACAGATCCGGAGAAGCATTTTGACAACTTCAAGGTGGGGATGGTCATTTATGGCCACCACGATGCCATATGCTATAGAGCCTTCCCATCCACATTGCGGGAAGCAGGAAGAACATGGTTCAACAATCTTCCCCCACGATCAGTAGGTAACGTTCAAAGAACTTAGCAGTTGGTTCCTCTCCCACTTTCAGGGGAGTCGGGTGCAGAAGAAAAATCTGTCCCATCTGATGGCAGTCAAGCAAGGTGAAAAAGAGCCGTTGCGGCAGTTCGTCACTAACTTCCTAGGGGTGGTAGGAGAAATCAGGGACTTACAACCGGATGTGGCCGTGTCAACCCTATCCAAGGCGTATAGAGATCCCCAGCTGGTGTTTTCCCTCAACAAGAAGCACCCACGTACCCATACAGAAATTTTCAGTCGCTGTGATCGATATGCATCCGGAGTGGAGGCAGTGGAGGAGTTATCCAGGCCGGCAAGCACAACTCCTACAGTGGCAGAGAAGAAGAAAGGAGAACCTTTGGAGAAAGCTCCGAAAGAAGGAGAGTCCAGCAAGAAGACCAAGGTGGTGAAAGAATAATATCCCATTCGACCCATACCAGAGTACACACCTCTCAACAGAACCATAACAGAGATACTGAATATCAAAAGGGGCGGCGCACTCTTGGTCCCACCACCGCCGATGATTGCTCAACCGGAGGAGCGCAACCGGCGGTTGTATTTCATACATCATCGAGACCATGGCCATGATACCAATTCCTACCAGCACTTGAAGGGTCTGGTGGAGGATCTCATCCAATACAGAAGATGGACAGAATTCGTAGGCCCAAGGGCAAACCTCCCCTTGCCAAATCCTGCTGTGATACTTCCTCCACCTCCCCCAGTAAGAGCACCAGAAGAAAGAAGAGAAAGGGTCTAACACAGACCCCTACCACCCCCAAGGTCACCTCCGAGAGGATTCATGGGCCAGATTGATTTACGCCGAGATGGGGTACCAAAAGAGATGAAAGAATCCCTTGCTCTGGGGGTTTGAACCGTTCGTGAGAAAAGTCCATAGCGGAAGTTGTTAGGGAAGGCAGGCCCCGAACAAGACTTGGGACTGAGTGATGATGAATATGTCACACTCAGTCAGTTCGAATGCATGACAGTGACCGTCTAGCCAGAGCACATGAGGCGGGAGGTACTCCCGATTGTCATTGAACCAGTGGAGGAAGGAGTATCTAGAGGAAAACAAGTTCGACGAGAAGACGAGAACCTGGGGTAGTCAGCTTCTAAAAAAGTCAGGTATGACGACTACATTTACTTTGGGGACGATGATTTGATTGATGTTGTCACTCCCCACGAGGATCCCCTCGTTATCAAGATGGCCATTGGAGAAGAGTGGGAAGTGAGCCACATCCTCGTGGATACCAGAAGTTCTTGTGAAAACCAATATTACGACACTTATCGGAGGTTGGGCTATAAAGATGAGCAGCTGCGGCCCATTCGATACTCCCTTATGGGGTTCAATGGTGAAGGAGTGCAGGTGAAAGGAGCCATCCAGATTGATACTCGCCTGGGAACTTACCCAGCATGAGTAAGCATCAACATGAAGTACATGGTGGTCGATACTTGATCGAGCCATAGTGGCATTCTCGGGAGAACAAGCCTGAACAAGTTGCGGGCTTGTCTGCCTACTTACTACTTGCTGATGAAGTTCCCAACCGAGTTGGGGGTAGGATATTACAAGGCAGACCAGTCAGTCTCGAAAAGATGTCATGTTGCGTCCTTGGTGGCCTTGGATGAAGATCAACCTGTACAAGTGATACAACTGGACGAGTACCATGGCGACTTCCCTACGGCGCGAACTACCCCAGTTGAAGATCTTATTGCAGTGCCCTTCAATGAGGACCATCCAAAAAAGACGTTTCTGGTGGGGTCAACAATCCCAGAGGAGCAAAGGCAGGAGCTCATCAAATTTCTGAAAGCAAATTCAGATGTCTTTACTTGGACGCCAGAGGACATGTCGGGGATCCCGCGGTCAACTATAGAGCACCATCTTCAAATAGACCTGCACCAACGTCCTATTCGCCAAAAGAAGAGAGTTGTATCGGTGGAGAAGCAAGCAATCATCGATCAGGAGGTCGAGAAGCTACTGAAGGCTGGATTTATCCGAGAAGTATACTACCCCGACTGGTTGGCGAATGTTATATTAGTTCCAAAGACGGATTGCCGTTGGCGTGTATGTACTGATTTCGCAGATCTTAATAAAGCATTCCCAAAGGATTCCTACCACTTGCCTCTGATAGATCAGCTCATCGATGCCACTGCAGGGCATGAGCTATTATCCTTTTTGGATGCTTATTCAGGATACAATCAAATAAAAATTGCCCGGGATGACGAGGAGAATACAACCTTCATCACTAACAAAGGCACCTACTGTTATACAGTAATGCCCTTCGGATTGAAAAATATGGGGGCAATGTACCAGAGACTTGTCAACAAGGTATTTGAAAAGAAAATCGGTCGAACGATGGAGGTATACGTAGACGATGTCTTGGTCAAGACAGTAAAAGCGACGGATCATCTAGCAGATCTCAAAGAGGTTTTTGAGGTGGTAAAACAAAATTCTATGCGTCTCAAACCAGCAAAGTGCGCTTTTGGCGTGCAGTCCAACAAATTCTTGGGCTTCATGGTTTCCTAGAGAGGAATCGAGGCCAATCCCAGCAAGATCAAGGCAATTCAAAGCATGAAGGCTCCAACTACTCCCAAGCAAGTTCAAGTACTAACGGGTCGAATCACTGCCCTGGGGCGATTTCTATCTAGGTCTACGGATAGGTGTCTCCCATTCTTCAAAACTCTTAAGGGATCAAAGCCTTTCGAATGGACGACTCAGTGCGAGGAAGCATTCCATGGCCTCAAGAGGTATCTTTCTTCACCACCCTTGCTAGTTAAGCAAGAAATTGGAGATAAGTTGCTGCTTTATCTGGCGGTTTCGCCATGCGCTGTCAGCGGAGTGTTAGTCAAGGAAGTCAATCGAATCCAATACACGGTGTACTAAGTCAGCAAAGCCTTATTGGATGCGGAAAGTAGGTACCAATCCATTGAGAAACTAGCATTGGCGGCGGTGGTTTGTGCTCGCCAATTACGACCCTACTTTCAGTCTCACTCTATCATCGTATTGACGGATCGACCCATAAGCAAGTTTCTGGCCAGAGCAGATCTGTCGGGTCGAATGGTCAACTGGGCAGTTGATCTGGGGGAGATTGACCTCAAGTTCCAACCATGGATGACCATTAAGGCACAAGCTTTGGTAGATTTCTTGATTGAGAGTACACTCCTAGGAGGTGAAGAAGAAGGAGCAAATCTGGAACGAGCCCTAGAAGAAGCAAAGATCAAAGTTTTCCTGGGTCCCAAAAAACCTTCTTGGGTTATGTATATAGACGGAGCCTCCAACCAAGAAGATGCGGGAGCTGATATTGTACTCATCAGCCCCGAGGGGTTCAAAGTGCTGACATTTGTACGTTTTGGTTTCTCCACAACCAACAATGTAGCGGAATATGAAGCCCTGGTAGCCGATCTTAAATTGGCTAGAAAGTTGAAAATTACTCGTTTACAAGTATACAGGGATTCTCAAGTGGTCGTGCAGCAAGTAACTGGAGATTATGAGGCTCAACAAAGCCGTCTGACTCAATACTTAGCCTTGGTGAAGCAACATATCGAGCTACTGGAGAAGTTGGTGATGACCAGCGTACCTCAGGATCAAATACGAAAGTAGACGTACTGTCTCATCTAAGGTCCAGTGACTTGAGCAGTTTCGATGTGCCGGTGTATGTTGAGCACCTATCGGATCCTAGCATTGATCCTGTGGGAGAAGTATTGCTTGTCGATATCGAGCCTTGTTGGATGGACCCATTACTCACCTACCTGAGGGAGAACGTCTTGCCGAAGGATAAGAAGGAAGCCCGATGCATTCAAACTCAAGCAGGGTTGTATGTCATTCATGATGAGGTACTTTACAAGAAATCCCACACTTTTCCTTCACTCCGATGTGTACCACCGTCGAAGGCAGAATACATTATGGTAGAGGTTCATGAGGGGATCTGGGGAGCCCGCCAATGTGGCCGTACCATGTGTTTTAAGATCATCAGAATGGGGTATCACTGGCCCCATATGATGAGTGATTGTGAGAAGTACGCCAGAAGCTGTGAAGCATGCCAGAAGCACGCTGCCATGTCCCACCGTCCGTGTACACAGTTACAGCCTATACCCTCATCTATTCCTTTTGCAGTCTGGGAGATGGATATACTGGGACCATTCCCAAAAGCTAAGGGACAGTTGCAGTACATCTTGGTGGCAATTGACTATTTCACCAAGTGGATTGAAGTGAAGGCAATGGTGAGAGTTACAGCACACAAAGCTAAGGAGTTCTTCAGACTTGAGGTTCTATACAGGTATGGAATCCCTCAAGTGCTGATTACTGATAATGGCCCGCAATTCATGAGTCAAACCTTCCGGGAGTTTTTTCGTGATCAAAAAATTGGGCACAGATTTGCATCAGTAGTACACCCTGAAGCTAATGGGCAGACTGAAGTCACCAACCGTACCTTAGTGCATGGATTAGCCCGGCGAGTGGAAGAAAAAAGGCAGATGTGGGCACAAGAGTTGCCCAGTGTGGTTTGGTCATATTGAACCACTCAACGGATGGCCACGGGGGCTACTCCTTTCAAATTGGCTTTTGGGTCTGAGGCCATCATCCCTATCAAAGTGGTGGAGAAAAGCTATAGGGTGTTAAATTTCTAAGAAGATACTAACAAAGACATCCTTTTAATGTATCTGGACCTCCTAGAAGACGTTCGTGAAACGGCCCAGCTACGAGTGGCAGCATATCAGCAAAAAATAGCAAGATATTACAACTCCAGAGTGAAAGAGAACATGTTCCAAGTGGGTGATTTAGTCTTACGCTCGACAGCTGTCACCATGCCTACTTAGCAAGGAAAGTTGACCCCAAATTCGGAAGGGCCGTATCGAGTTATGAAGGTTACAAGGCCAGGGTCATATCACTTGGAGACGATGGAAGGATCTGCCTTACCACATACTTGGCACTCCAAAAATCTTCGAAGATATTATGTGTAAGGTATTTGACCTATCTATACATTAAAGTTTTACTTTTATGATGGTCACGAAAAGAAAAAAAGGCCTAAGGGTCTCGAAAAGAAAAATGTCTAAGGGTCTCGAAAAGAAAAAGGCCTACGGGTCTCGAAAAGAAAAAGGTCTACGGGCCTCGAAAAGAAAAAGGCCTCCGGGTCTCGAAAAGAAAAAGGTCTACGGGCCTCCAAAAGAAAAAGGTCTACGGGCCTCGAAAAGAAAAAGGTCTACGGGCTTCGAAATGAAAAAGGCCTCTGTGTCTGGAAAAGAAAAAGGTCTACGGGCCTCGAAAAGAAAAAGGCTTCCGGGGCCTCGAAAAGAAAAAGGCCTAAGGGTCTCGAAAAGAAAAAGGCCTACGGGTCTCGAAAAGAAAAAGGCTTCCGGGCCTCGAAAAGAAAAAGGCCTAAGGGTCTCAAAAAGAAAAGGCCCACGGCTCTCAAAAAAAAAAAAAAAAAAAAAAGAGAGGGGGCCTAAGGGCCTTGAAAAGAGAAAAGGACCTAAGGGTCCCGAAAGAAAGAAGGAAAGCCTGAGGATCATACTGCTTTGGATTTAAATACTTAACAGAGTGTAAGTATTTAAAACTAAGGAAATGGTGGGAAGCACTCACATCAGAAAAGAAGGCAAGAAGCTATAGAAACCAAATTGTATATATATTGCAAAGGTTGTGTACATGTGAAAGACCTAAAGGTCCCAAAAAAAAAGAAAAGAGAGTCATTGTCCTTCGGCTGGGTGAACATTCAAGAGCTGAGGAAGCTGCTTCTGGTTCAGATGGAGGAGCAGGAGCAGGAGCAGAGGAAGCTGCTTCTGGGTCTGAAGAAGGCGCAGGAGCAGAGGAAGTTGCTTCTGGGGGAGGAGCCGAACTTAAGGGCTGCACAAGCTTGTCACGGATCACCTTATGCATCAGCTGGACTTGGGAGAAGTCGAAGGCGGGCAAGTAGGTGGACAGTTCTCAATGTACAATCACCAGGGCCTCGTGAATGGCTCTGGCCCTTTCTCGCCTAAACAAACCGTCCATGTCTTCTGAGTCCAGCAGGGCCTTCAAGGTCTCTTCTCTCCTTGCGACAAAGATTATCAGGCTTGTTACAGCTCTTCTGTTAGACGAGCGACATCAGCTTGCAGGACAACCAGGTCGTTCTTCAGTGCATCCTCAGTGGTGGATGACTGAGCCAAGTCTCCCATTAGCTCATTCTTCTCCGTCTGCAACCGCTCCTTATCAGCGATCAGGATGTCTCGGGCATCCTGCAAGTCTTTGATCACCTTCTCTAGCTGGTTGTTAAGATTAGTAGTGGAGTTGAGCTGTTCCAGCATGACCTCATTAGACAGCCGCGCGTCTGCCAACTCCTGTTGGGTGATCTGGAACACCTTGGCCCGAGTGGTGAACTGCTCGTCCAATCGATGGTATCTGGATTTTTCTTCAGACAACCACCTCCGGTTTTGCTCCAACGATGCCTCAGCCACTTGACATTTGAACTCCGCATCCTGGGCCTCCTCCTCTGCCTTTTTGGATCGCTCCTCAGCTTCCTTGGCCCTCTCCTCAGCATCATTCCTCTGACTCTCAACCTTTACCTGTGTGGAAATGGCCGCGTCCCAAGCTTGGATGGCCTGATCACGCTCAGCTTGGGCGACGACCATCAGCCTGTGGTTCTCTTGGGCAGTGGCCTGCAGATCCTTCAGCTTCTGAATTAAAACTGACAGCATCCTCTTATAGTGATTCGACCCGCACAACAACTGTAACAAGAAAGATGGCACAAAAGTATTGGTTAAAAAAAAAGGAGAGAGAAGAAGGAGAAGAGACGTACTTGGTACAGAGCTGTACATTGATCCCAGACGATCACCTCTAGGGGGACAGGCTTCAACAAATGATCATCAGTGAGGAGCCAAGCATTGTGGATGATTTCTTGGGCTACCAGGCGATTACGAAACCTGCTGTCAGAAGAGTGCACCCTCCAGGAGGGTGCAAAGATAGAAGGACCGGCGCCTGTTGAGCTTGGGCCGGGGGCGATGGAGCTGGAGCTTATGGGAGGAAGAATGGGAGATGGTCCCGCGGGTAAGGCAGAAGTTTTGACTGCCATGGAAGACAAAGGGGTTGTGGAACGTGGCTCTACAGGAGGAGGGGGAGAAGCAGTAGCCACAGTTGGGTCTGTGGGGGAAGAAGATGTACAAGGAAGGGTTAGAGGAGGAATGGCCAGGCTCGAAGAAGATGGATGAAGGACAGAAGTGGTGGGCACAGATGAAGGGGCGCCGACCCCGGAGTCTGGGGCCGTCGTCGGGGGGAGCAGTGGTGAAGAAGCAGGCTCGACGGTATCTGGGGAGCTGGGAGGCGCGGGGTCGACCGGCGCTGGCTCCTCAGGAGGCCTGGGGCAAGCTTGGTCGACAGAAGTATCTCTAGGAAAAAGCCTCTACAGGGGTGGAGACCCGACTGGAATCTGTGTCAGTATATCTTGGGGAGTGTCCCCCGGGAAGATGCGGCGAGGGACTTCAGGATTCAACCTTCTCCTTTTCAGCCTTAGCACTGTCTCCATGACAGTGGCTACATCATCATCATCCTCTGAACAAAGAAGAATGAAATATTAGAATCATGCAAAAATGCACAAAATAGCAGAAGACATAAGGAAAGGTAATTACCATCCTCATCCACCTCAATTATGGGTGGTTGGGTAGGTGCACCGGCCGAAAGAAGGGGGTCGGAGGTCGGCAACTCAAGGGGATCTTCTGGTCCAGAACCCTCGTAAGCTGGAAGGGTCGAAGGCCGGAGCTCAAGCGAAGGATCGATGGTTTCTGAAGGGGCACTTTCTAACGGAAGTGGTGGAACAGCTTGAGGAACCAAAGGGGCAGAATTTGCGACCCTCTCGAGGGTCGCCAATCTGCGGGCCACAGAAGCCGCTATCTCTTCCCTTTCTCTCTATTGATGTTTGAACAGGTCAGTCCCCATCAGGACTTCCCAGATGCTATCGTCCAAACCTTCCACTGCAACACAAGTCAACAAAAAATATGTCAGAATCGAAACTTGCAGACAGACAAGAAAGTTAAGGTTAGCACCACTCTGAAACTTACTCAGGCCATACAAGAACAAGAACTGGTTGTTGGACAGGTCCTTGAATTGGATGGCCCTCCCTCGATCTGCCACCCATTCGAGGATCTCCATCTCGAGCGATGTTAGTGGAGGTACGACCCCTACAACAGAAGGATCGATAAATTGCCATCGGTTCCCGATGGGGAAATATCGCATACCTTGCAGAGTGTGACCCCTCCTAATCAAGGCTCCGAAGAATCTCTCTTTCCAGTGGGGGACAGAGGAAGGAGTGGTCTCTATCATGATGGGGACCACATCTAAATTTTGACGGAAAAAGTAGTAAATTCCATTGGGTATTTGCCATTGGTTGGGGCGGTCACGCCAGAATAGAACACCCACGTCGAACAAAAACTGGAAAAATTTCAAGGTCGGGGTTCTCGACACCTAAGGAAGAAGATGATGAAGGAGTGAATATGATCCCAAGAGTTGGGAGTGAGTTGAGTGGGGGCTAGGCCGTAAAAACCCAGGATTTCGAAGACAAGAGGATGGCAGGGTAAGCAGAAACTAGAGGAGAACATGTTCATGTTTACCACTATTTTATGAGAGTAAGGGTGGCACGCCTGATCCTCTGGGGTTGGAGCTACTAACTCTACAGAATTGGGGACACGAAAGGTAGCCCTAAGATCCTGGAGCCTAGATTCAGTCATCATAGACTTCACGGAGGAAGCCACACAGTGAGGGCCAGCCACATCAGGGAGATTTGAGGGGATCTCCTCAGGTTGACTGCTAGAACCTTCCCTGCCCTGAGTACATCGTGGAGGAGATGATCTGCGCAGGGTAGGCTTGGAAGCGCGACTGGAAACAACCTTGTCTCTAGCCATTGTAGGTTAGAAAAGAAGTAAAAGAAAAAGCAAGAGATAGGGGTAAGACTTACTTAGATGGTGTCGGCCGGAACTCTACAGAACGACTTGCCTCTAACAAAACGAGAGCAGCAGAACCAGAAGAAGTCTTGCGGAGGAAGCTTTCACGAAAGAAGCTCTAACAGGAGATAAGTGCGTAAAGAAGGAGAAGAGGAGAAGGAAAAAGATATTTATAGATTAGCAGACCAGTGGGCCCCAGCCTGGAGGTCATAATGACTCTGGAGCATTGCGATTGACAATGAAAAGGCAGACGTAACGCTTGAGGGGGGAAACGACTCGTGGACGGATACGATGATTGATAGGTGGGAGCAAGCTGTCACTATTCAAAAATCTACGGTTCGATGGAAATAAAAATGGCATCTGAAGTTTTGGAAACCGAGATTAGCCCTAATTATGGCAAGGACGTTTCAGGAGCTACTTTGGGAAAACGTGCAATCAAATTTAGACAAATGGGGGAGATAATCATGTAACTGAGTCGGGCGATGGAAGATCAATCGCGCAATCATGATATGATATTTTCCCTTTAAAAGAGGTGTCTCCTTCGGTCGGAACGACTCGTAAAGGAGACAAGGGGATTCTGTTGGGGAAAATAATGGTTCCTAATTAATCCAACCATAGAAAGGGGATTTTAGAAGATGACCATGTGGCGTCTATCCATGGCATTGGAAAGAGGGCATTACGGTAAATTATCGAAGGAAGCTCGTGTTCGACCCCCCCAGTCTGAGTCAAACAAGATGTGACAAGTAGACAAGGGTGGTTGGGCCATTAGTGGATTGTCTTTAATGGTCATAAATGATGACAACAAACATTAATGCTAGGTATGCTGACTTGACCCGTTGATTCACAGGATCTCGATCCAAACCGGTGAATCGTCAGAATATTACTTGGTAAAAGCACTATGATAGAGATAGCGTTTGGTGGTTATGGGGAACATAACCCAAAAGGGAGTCGAAAACCTCCCAAGGGGGTCGAAAGGTGGCTGACGTGACGTTATAGCACGAACTAGGGGGTCGTAGGCCTATTAACCTACTATATCCTAAATAGTTAAATATCTAATAGAGACAGCAATGAGAAAGCGGGCCTAAAGAAGGAAGGTGCACATGTTTGTGAATCTATAAATATGCAATGCATAAGCTTGTAATGGATACACAATCGATATACAAAGAAAAGCTATTGCTTTCCCTCTGGTTATCTCTCTCACTTTCTTAGCTATCTTTACATAAGTTATTTCCACTACATCCGAGTTCATATTAAAGTAGGGAAGGTCTTTGAACATTCACACCTCAGGGAACCCCTTGTTCGAGAAGGAACTCCGGTGTTTCATTGTGAGTTCCATATTGTCTGTCTTGGTCAAATCCCTTATGGATTCCATCGACAACTATTGCGAGGGCTTGCAAACTGGGCTCGCAACTAACCAATCCTAATGTCAAATAGTGTATCCAATGCCTCACCCCAGCATCCCTCAATATGTCCATAGAGATAGAGCTAAGGCCCCCCGACAGAGTCAGAGACTACATGGTCCGAGACCACCTCCCCTGATGCCCCACGATGTAATAGTTCAGCTAAGGTAATGCCGATACGATGATGTTAGTGGACAAGACTTGAGTAGAGATAGAGCTAGAGTCTAGTGACCAAGATGAACCACAATGTCATATCCTCCCCATGATGCCCCACTCGCATCGAGTACACTAACCACACACAAATATTTACATGCCTATTCCCAGCATCTTCATCATCATCATGTTATAAATGAACAAAATTAAATATGCATGAACATTAATAGCAGGGATATTGGATGACATGTGAAATGCACAATACACGCATACAAGCATAGAAACATTCATGGCATTGGACTCAATAAACAAAAACAGTTTATTATTAGCCTATTAGTTTAGGTTTTGTTCCCTCACCTTTGATTACTAGTAGATCCTCGTTTAAGCTTTATGAATCACTTTTAAATCACTTGAAAACCTAACCAAGTTGATTGATTTTAATTAGAATAAATTCCCATAAGTTTAGACTAACAAAAGCGGAGGGGTCGCAGGTGGGGTAGCACCTGGGGTCTCAGTTTCTGCGACCATAAGGTTTAGGGTCGCAGGTGTGGTAGCACCTGGGGTCTCAGTTCTGTAAGCCCAGGGTGTAGGGTCGCAGGTAGGGTCAGACGTACTGCAACCCTATGTGCGACCACACCCTCCCTGGAAACTTCCCAAGGGCATGTGGTCAGACGTGTGGGTCTCGTGGGGTCGAACATCATGCGACCCTACGTGTGACCACACGTGTAATGGTCGACCTTTCACTCTTAATTCCATTCCTTCATGTTTGAATCCTTTGGCTTATCTTCATGGTCCTTCCTATGATTGTTCTATGGCTCAAAACTATAATTTTATACACTATCTATTGCCCACAATGATTTCCTCCATGGATTATCTTGGAATTTGTCCATGGATGGATGATTTGGGTTTCTCTTAATCCTATATTCTTCATGAACTATTCTAGGCTCTTAAATAAATCATGGGAATTAGGTTCAAACCATAGGTTTGCTGAAGATTCAGAGTTTTCTCTGAATTTCCTCTTCCTTAGTCTTCTTCTTCAATTCTCCTTCTCTTCTCTTTCTCTTTTTTCAATTAGAGTTCTAAAGGAGTGAAAGAGGCTAAGGGACGTCCTATTTATAGAAGAAAACCCTCCATAATAAGCCCCAATGAGTTTAGGAAAGAAGCCCCTTCGGATTAGGAAGGTTTCCTAAATTCGGTTTCTGACTGTTTCCATGGGGTCGCAGGTAGGGTCGCAAAATCTGTGACCCTACGTTTTTAAAATGTGCGTTCCCAGGACCAAAATTCATGGGATTGATCTATTTTGAGGTGGGGTCGGCCACACCTGTGTAGGCATGCGACCACACACTCATATTTAACTATTTTTGGGTTAAATTTCATACCTGGTCTTGTGGTTTCTTCACGCACTTGATCTACTTGGCTCGACCATGATAGGTAGACCTGGTACAAGGTGGTAAGACCAGTTAGTTTGATATGGGTCTTACATTAGTAGTGCCATGTAGTGGTGCGAACGAGTGGAATGGGACATTCGTGATGTCACAGCCCATTATGGGAATTGGGCATGATATCCTAGTCATCCAAGAGACAACTTGAATCTTCTAGCGACCAATAACCAAAGTGACCTACCAAACAAACACCACAGTCTACACACACATTATCCATAATAATTGACAATGGACAATAATACTTGTAGCAGAATCATAAAGTTGCTGCAGAATCATAATATAGAACAGATGCTACTAATGATATCAATATATAGTTAGTCTATTATGTCTTACAAACCGTTCCACAATGTCATTCATATTACATACATCCCATCTTAATAACTAGAGTAAATTAAAATATGTCCATGTGGATAAACGAAACCACCATCTATCCACAGACAGCAAAATCAACTGACAAGGCACTAACTCATGTCCCATAGATGCAATCCCCTTAAGTATAGTCCTTGACATGATCTCTCAAAGGAACCCCACTAAAAGAAGCACCCTCAACATCATTAGGGTCCATGCCTGCAGCAGCAGAAGAAGTTCCTACAATCAAAGCAAAAAGAAATTCGATATCAAGGGATGAGCTCTCATCCCAGCTCAGCAAGAAGACATGTATCCAATGCAATCTTATGCAACAATTTAATGAATGCAGTACTGAAGCAAATAAACAAGAAATTGTAAGTGGCATTTAAATGTGTATGTAAATCATGGTTGACCTGTACCCTAGTGAGGATCTACCCCGTATCCCACTTCCTGAGCAATTGTCTCGCACCCCACTGCCTGAGCATATACGAGTACCCCACCACCTGAGTACTCTGCACCCCATCGCCTAGTTCATATATACTCGTACCCTACCACCTGAGTACTCTGTACCCCATAGCCTGGATTAAATTCCCTCGCTAAAGCACACATCACTTGACCAAGTTGATGCATGGTGATGATAACATAATAATAAAAGGGTTATACCCCAGTAGAGATCCTCGTTCCACTCCCTTGGACTGACCGTGCCCCCATTAAGGTGTAACCAGATATATGGCTGTGTAGCACCAATATGCCATACGATCGTCTACCCCATAATACATCATATCCAAATCATTCAATCATCTAACATGGTATGTGCACGCGGTAAATAAAATTATACTCTAGTAGGAATCTCCGTTTTACTCTCATGGACTAACCATGTCCCCACTAGAGTATAGCATGCCTACATGGCAAGTGTATTATGCTTCCACATGCCACATGCCCATCAAACAAGTTCTCAAATAAGACTACACCAGAACAAAGATCCCCGACTCCCTATTCTCATCGTTCGTTGTGTCTCCATTAAGGTTCAACCAATCCCAACGTGAATTCATGAAGTCGCTCTTTTCATGAACCATCATATATGGGTTGTACCCCAATAGAGGACCCTGGATCCCTACTCCCATTGATCACCATGTCCCTACTAATACCAGCCATAACCAACCACATGGCCCATGTATTATGCTCCCACACGCTACATGTCCATCATATAATAATCAACATATATAGTTATTGTTATAGTGCAAATGTATGAGTAGTTATATACATTTTATTGGATGACATGTAATAAAAGGAAAACAACATTCAGCACACAACAAGCACATGCTCAAATTCTATGTATGAGTAGTTATATACATTTTATTGGATGACATGTAATAAAAGGAAAACAACATTCAGCACACAACAAGCACATGCTCAAATTCTATGTGACCCGACCCCTCACCTGTAGACACCAAAGGTATTATTAAACCTCGAAGCTAGCAAAAGGCTTTGTCCTCTACCCACAATGTTCCCTAATTAATTAAACAAGTTTCATTAGATTGATAAACATCTTTTAAACCAGCATGGACAAGTCCTAGAGTCCATGCACAGGTCCCAAGATAAGCCAGGAATCAATAGGTAGGTCTTTCTAATCATTCCTAGCTTATAAGTCAAGACAAACTGAATTAGCGGATAGAACCAGTTGGTCGTTCCTCAGGTACAAGAGGTCAGTTAACAATTAGTCATTTCTTAAGTACACTAGACCAGAGGATGAGTCAGATGGTCGGTCATCCGGTAAACCATCTGCTTCATATATTGATATAGTAATCTGGTTTCCAATAGGTCATTCAGAGGCTAGGCCGAGTGATCAGTCATCCGGTAATGCCACTGCTTGTCATTAAGCCTACACGGAGGCAGGCTAGTGGTGCCATGCACTTAACCAGTGTGACATACTTAGAGGGTAATTCTTCCTGTCTGGTGGCTCCGGTTAGGTGGCTTTGGATATGTGGCTCCAGATATTACTTGGTCTAATAAGCCAAGGCATTTGCCCTGGCAGAGGATTGGTTTGAGTCAACCAGGGCTAGGGCCACTGCCAATCCCTCGTTTCGTACCTCCGATTGAGGCCCAGAAGCCAAACAAGAACCAAAGAAGGTTTCTTTCTTTGGGGAAGGTTTCCCACCATGGTTTCCTTCATTCTAAGTCATGGAAAACACATATATATATATCGTTAGTGAACACAATGAGAGTCATTTAGACACCATTATCATCTCCATTCATAGAGAGGGAAAAAAATCTAGGTTTCTAGGTTAAGTTTCAGTCTCCATTCATAGAGGGTGAGTTTCCACCATGGTCTTAGCATACATTCCCTCAATAATGGGAGGAAGAAGGAGGGATGAGGACCTACCTCATAGAAGGCCACTTCTTGAGCTTGAGTTCCAAGCTTGAACTCCACACTTTAACCCTTACTCACTATTTTACGGTTCAGCAAGAGAGAAACAAGGGCATGTGGCTCCTTTTTACAGGACTTGAGGAGAGAAAGAGTGTCCTACTCTTGTACAACTGATGGAAGTCAAGCAGAGGATCATTTATCTGGTTATGCCTCCAGTTGAGCTTAAAATATATTTAGGTTTAGTTTCATGGGCCCAATTCAATGGGGATGCTTCCTAGGTTTCATGTTCTTTCTCCCACATGATTTAGTATCACAAAATGATACAAGAGGCTGACCCACATCAAATGTTGGGTCACAAGATAGGATGCTAAGTGTTGGCATAGTAAGACCCGATACGGAGATATCCGAATCGTGAGGATTTTAGAGTGGGTCTTACAATATCCCCAATTTAAAAGGATTTTGCCTCCAAAATCAAGTCATAGTTGTAAGTTCTTATCCCATACATACGGGTGTCTTATAATGCTTCACAACTCACATGATCAACACATATGTTAGCTACGGTATCTAGCAATCGAGGGAGTTCAAGGCTTACCCAGTCCTCAAAACGTCCTCAAGTTAATATGAGGTCCGCGCTCACATAAAGGCATAGCATTCCCAATACTTTTGATAGTCATGAGCCTTATTCCCCAATGCTCAGTAGGAGAGGAATGTAACAACTTCCTCAGGTTTTGGCAATGGTGCCCTTCTAACTGGTCAGGTGCATTGTCACATAAGGTGCTTTCTACTTCCACACCGATAACATTTTTGGGGACCCATACTAGGTGGCTTTGGGGTCTCAATGGCAGCAGGTGTTGGTTCCACTGAAGGATCTTCATTCCCAACTCGTGGCACCTTATACACCTCTCCTGGTGCTTCCTCTTCTAGGGTTCTCTTCACTTGTTTACCTTTTCCTTGTGCTATTGACTGCTCCTCTTGAGGCCCTTGATGAGTTGCTTGGTTGTGGCACTTGACTACTATTTGGGCCACCATGCCCCTCTGTTGTTCTTGGAGACTTTGGCCAAGACACCCAAATAAGTCAAATACTTCTGCCAAAACTAATACAGAGGCGGTGCCATTGCACATAGTCCTTACTAAGGTTCCTATTGTCCTTTGCTAGAACTCACAATGTTGCTTGTAATCCATTTTTGTGGCCTCTTTTATCATTGTCACAACATCCCGAGTGTCCGAACAAAAGTGAGGTGAAGTCGTACTATGGTTTATTTTGTTACTAGGGCTTTCTACTCTATGAGTCCTGGCCTTTGAGTAAGCTGGATTGGGGAGTTGTGCACAAACCATTACCTAGCATATTCCCAACTCGTTAGTAGAACCTGGTTTACAAGACATTCAAGAGTAGAACTCAATAATAAAGACCCACACGATTAAAATTTCAAGATACACTTATGCATTTCTGATCTTCCAATAAATGGGCAAACAATTCATTGTATCCAACTTCATGTATGATTTTTTACGAAATACTACTCAAATGATTGTGTCTAGGCATATTAAATACTAATTTAGTAAGGTTCCTTTCAACTTTAGTTCTCCCATTATTCTTTCAACATTATACCCCAATGTAAACAAGGGCATCTTAGCCACCATATTTCATACTTCTCTATTGGCTAAGTAAAATCTCTTTTTCTACGTAACTATGCCTTATATATACCGTCCACCTACCACAACTTGACGGTCAGTTTTCACACGACTAAAATCAATATCCACAATTTAAGCTATATATTCACTCAGAATTCACTCACACCATTATACAATTCGATAAGTCACATGATGAATTTACATAAAGGAATTGGAATACTTGACGGAGGCAACATTCTAATTCCTTGTGCATAATGGAATCATGCGGGAGTAGGTCAAGCATTAATAAATGTTATGAAACTACCATGCTTGGGGCAATTGAAAATGGCTCATAATTAAAGGCTTACCTTGGTCATGTGGCTCATAGTGGCTAATTTCCCTAGGATAATGGTCTTGGCAGTTAACCCTTATCTCTACTATGCTTCTCCATGTAGTTAGGCCCTCTCAGACCCTTTGAATGGTTTTAAGCAACACCGGACTAGGTTTCATGTGTTGTGGAGCATAGTTAGCCAGGAAGGCTTCATGGAAAATGTCCCAATTTATGATTCCATAGCACCGTAAGAGAACGGACTGAGTCATTCACCACCATTCATATGGTGTGCCTACCAGCTGGTAGGTAGCACACATTATCTTTTATGCATCTGAACACTGGAGGTTGCCAATAGTTGCCTTCATAGTTTGGATCTAATCCCTTTGATGAAAGGAACTTGCACATGTTCCATCGAATTGCTCTTGGTTCAGTTGTTGAAAGCCCAATATTGTGTCCTCCATAGTGTTTGGGGAGAAAGGTGGTAGCTCCTGATTAGCCCCATTAGGTTCATTGATTTATGGAGACTGATAGGCCGATAGGTGGCCAACGCGTTTGCTATGACAGGCTGATGTTCTTCCAAATCGCCTTCCAATGCGGGTGCCTTAGAGGTCGGCCTCCTATTAGGATGTTTGGATGGTGACATGTCCCTTAGCCTTGGGAAAATCTGAAAAAGGTACAATTCAAATACCCAAAATTAAGGTCAATTTAGCCCAATAATTTAAAAGGGAAGTAATGTCACGTGCCACAAATTTCTAGAACTTGGGTAAGGATCAAATTATGAATTTCCATTGGGCATAGGCACTAATTCAAGCAGCATCAATTCCTTGACCTCATGGTTCTCATGGGGTAGGGTGCCAATGGTTAGAATGCAAAATGTTGATTGTGGTACCCCGAATTTATAAGAAAAAGTCCCTATATTAGGGGGTAAAATGATTTGGTAATCCCCCGATCCAAACAGGCCCTTATTCTATCAACTAAAGGACCATCAGTTTCTCATACATCCGATTAATACCATTTTTCTGGTTCTCAGACTGTTACAGTTTTAACACTTCCAGAAGGTTTTTCAGAGATAGTCGTAGACAATCAGTCATCCAATTATTCATCTGGTTAATTAACCCTAATTATACAGGAGGATCAAGATAGAATAATGGTCCACCGGTTATGTTCGTGGCTCTGATTATTTGGCAACAAAACCCAAAAGTTGTGACTCCTGGTCTAACTGGATGGACTCAACCAGAGGCAACAGTTAAGTTACTAGCCCTCTGGTACTGTGGAAATCACTTTTTATAAACGGGCTCGAGGGCCCTCATTTTGGCGCTGCACCAATTGTTGATGGAGGAAACCAGATAGAACGAGACTCAGGCAATCACTCCCAGTGCTCCCTTGTCATTCTTCTGGCTATTAGTGGTGATTCTTCCCTCTCTATTCCACTGTATAGGTATTCCTTTTCCTCTTCTTCATTTATTTCATTCCCTGCACTTGCATTTGGTTGTATCTCTTGGGGTTTCCATTGTCAATCATTGAATGAAATGAGTTCATGCATCTCATACCTGCAACCAAGTAGGAGGTTTCATCTGTCCCACTTTCTGGGTTTATTCATAGGTTTTTAGTCAACCCTATCGAACCCAGTAATTTGGTTAGGGCTTCATTGCCTACCAAATTGGTATGCTCACCCATTCTTGGAGCTTACTTACTACTTCCCAAGCAATGGAAAGGAATCCCATGCAATATTCGACTGTGGCACTCCATGATTTCCTCCCCACAACCGTCTGGCCACTCAAAAACCCCAGAAATTCCCCATACAGTCCTATTTTCTCCTTACCCTATTTCCTTGGCCCCTCCTTACTTTCGGCCATGCTATATTGGTTGGAAAGGCTGGCTAACACATTGGCTTGGGTAGGCACAGGTGCTGACCGAACCCACACTACTGCTCGTCCTTTGGGCCTCTGCTTTCAGCATGACTTTGGACTTTACAATGAGCAGCTAGAGCCCCCTTTGTAGACTCATGGCTACGATAGGCCTGTATAGTGTTTTACACTTATACTCATGCTCAAATATCGGGCATTTCATACACTAATAGTATCCCCTTGGGCTGATCATATAGTGGTCTGGTCCATATGATCAAATTCTTTTGGCATAGGCTACTTACACTTTCTAGCCATGAAAGGGAACTCTTCACCTATATGATTTGGGTACTGTGCAACCCATTAGTCATATCATTGCATCCATTGTAACATGCATAGCCCGTCACAAAAAAATCTAGCTCATTTTTTGTCATGCACACTACGCACATTGCATCTGTAAAATCAGCTCACTGGTTGCCTCAGGCTTCATGTTGGAATGCCCATTTGGGTCCATTCATCGGCCGCATGCAGTCCATCATACCCCCATGCATCTAATAGCCTTGTCCCCTTGCTGGCCATATGGAGGAGTGCATGCAATTGGCCATTCCAACATAATTCCTCCTGGTATGCCTCTACTTAATAATGGGAATGTTTATACTTGCTCTTAGTCCACTAATATATAAAGACTCATACTCTAATGGATTACCAAAGATATTGATCAAAGTAAATTGACTTCCAAAATTTTATAAGGAGTCAATGAATTGCTTTACCTAAAGGAATGAATTATATGTCCAGAAATGATAAAATGTCAAGAGTGTGTGTGTATATATATATATATATATATATATATATATATATATATATATATATATATTGATGGATGCCTAAACCATATTCTACTCCTCATACCCGATGGAGACAAAATTTGGTATTGATATGAATCGAGATTTATGAGCAGCGATGTAAATGATCTGAAGAGTGATGTTAATGATTTGAAGAGTTGACATGAATGATTTATGAAAGTTGGAATGTTTAGAATAGAAGTGATTGATTTGTATATGATTCATAAGTATATAAGAAGTCAATATGGAAGAAGGTGTAAGACTTTATTAAACTGAACAGATGTCAGTGAAAAGAAATTATGGAATGGAATATTCAGGGAATGTTGAGGAGGTCGAAGGTTCTGAGAAAGGATTAAGATCACCTAGCTTCATTACTCCCCAATGAAGCTCGTTCCATGATGAGACTTCCTTACAATGTCGTAAAGTAGTTAAGCAAGGAAGAAATATGGGACTTTTGTTGTGTTGGGATTTGGAATTACTAAACCGGCGTAGCTATATTACTAGATAGTTGTGCTGCTATCTATTCCAACAACCCTGTAATAATCTACATGTGATGTAAGGAGATAACATTAGAGACCCTATGTACTAACAACCTAACTACCCCAGCCTAGGCAAAATTCATCTTATATGGTGGAACTGTCAACTATTGTAGATCAAACCGCCCAAACCATATGCTAATCTATTATATATAATGGAACCTTTGACTATTGTATAACAAGAAGGCAAGGGACTCACATTGCAGTACCTCTTGGAATCTGAGTCTAATAAAAGGACCATAGGGTCAAAGAATTTATTTGGGAAGAAGGTGAATGGTATAAGTGTAATACCCCAACAATCAATGTCGTAGTAATGCATAAATTTCAAGGACAAAATTTTTTGTAGGGGGTGGAGTTGTAAGACCCATGCCTAAATCCTGTTATGGTTTGCCCATTTTGGGTATGTGTCAGGTCTTCCCACGTGAGAATGTATCTAGTCGACACGACTACAGACGATTACATACCCGTGAGGTGATACAAAACCACTACATTGTACCTCCTATGTCTTTAGAGCGTATGAAAGTGCATTATGAGGGTTCTTGGACCCATCCTATGCGACCACCCAACGCATAGCTCACGCTCACTTAAGCTGGTCTACCATGAAGGAGGTCCGACTAAGACAGAGGTTGTGTAGTTGCTCATCAGCTACACGATGCACTGCCACACATTGTGCACGATCTGAATTGGTGATAGATTGGTTGCGGATCCCATCAATTTGAATTTTTATCTTCTCCAAACTTAAAAGTTTATCACCAATGGTCTGAGCATGGAAAGGAAGGAAGGAAATCTTCCTTGTTTCCATTGTTGTTTTATTGTGATCCCATAATTTAATTGCCTACTATAGGGATGTCATTAGTTCCTTAGCCATACCAAATCAGAGAAGAATCTCTGACAAGAAATTGGAAGAGAAAAAGAGAAGAGGAAGAGTCATTCCTTTAACTATCGCCCAATAGAGTAGAGAACGAAAGAGGAAGAAGAAGAAGAAGAAAAGAGAAGGAATGATATTATTCTCTAAGTACCGTCCAGAGACAAAGAGAGAGAGAGAAGAAAGAAAGGAGAAAGAAGGAAGAGGAAAGATGAAAAAGAAAACTCACCATTAAAACAGCGGCCATCCGACGATGAGATCGAAGGAGACAAATCTTATAAGTGCTCCTTTACTTGTTTATGACTCGGTTACTGGAATTTACAAAGTAATGATTCGATTAATAACCAATGAGGATAATACCTCTCATGTTAATGGTTATAGTGAATGTCTCCATGACTAAATTAGAAGAAGAAGAATAACCCACCATCCATGGCAGAGCCATGAACATATAGGCTATCATTCATGAACACGGACCGTGGGCAGTAGTATATATGGCACAATAGAATGGTGGAATCGAACCTTTGAAAACATAAATGAATAAATATGGATTTTGGAGACTTTAGGATGACTAATAGAGACCTTAATCCATAGACAATAGTGGATCCGAAGGTTTGGAATCGCATCTAAAGGTATATACGAGATATGGAATTATGGATAATTATCAGATTGAAACGGTATCCAAACCGTAGTGTAAACATGGATCCAGGAGCCCAAACTCCTTGATCACATTAGAAAAATATGGGAAACACCTTGGAGAAAGATGGTGGCCATCGGACCACATTTTAATGTGCGGTTGATGGGACCAGTCCCACGACCTAACAGTCATGACGTGCGGTCGATGCCATCAGTTGCAAGTGATTCTAGTGTTGGATCCCAGCCAAACTCAGCCATTATTTTTATATAATTTATTTTGAAATTTTTAAGGGTTTAAAACCCTATAATTACTTTTCTATGAGGTGAAACCCCTTATGCTTCATGTATACTAGAGGAAGAGTTTGGTCTACACACTAAAACGACCAACCACTCTTCATCTCTATAATCTAAGACCTTAAAACCAACCTAAAGGGACTAAGCAATACCATTGAGGTGCTGGCACAGTCAAACAGCCATGCGAAAGCATACGACCGTAAGCACCAGCCGCATGCCTAGCACCAGGTGAGGTGCAGCTATAGCCACCAACCACACACCTGTTTGGCTACTGGACTTTCTCATGCTAGGCCAGTAGCTGGTCCTTAGCCTTAAGACCCCTATTAAGGTGCTAGTTCACCCCTCGACCTCATTAGAAGAAGTCCTTAATATTAAGTTAATAGAAGGTGGAATTGGGCTAGCGAGTGTGCTGCCTTGTGGAGTATCCACACTTACCTACTTCGTATGGAAAACATGTTTATTATACGTTAGATGTGCCTGTAGGCAATGAACAGTAATGTTTGGAATAAAAACTAATGTTATGTTAGGGTAACAGACAGTAGACTATAGGTATGAATAATCAGATAAGTAAATAACAATGTGAACACAATAATAATAAGCATAAAACAATGCTAGAATAAATCTGTAAGATGATAAGTTAATGGATATTATTGCTATGAATTTGATAAAGATATGAAGACTCTGAAAGGAAGCTACGTGATCGATATTGCGAGTAGTATATGTTTCAGCCAAATCCCTTATCCGAGGTCCGTGGTGCTGACGGAGCCTGCAAGACAAAGACAAGAGACAAGGGAGGGGCCGACCCTATGGCCCCGGGTCCACTCTGATGCTGAAGTTAGGAATATTTGGACTATCAAAGGGTTCGGGATCCGAGCCCACCTTTTATGTGGTGGGGAAAGAGAGAAATCTTGAGTTTAAAGTGTTAGATTAAGAATACCAAGAATGAGTAATTAATGTTTGCGTACTTGAATTCTTGGGATTTGATCTATATACAGTGAATAGTGCTTTTTTCTGTAAATGCCATTTTTACCCTTTGTAGCTTTCGATCTCTGAAATGTCCTTGGCATAGCTTGGAAATGATGTTTTTTACCCTTAACTCATATGATATGTTTCATGGGGATGCTTTTTATATCTACGTGAGAATGTCTATGCGGTTGTACCTTTGAGTCCTAGGTGTCGTGGTTTTATTGGAAACGTAACAAAATTCCCCAATACTTGCCTCGTTGCGCTGCTGAATCTGTAAGGTTCGGCTGAGTAGTGAAATAGAATAGATATTCATCCTAATCACTTGCCTTATTGCGCTGTTGAATCTATAAGGTTCGGCTGAGTAGAGAGATAGAATAGAAATTCATCCCAACTACTTGCCTCACTGCGATGTCTGAGTCTGTAAGGTTTGGCTCACTACGCTAACCCTATTCTTCATATATGGCGAGCTCTTTCAAGCCCTTTGTGTGGTGGAGTACCGAGGCCGATGTGGAAAGTGAGGACGTAGCCACTGTAAGCGGCGCGGACGGTACACATCGGTCATTTTGAATATGTTGACTGATGTGGTCATGGGATATGCAAGTGACCATCGCTTCGTCTGAGAGGCCGATGTGATGGGGCAGACGTGGCTGGTCAGGCTAATATGCATTGGTCATTATGAGAATTTTGACCTATGTGATCATGGGATGTGCACGTGATGGGCGCTTCGTCGAGGAGGCCGATGTGGCTGGTATGGCCAATACACATAAGTCATTATGAGAATCTTTGACTGATGTAATCATGGGATGTGTACGTGACTGTCACTTCCTCTGGGAGACCGATGTGATCTGGCTGACGTGGCTAGCACGTTCCATGCACGTCAGCCATTATGAGGATAATGGTCGATGTGGTCACAGGGTCTATATATAACCGTCACTTCCTCTAGGAGGCTGATGTGATTGGGCCTCGTGGCTGGCACATCCCATGTACATCGGCCATTATGAGGATAATGGCCGATGTGGTCACGGGGTATGCACGTAATCAATGCTTCGTCTGGAAGACTGATGTGACAGGGCCGATGCTGGTGGCGCAGTAAATACACGTCGGTGATTATGAGAATTTAGACCGATGTGGTCATGGGATGTACATGTGACCGTCACTTAGTCAGGGATGCCGATGTGATGGGGCCGATGTGGCCGGCGCGGCCAATACACGTCAGTCGTTAGGAGAATCTTTGACCGATGTGATCACAGGATGTGCATGTCACCGTCACTTCCTCTGGGAGGCTGATGTGGCCGGCACGTCCCATGCACATCAGCCATTATGAGGATAATGGCCGATGTGGTCACGGGGACTACACGTGATTGACGCTTCATTTGGAAGACTGATGTGATGGGGCTGATGCGGACAGAGCGGCCAATACACGTCGGAGCTTATGAGAATTTTGACCGATGTGGTCACGGGATGTACTCGTGACCGTCACTTTGTCAGAAATGGCAATGTGATGGGGCCGATGTGGCCAGCGCGGCCAATGCACATCGGTTGTCATGAGAATTTTGATTGATGTGGTGACGAGATGTGCATGTGACCATTGCTTACTCTGGGAGGCCGATGTGATGGGCCAATATGGTTGGCGAGGACAATAGACATTGGTTTTTATGAGTCTAGTTTTTGGATTACCGTGGGGGTCATGGATACCGCAAAGCAGGACCCGATGAGCGGACCTGATACTTGTTGCGATAATAAATGATGTTTCTCAAGTGGTCATATCAACAGGTGCCATGTGGATTCGACCTCTTCGAACGAACCGCCATCCATAGGTCTGGTTATTAAATGGGAGGGGGTGGTAGCCTCTTAACTCTGGATTTCCATTCCTCAGGCTGCGGATGGAAGCCTTGGCATCGGCTTTGCTCGAAGGGGTTTTTGACATCGGCCCCAAGAGATTTCTGAAGCTGTTTAGATCTCTGTGTTTTTTCAGTAAGTGTTGCTTTCCTTAAACTAGTTTGTCTGTCCATTGTCTAGATTTCAGTAATTGATGGCTGGTAGCATCCAAGATACTGATATGGAGGTGGATGTTGAGACCTCAGAGGAAGAGGATTTGGAGTCATCTTCGTCCAGTGATAGTTCCACTTCGTCCAGCAGTGGGTCTACTGTTGGCACATCGTCGGAGGACGTCTCTATTGGTGGCGTGACGAAGGGTGGGGTCAAGATCTAGCTGAGAACAGAATCGACCGATCGAACCTCGGGCCAGTCTCGAAAGAGTACTAGGGTTGGGCCGTCCTCTGGTTTGACAAGACAGGAATAGGTAGTTGGCATGTTGACTCATGAATTGAGCGCCGACGTGATTTATGAGGCTCGTGAGGAGGCTGATCCCCCTCCGGAATTTGATGCGAGGGTGGAAGTCTGCCTCTTCACGGAGGCCAAAATTTTCAGCCTTCGAGAATGATATCAGATACTTACTGATGTGGAGATCAGGATGCCCAACCCGGGCGACAAGGCATGTTGGAATCGTCGGTCGGAGCCGTGTGTGAATCTCAAGATGTTTAAAGCCGGGTTTCACATGCCTATACTGCGGCTTGTGAGCGATATCATGTAATATTATAGGATTGCGCCGATCCAACTGATGCCGAACTCTTGGAAGAACATGATGGCATTTATAGTGTACTTTAAGAGGTTGGGGCAGAAGCCGACCTTAAAAATGTTCAAGGCCATGTTCACCTTCAACGACTACTATAAGTCTGGATGGTACTACTTTGCCAAGAAGCCCGACTTTGGCGATATCCTAGCGGATAAGCCTACGTTCATTAAGCTTTGGAAGAAAAAATTCTTCTATATCCGAGGTGAGACTATAGTGCTGGAAAATGTCTGGGTAAAACTAGATGCTAAATCTCTGAATATCGATGTGCCGCTTTAGCCATTCGAGTCCGAGCTTCTACAGTGCACCCACCTATCAGAGGGCACCCCATTTGTGTCTCCGCTTATCGGAGGGCACCCAAACTCCCTCACTCTCACCATCATCTTCTCAGAGAAGACCTTCAACGCTCAAGCATTGACCAATGGTTTTTCGACAACGAGCAGCCACGATTAGCAATAGAAGACGAGGTTGGTCCGATAATGCCCATGGAGCGGGGTAACGTTTCTGATGACCAAATCCTTGAGAAGGCTTCTCGCTACTTCATCCTCTTCCTCAATAACAGCTTCTCCAAATGTGAGTATCGATGCTTTATTGGTGGCCTCGCATGGGCGACCAATGAGCAAATCCTTGAGAAGGCTTTCAATTTGTATGACGAGATCATTAATTCTAAGGTCTGTTTTTTTCAAAGCATTGAAACATAAACTTACTTTCTCTTACTTTTTGTTTTCGGCCTGATATTTGCTCAATCCCCTTGCCCATTAAGCAATTTATCACTACACATACAGATAGTAAACCAAAACTGAACTAAGATCAAACAAATAGTTTACCGATAAGAGCTCATTAAGCCAGCCCAATAATAACCCAAAATCGAACTTGACCGAACCAAATTTTTTTTAATTAGACTATAATTGGCCTAGGGTGTGTTGGGGAAATTTTCCACGTCACCAATAAACCCACGACACCTAGGACTCAAAGGTACAACCGCATAAACATTCTCACATGGATATAAGAAAGCATCCCCATAAAACCAATCATATGAGTTAAGGGTAAAAAACGTCACTTCCAAGCTATGCCAAGGACATTTCAGGGATCGAAAGCTATAAAGGGAAAAAATGGCATTTACAGAAAAAAGCACTATTCAATATAAATAGATCAAATCCCGAGAATTCAGATACACAAACATTAATTACTCATTCCTGTGATTCTCGCTCTGATACTTCGGACTCAGGATTTCTCTCTTGCCCCATCACATAAAATGTGGGCTCGGATCCTGAGCCCATTGACCATTTATAGATTCCTAACTTCGGCATTGGAGTGGACCCGGGGCCATAGGGCCCACCTCTCCCTTGTCTCTTGTATTTGTCTTGCAGGCCCCATCAGCACCATGGACCTTGGAAACGGGATTTGGCTGAAACAGCTTGGCACCCACCGTAGGGCCATGAATAATTCGGAGTCAGAAGAGTAATGTCAGAAAGAAATCTTTGAGCATGAGCCTTGAAGGATGAGAAGCCACACGGTCAACCATAACCCTCGTAACTCACCCGATGTCGGCCACCAGGAGGGAAGACCTGTCCAGAGGAAAGGAAAAAGGCCAGCAGCTGAGTGCCCACCACTAGAATATGTCACCTATGAGCAGTTTGACGCTATAGTACAATAGCTAGAAGAGGTAACAAGAGCCCTACAGACTGCCCAGTACCCGCTGATGGGTGCAACCTCATAGCCCCCGGTAGGGGTCGTTCCCCCCTTTGGGGTTATCCTTCCATATTGGCCAGCCCCTCGGAATGGTCTCTAGCTAGAGCCCCCTCAGCGTGGCAGGCCACGACAGCCCCAAGCAGAGGGAGAGGCAAGGGAACCTCAAGCCCGACAAAAAGAAAGCGGGACCAGCTCGACGGCTCCGCGAGCTCGAATACCCGTGCAGGACCGGCTAGGACCACACCCAAACGTTGAACGACATGTTGAAGATAGTGAAAATGACACCCCGCCATGGGAAGTAGATGCGCCACCTAACGATGGAGCAAGGGCTCCGATGCACATGGGAGACGGCTGCTTGGATTGAAGATCAACTAGTGAGGCTCCAGTAGAAGATTGAAATTATGGAGAAGAATGGCCATAATGCGGAGACAGAGAAAGATTACTCAGTGGACAACCCCCTCACTGACGTCATCATGAGGGTACTCCTACCCAAGCACTTCAGCATGCCATCCATAGACACCTACGATGGGTCTACCGATCTAATCGAATACTTGAACCATTTCATGGGGGCAATGAGGCTTCATGCCAACCCAGATGCGATCATGTGCAGAGCATTTCCGTTAACCCTAAAGGGCACCGTGCGGATGTGGTTTAACAACCATCCCCCAAGGTCGGTTGATGGATTCCAAAGGTTGAGAAAATCATTTCAGATGCACTTCTAGGGCAGCCAAATACAGCGTAAGATGAGCGCTCACTTGATCAATATGAAACAGCAACCAGGGGAGTCTCTACAAGCTTTCTTGGCCAGGTTCAATTTAGAGGTACTTCAAGTTAAGGACATCGAGGATCATGTCCATTTTGTCACCCTTCGGGAGGCAGTCACTGACAAAAAGCTCAGATTCTCCATCGCAAAGAAAGAGCCTGTTGACCTTCAAGAACTCCTAGCCCACTACGAGAAGTTTGCTACCGCAAATGAAATTTACGAAGCCAATAAGGGGGTGCATGCCCCAGTTGGCAAAAAGGGAGACGAGACAAAGGAAGTTGTACAACACGGTGAGTACAAGCAGTCTAGGAGGGAAGAAGCAAGAGCTAGGGGGATGTTAAGAAGATTTAAGGATTACACTCCTTTGAACCGTCTGTTGGGTGCCGTATTCATGTTAATAGAGAAAGATGGATACCTTCAGAGGCCACCAAAAACTTTGGTGCGAAGGCAAAATTCGAACAAGTATTGTCGGTATCACCACGACATTGCACACACAACCGACGAATGTCGATATTTACAGGCTGAATCAAAGACCTCATTAGGAGGGGATACTATAGTCAATATGTGGATCACAATACACCCAGAGTGCCAATGGTAGCTCAGGAGGATGCAAGGGCACTCCCCCTCCCCCTCGAGAGGAGTTTCCCGAGCGGAGGCCACAGGAACAAATGCGACAAGCAGAGAACATAGGGTGCAGACTAGATGCTCAATGGGAACTATTTAAAAATGAGAGAAGAGGGGAAAGAAACGACAGAAGACATAGAGACCAATGGTTAAAAGAGGCCCCGAGGCATGAAGAAAGACAAGAAAGGGCGCCTACTCCTGTGCAGAGGGCGGTCGGCATTATCTGAGCTCAATTTGCCTCCGTCCTCGATCCAGTCCCCCAGTAGGCACACAAGGTCGGAAGAACCCTGAACACATTGGAAACTAGAGGGCGACAGCTCGTGCATGCCAATCCAAGAATTTCCCACAACTGACAAGATCAGACAAGGCCGCATCTCCCTCACTTGGTGTTGGATCCCCCTGAGCAGCATGTCGACTGCCCCTCCGACCTTGTCAATACAATTCATTTCATGTCGAAGGGCTACATTCCCCCCATGAGGGCACTGGGTCAAGGCAGCATTGGTCAAAACCAGCTCCTAGCCGACTGACCTGCGTTTGCTGTAGTGCCCACTTCAGCCTCGGATGAAGATCCAGCATTTGCCCATGCACAAGAGGGAAGGAAGGCGATGATTATTATTGGAGGCCCCGTATCAAGCAACACATCCGCTTAGGCCCAGAGGGCCTATGCAAGGACTGTAAAGTCTACCAAATGGTCGGGTAAGAGGGCGGGAACTAGAGATTTCTTAATCTTCAGCGATGAGGACCTATGAGGATTAGAAGTCCCTCATGATGACGCTATCGTTATTACTCTGCACATTGACGGCAGCGATGTCCACAAGATCATGGTGGATATTGGTAGCTCCGCAAACATAATATATTAGTAAGCCTTTCAGTGGATGAAAATATCTCAAGATTGCCTCCAGCCGGTAGAATATCCATTGATCAGCTTCTCCGGAGACCTGGTGACAGTCAAGGGCTCCATTCAGCTTCCCGTTAGGGCTGGCTCTTAATCTAAGGAGTCAAGCGTTATGATGAACTTCTTGGTTGTCGATGTACCTTCTTCATATAATGCATTGCTTGGTTGGCCAGGACTGCATGCCTTGCAATGTGTCCCTTCCACATATCATCTGGTAATTAAATTTCCAACACCAAGGGGAGCTGGAGAATGCAAGACGGATCAGCTAGTCGCCCGCAAGTGTTGCTTGGCCGAGTTAAGCGGCCTCTATAAACCAGCCCAGGCCTTCCCGATATAGTTTGAAGATCTGAGGGACGATCTCACCCAGCAAAGGGGGACCCCTGTCGAGGACCTTCTCACCGTTCCCTTGGAGAAGGTGAACCAAGAGAAGACTGTACAAATAGGTTATACTCTCAAAGAGCCGTGGAAAACTGAATTAGTAACCTTCTTGCATTACAATGCCGATGTCTTCACATGGACCGCCTCTGACATGCCAGGCTTTTCAAGGGAAGTGGCAGAACATGGCCTGGGCATCGACCCCTAGGACCGACCCGTTCGTCAGAAAAAACAATCATTCGCCCCAGGCAGGAAAAAGCTCATTGATGAAGAAGTGCACAAGTTGCTCAAGGCAATCTTCGTACGTGAGGTCAATTACCCAGAGTGGATCTCCAATGTCGTGATGATCCTAAAAAAAGACAACAAGTGGCGGATCTGCATTGATTTTTTTATTTAAACAAGGCGTGCCCAAAGGATAGCTTCCCTCTCCCATGCATCGACCAGTTGATCGACGCCACGATAGGGCATGAGAAACTTAGCTTCATGGATGCCTACTTAGGCTGCAACTAGATCAGAATGCATAGGGCTGACACAAAAAAAAAGTGCATATGTGACCAACCGCGGCCTATTTTGTTACTTCATCATGCATTTGGGCTTAAAAACACCGGCGCGATGTACCAAAGGATGGTGAATAAGATTTTTGAGAAGCAGATTGGCAAAAATGTCGAAGTCTACATGGATGACATGTTGATCAAGAGCCTGGCAACAGACGATCATCTGAAGGATTTAGAGGAAGCATTCGGGATACAATGGCAATACCACATGCAGCTGAATCCCGCCAAGTGCACATTCAGCGTAACATCAGGAAAATTCCTTGGCTTCATGGTATCTAACCGCCGGATAGAAGACAACCCTGTCAAAATTTCAGCAATACTCGATATGTTAGCATCGACCAGAAGATGACATGTCCAGGAACTGACAGGAAGAATCGCCGCACTGAGCAGTTTTATGTCCAGGTCCACCGATAAGTGCCTACCATTTTTTCAGAGTTTAAATGTAAGACCCGCACGCCACGAACCCGGTCTAACCTTACATTTCGTGTCGTGACCCGTCTACATATCATGGTCGAGCCAAGTGGACCAAATGTGTGAAGAAAAACCAAGACCCAATATGAAAATTTACTCAAAAACATTCAAAATGAGGGTAGGGTTGCATGCCTAAACAGGAAGGTCCGACTCCCCCATCGACCCCTGCCATCGACCCATGACCAGGGGTCGCAGGGGTCTCGGATTGTCCGACCCCCCCCCATCGACCCCCGGTAATCGGTAAAAACAGCATGAACCGAAAATTAGGAAACTTTCCTAATTTTAATTGGAACCTTTCCTAAACTCAATGAGACTTATTTTGGGAGATTTTACTCTATAAATAGGACGTCCCTAAGCCTCTTTTACTCCATTTACAACCCTAATTGGATTGAGAGAAAGAGAAGAGAAGGAAGAGAAGGAGAAGAGAAGGAAAGTGGAGAAGAAGACCAAAGAGAAGGGATTCAGAGGAAGAAGCATACTTCTCAGGTATGGATACTATTTCCATGAATTTCTAAAGACCTTAGTGTAGATAATGAAGAGGGTATGATCTAAGGGAAACCCAAATCATCCATCCATGGTTAGGTTTCAATGGAAACCATGGAAGAGATCATTGAAACCATGTAGGAGAATAAACAATAGTTCTACACTATAAAACTTGTATGGAATGGACTATAGAAGGATGCCATAGGACCCAAACATGAAAGAATGAATGAAATTTGATGTTCTCGACTCAAACCATGGGGGGTCGCACATAGGGTCGATGGAACATCCGACCCTAGCATCGATCCCCAGCATTCGGGAAACCCAGGGAAGGGGTGGTCGCACCTAGGGTCGATGGAACATCCGACCCTAGCATCGACCCCCAGTATTCGGGAAGTCCAGAATAGGGGTGGTCGCACCCAGGGTCGATGGAACCTTCGACCCTAGCATCGACCCTACTACAGGGGGTCGCAGTATACTGCTACCCTAGCATCGACCCGTCCTGCTACCCCCAGTTAACAGCAAATTAGAAAAATTAGAATAAATTCTAATTAAATTTTATCGACTTTGTTAGGTATTCTAACGATATAATATTGATATAAAGGTGATTCTTAATGCTTGAAAGAGGACCTACAAACAAGCAAAGGTGAGGGAATAAGACCTAAACTAATTGGCTAATAATAAACTGTTTTCGTTTATTGAGTCCAATACCATGATTGATTCTATGCGTGTATGCTTGTAATGTGCATTCAACATGTCATCCAATATTTCTATTATTACTGTTCATGCATATTTAAATTTATTGATTATAACATGATGATGATGATGATGATGATAGGAATAGGCATGTGAATGTTTGTGTTTGGCTGGTGTACATGGTGCGGGTAGGGATGGTATCAACCGATACTTTGATGCCGTTCTCATCGGGGTATATTGTGCCATTGTCTATTCAAGTCATGTCCACTAAATAAGTGGTTGATGTGCTTGATGCGAGCGAGTATCAGGGGTGTGTCATAGGCCGGGCCTCAGCACTCTAGCTCTATCTCTAACTCAAGTCTTGTCCACTGACATCGTCGTATCGCCAGTACCTTAGCATAACTATTACGTCGTAGGGCATGAGGGGAGGTGGTCTCGGACCGTGTAGTTTCTGACTCTGCCTTGGGGTGTTAGCCCTATCTCTATGGACGTATTGAGGGATGCTGGGGGGAGGCCTTGGATACACTGATTGGCATTAGGATTGGTTAGTTGCGAGCCCAGTTTGCAAGCTCTCGCCAGTAGGGGATTACGTATTGGTATGGGTAGAGTATCAGGGGATGTCACACCTCAAATTCTGCTCCAACCAAAATGGTGTGATGAACCGTCAATAAACCAATGGTTCAACCAGGATCTCACAATAGGCTATCCCACATATGATAAACCAAAACACATTCCACATTAATCAGAGGTAATAAAATAAATAGCGGAAGTCTTACAGATAATGAACTGAGAATCTATTATGATATCAATATTTAAATAACAAATTATTCTGTATCAACTAAGACATAACTAAATAAATATCAAATACATGTCTTTAATAAATCCAAATAGATAAAACTAAAATCTAATCTAATACACATGAGTTGCACTCGCAAGAGATGTCATGTGTATCCACTTCATCTTCAGCTACCATCGCTGCAACGTTCCCGTACTCTGGAGCATTTATATAATCATCAACGGTTGTACCTGCATCATCAACTAAAAATATTCGACGTCGAAGGGTGAGCACACATCACGGCTTAGTGAGCAAACAAAACAATGCAACAATATATATGCATGCAATCAATTCATATCTTTGGTCAGGTTTTACGTTTGCACTGTGCTATAGAAAGGATAGGTGGCCACCGCACCTCTATGCACGAGAGTGTGGATATGCCCGATGAACCTCTCACCGTCGCCCACAGCACCCACAATGAACATTGTACACGGAGGTCACGTTTATCGCTGCACAACTTCATACCAACAAATAAACCCCTGATGGCTAGGGTTGCGAACGGGGCTCGCTACTAACCAATCCTAATGTCAAACATTGTATCCAAGGCCTCACCACAGCATCCCTCAGAGCACCTGTAGAGATAGAGCTAAGGCCTTGTAAGACCCGTGTCAATTAAACCCGGTCTTACCACCTTGAACCAGGTTTACCCATCATGGTCGAGTCAAATGGACCAAGGGCATGAAGGAGATCGAGATCCCAAGTATCAAATCGACCCAAAAATACTTTATTTTAAGGGAGGGTCGCACACCCAGCTAAGCAGGGTCGGACCTCCCAAAACAGAAAGTCAGACCCTCAGTTTTGAAGGGAGGGTCGGACAGCTTAAGACCCTAGGGTCGACGGGATCATCGACCCTCCCATCGACCCTCAGTTTCTGCCGAATATAGAAATTAGGAAAGTTCTATATTTTTCGATTGGATTCCTTCCTAATCTCAAAGGGGCTTATTTTAGGATGTTCCTAGTCTATTTAAAGGACATCCCTAAGCCACTTTCACTCCTTTCACAACCCTAATTGAATTGAGAGAAAGAGAGGAGAAGGAAAAGAGGAAGAAGAGAGGCAAGGAAGAGAACCTAGCAAAAAGGAAGAGAATTTCAGAGGAAAAGTAATCTTCTCAGGTATGGATACTAATTCCATGAGTTTCTACAGACCTTAGGATAGTTATTGGAGAGAGAGTGATCTCGGAGAAACCCAAACCATCCATCCATGGTTAGGTTTTCATGGAAAACCATAGGAGGATGCATGATAACTATTTAGATGGATTATACATGGTTCTAGACCATAGAATGAATGTAGAATGGAATGTAGGAGCAAGCCATAGGACCCCAAACACGAAAAATGGATTTAAAATTGGGAATTAGACCAGAGTGCACCGAGGGTCGCACCGAGGGTCGATAGACCATCCGACCCTAGGTGTTTCTGACCATCGACCCTCAGCATTCGGGAAGTTCAGAATGGAGGGAGGGTCGATAGACCCATCGACCCTTAGGTGACAGAATGGTTTTTAAATTTGGAATTAATTCTAATTAAATTTTATCGACTTTGTTAGGTCTTCTAGCAATATAATAACAGTATAAAGGTGATTTTAAAGCTTGGAATAGTATCTTTTAGCAAGCTAAGGTGAGGAACCTTAACCCCAAACTAAATTGGTTAATAATAAATTGTTTTCTATTTCTTGAGTCCTATGCTATGCTTGATTCTATGCGAATATGTTTGTAATGTGCATACAGCATGCCATCCATTATTTCTATTACTTGTTCATGCATATTTACTTTATTGTATATAACATGATGATGATGATGATGATAGGAATAGGCATGTGCTTGTATGTGTGTGGTTGATGTGCTTGATGCGAGCGAGTATCAGGGGAGGTGTGATGAGAACGTCAATAAACGTTAATCTTTGGCGGGTCTCAGCACTTTAGCTCTATCTCTAACTCAAGTCTTGTGCATTGGCATCGTCGTATCGCCATTACTTTAGCAGAACTATTATGTCGTAGAGTATCAGGAGAGGTGGTCTCGGTCCTTGTAGTCTCTGACTCTATCGGGGGGCCTTAGCTCTATCTCTATGGACATTCTGAGGGATGCTCGGGTGAGGCCTTGGATACACTGTTTGGCATTAGGATTGGTTAGTTGCGAGCCCAGTTTGCAGCCCTCGCCAATAGGGGCTTACGTGTTGGTATGGCACTATATAGCAATAAACGTAACCTTTGTTATATATTGTTCATGATTGGGTGCATGTGAGTTGACGATAAACGTGATCTTCGGGTAACGTCACACACTCGTGTATAGAGGCGGAGTCAATAAACGTGACCTTTGGCTACCTCAACCTATCTATAGCATACTGCAAACTTATATACCAGACCAAAGATATAAATTGACTTTTTGCATGCATATGTATTGTTGCATTGTTTTGGCTACTCACTGAGCCGTGTTGTGTGCTCACCCCTCCATGTCGAATATTTTTAGTTGATGATGCAGGTTACAAAGTTGAAGATTATATGAACGCGTCTACGTACGGGAATGTAGCAGCAATGGACGCTGGAGCTGAAAATGATACACACGACTCCTCTTGCGAGTGCAACTCGTGTGTATTTGATTAGATATTTTATAGGTTTCTTTCATTGGATTTATTAAGACATGTATTTGGTATTTTAATATTTATGTCTCAGTTGAATACAGAATAAATTGCTATTAAATTACTGATATCATCTTAGTTCTCAGTTCATTTATTTATAAGATTTCCGCTATTGTGTATTTACTCTGATTATGATTGTGGATGCGTGTAAGTTTGGATAACGCGGGGATAGCCTATTAGAGATCCTGGTTGAACCATGGTTATTTAGTGGTTCATCACACCATTCTGAACAGTGTGAAATTGGGGTGTGACAACTTGGTATCAGAGCGTCTCAGGCCTTGCCCGCCGAACTGACACACATTCAAGACCATTGTGAACTGAGATAGGATAAATTCAAAGCTTTAATACAAACACACTGTAAGCACAAGTGATGATTGAAACCAAATTAAAAAGAGATTAATGCCTCTATTAAAGGGAAAACAAGTTACATGCAATGAGTAAGAGAAACAAAACGTATATACATCGCTAAAGCAGAGTACAGTCCACAACCCGGACAGTTACTCTGTAGTACAAGAAAAGTAAAGTACAAATCAAGAAGCTGGAGGCGAAGGAGGAGGCGGGGCCTCATGATCTCTGTCATAGTCCTCAGCATATACCCTAGTCAACCAGGCCACCTGGGTCTGGGTCGTCTGGAGACTAGCTGTGAGACCGGCTATCCTCTGATCAGTCGCACACTGCACCTCTAGGAGCTCTCCCATCTGAGTGTCTGATACGTGCTGAGCAGCCAACAGCTCATCCATCCTCAAATTAGATCTGCGCTGAGCATCCCTGAGCTCATGCAATATCTCCATCATATCAGAAGGTGGATGAGAAGGACCGGCCTCAGGTGCAGGAGCCGCCGCAGAAGATGTACCAACTCCATCCGCCTGTATGGGTGATGGCGGGGGTATCATGTCGACATCCATATACATGCGATCGTCATCGTCGACCAGATCCCCACGAGCTCTAGCAGCAGCAGCACCAGCCTCAGCATCAGCCATCTCGACCCGAGTGTGAGGGCGCACCATCGCGTTCCTCTCCTCATCGCTAACCTCTGCATCTCACAGCCCCATCTTGCAGATAGCCTCCCAATCTAGAGGCGACGAGAAGGTCTTCTCCTGGATCTTTTCATCTACTAGATCCACCCCCGCACGGGTCGGTAACATCGTAATCATGCGTCCATAGGGTAGATTACCCCTATGACCGGACAATGTGGCACTAATCATCGTCCGCATGATGATGTAAGGAAGGCAGACTGGCTGACGAGTGCAGATGCTGTAGATCAACAACTGGGTCAGCTGAGATACCCTCTCATAGTGCCCACTCTGCGGGATCAGATTATGCTGGATAATCTTGCAGAAGACCCATGGAGCTAGACGCAAGTAGCAAGCTCTCATCTGCCATCTATCGGGACGGAGCAACTGGTTGTCAATCTCTGCCCTCATCTCCATCTCAACAAACTGTGGCTCTCCCGGCGCACAGTACACCATAGGGCCATCATAGGGAATGCCCAACAGATCGGCCAGTTGTCGATAATCAAAAGAAATGTGCACCCCCTTGACGTAGCTTGTGATGCGCAACTCTTGACCGTGTTCAACATCATTGTAATTCCCCACCACCTGGAGATTACAATAGAACTGGCGCACCAAGTCTGGACATGTGCACGTGTCGTATGTGATGACAGGGAGCCACCTCATATCACCAAACGCTCCCTCTACATTTAATAAGGCTAGCTCAGCCAAGTTCACCATTCGACCCCCTTCCACTTTCTTACGGGCATAGTCAGCATACTGTGCCTCGGCTTCATTCGAACGAAAGTGAAGTGGATCACGCAATCTTGGCACTTTGGTACGGGCCATAGTATCTGCAAAATAAGAAAGAGAAAAGAAACAAGGAGTTAGCAGGATAAAATCCAAAATTTGATTTAATAACGACGTAAGTTGACCATAAAGTCCCATTTCTCACCATACAAGTGGGCACAAGAACTTACGTAGGTTAAAACATATCCTACAACCCACATGCAGTAGGAAATTTTAACTGACGATGTCCAATTTGAAGAAATTCAAGAAAAATCGAAAATGTTGACAAATTAGGGAAAAAAGAGAAAATTTCAAGTTTCTCAATGACCAACCGATGAAACTCAGAAAATTTTGAGGGCTTTCGTTCCTCGAGACACCAATAACAAAAGCCCCCAATAAAAATCGAATTTTTATGGTTGGAAAAACTTTAATTTGAAAAATACAAGTTAAATGAGCAAAAACCTAGAAATAAAAACCTAAAAACAGGTAAAGTTGGGAAAGTATACCTGTAGAGGTGATGTGGATGTCGAAACTCGGACTAAGAATGATCCACAACAGTGAAGTAGCACTGTAGCAACTCAGAGAGTAGAGACGAGTCGAAACGGAGGAGGAATAGTGAGAAATGACCCAAAATCGGATCTTAAAAATCTGATTTTTGGTCCGAGGGTCGGACAATTCGACTGACACCATCGACCCTCGGATCGACCCTCCAATCGACCCTCGGCTCTTGGGAATTTGACAAAAAATCAAGGGTCGGACTGAGGGTCGGATACCCATCGACCCTCGCATCGACCCTCAGCTCTCGGGAAGAACAGGTCATTCCCAGGGTCGGATACCAAGGGTCGGACATACCATCGACCCTCACCATCGACCCTACATAGAAAAGACAGTATATTTTTACAGAATGAATTGGGGATTTTAAATTTTATATCGGTTAGCATGCCTACATGAAGTATAAATGATTTCTCACTGATTTTGATGATTTTCAGGCACCACCCATCTCAGAAGGAAATATGTCTGGACGTAGAGTGACCCGACAGACCCGAAACACAGTCCCACCACCACCACCCGTAGAGGAGACTAGTCAAGAGAATAACCATGTACCGGAAAATTCAGAACCGGTAAACCCTACAAACTTGCCACCTCCACCACCAGAGTTAGCAATAGTGGTGATGAATCTGGCATAGCAGCTGCAACAGATGCAACACGCACAAGATGAAATGCAGGTTGCAATGGGAGTTATGTTTCAAGCCACTCAGGCTGCAACCATGCACACTGGGCAAGCTAGTGCAGCACCGGTGGGTAACCACCCAGCTCAACAACCGGCTGCACCAATTCCAGTGCAGGTCCCGAAAGCAGCACAGGCTAACTATCAGTACCCACCCCATATGTTTGGGGCATATCAAAACCAGATGGATCACTCTCGACTAGTGGAGAGATTTCTAAAGATGAAACCCAGAGAATTCAACGGCAAACCGTCTGATCCATTATGGCCAGCACACTAGATAGACGAGATGGAAATTTTTTTTCTTATGATGACTATTACTGAAGAGGAGAAAGTATTGTGTGCCACCTTCATCCTCAAAGGCGACGCACATCATTGGTGGAAATCGACCAGGGCCTATCTATTGACTAAGCACGCCCTACTGAGTTGGGCTATATATAAAGAAGCTTTCTTTGAGAAATATTTTCCACGAAGCTTCAGGGATTCGATGGAGAAGGAGTTCCTGAGTCTTTATCAGGGATAGATGTCAGTGGATGCGTACCAACAGCGTTATGAAGAGCTGTTTTTCTTCACACCACTGAGTATGCAAGAGGAAGAAACCAAAACCCGTAGGTTTGTCACGGGACTGAGAGGAAGCATCAGGGAACATGTTCTGGGATTAGAAAAGACAATATATAATGAAGCCGTCCAGATTGCTCGAGTGATTGAATCGAGCCAGAAAGAGAGTTATTTCACTCAAAACAAAGGCATCAAAAGGCCAGCTGGGAATTCGTATAATGGAGGAAATAACAGGACGTATAAGCCCTTCCATCCTCAGAATTTTAATGCTGCAACCAAGACTACTTCCGCAGCTCAACCTCAGCCAAAGACAAATTCTGAAGCCCCGAAGTGTTTCAACTGCAACCAACCCGGACATATGGCAAGAGAGTGCCCAACGCCCAAGAAGCAATTCCATCAGGGACGGGTATATGCTGTTACATCCAAAGATGCGGCCGCATCACCCGATGTGGTCACAGGTATGACTGAAACTTTTAAAGTTATAATTACATTGAATGAGCATGTAGACTAAGTAAAGATAAATCACAGGTATTGTACCTATAAATGGCATACCCGCCAGAGTACTCTTTGATTCAGGAGCTACTCATTCATTTATATCTGTGTCATTTGGAAAGAAGACCAAATTGCCCATCAAAACATTGGACTACAAATTACTTGTACGGTCACCGATGGGGTTAGAAGTGGAACTAGAAAAGGGTTATGGACCATGTCCAGTTCTCATTGGAGAGCAGACCCTAGATGCAACCATGATACAACTTGAGATGGCAGACTTTGATGTCATCTTGGGAATGGACTGGTTAGCTTGGCATTCTGCAAATTGGTTATGCGCCGAAAAGAAGCTAACATTCAAAGACAAAGAAGGGGTAGAATTCAATTTCTCGGGAACCAAACTTCCCTGGAGACGCAAGCTCATACTTTCAGCATTAAAGGCTAAGAAGTGCCTTGAGAAGGGAGCAGTCGGGTATCTAGTATCAGTGGTCGACCTAACCAAGGAAGCACCACGAATGGAAGATATCGGTGTCGTATGGGATTACCCTGACATGTTTTCGGAGGAACTACCCGGATTACCACCCGACCGTGCCACAGAGTTTGTAATAGACCTGATACCTGGAGCCGCACCAGTAACAAAGGCACCTTATAGAATGGCTCCTACTGAACTGAAGGAATTAAAAGTGCAACTACAAGAACTGCTAGACAAGGGTTATATTCGACCCAGTATATCTCCATGGGGAGCACCGGTGTTGTTCGTAAAGAAGAAGGATGGTAGCGTCCGATTATGTATCGACTATCGAGAGTTGAATAAACTGACCATCAAGAATCGATACCCCCTACCCAGGATCGATGACTTGTTCGATCAGTTGCAAGGAGCAAAAGTATTTTCTAAGATTGATCTTCGATCGGGCTATCATTAGCTGAAGATTAAAGAAGGTGATATTCCGAAGACAGCATTCAGGACCAGATATGGACATTACGAATTTTTAGTTATGTCATTCGGATTAACTAATGCACCGGCAACGTTCATGGAACTTATGAACCGAGTTTTCCACGATATGTTGGATACGTCGGTTAAAGTATTTATCGATGATATATTGGTATACTCCAAGGACAAAGAAACCCATGTCAAGAACCTAAACGCAGCCCTACAACGTTTAAGGAAAGAGAAACTATATGCCAAATTTTCTAAGTGTGAGTTTTAGCTAAATGAAGTCGCATTCCTAGGCCACGTGGTATCCGCAGAAGGAATCAAAGTGGACCCCAGCAAAATCGAGGCTATTGTGAAGTGGGAAGCACCAAAGAGCGTTTCAGAAATTAAAAGTTTTCTAGGTCTAGCTGGTTATTATCGGAGATTCATAGAAGACTATTCTCGGATTGTCGTAACTCTCACCAGTTTGACCAAGAAAGGTGAGAAGTTTGTGTGGACCGAAAAATGTGAGAAGAGCTTCCAGACATTGAAGGCCAGATTGATATCCGCCTCGATTTTGACCATTCCCGTTCTAGGATAGACATTTACTTTATACACTGATGCATCGGGATTGGGATTAGGATGTGTGCTCATGCAAGGAGAGCAAGTGATTGCTTATGCTTCAAGACAGTTAATGGTACATGAGAAAAATTATCCCACTCATGATCTGGAGCTAGCGGCAGTAGTACATGCGGTCAAGATATGGAGACATTACCTATACGGGAGAAATTTCAGATTAAGTCGGACCATAAAAGTCTTACTTATCTATTTAATCAGAAGGAGTTGAATATGAGACAAAGGAGATGGCTGGAACTATTAAAAGACTATGATTGTGATATCCAGTATCATCCGGGAAAAGCGAACGTGGTAGCGGATGCATTGAGCAGAAAAACAATGATAAAATCTCAAGGAGAAGTTAGCACGACTGCAGCATTGTGTACCAATGGAATAGTGTTCAATCACGGCAACGACCAGTATGTGATAGATACAACAGATGAATCAGCCAACCAAGGGTTTATTCATCGGTTCTCGAATATGTTCGCGGCATTGAAGATTATACCGGATATAGTGGACGAAGTGAAGACAGTTATCAAATCAGATCCTTATCCGAGAACAGTACAAGAAGATATTGAGAAAGGTAGGACCAACCCTGAGTTCACCTTGGATGACGAGAAGGTACTGAAGTATAAAGGGAGAATATGTGTACCTGAAACAGAAAGTATGGACATTAGACACCGACTGATGAAAAAAGCCCATACCACCATCTATTCGATACATCCTGGAAGTACAAAAATGTATCATGATCTGAAGAAATTATATTGGTGGAGGGGAATGAAAGCAGATGTAGCTATGTTCGTGTCTCAATGCCTAAATTGTCAGAAAGTAAAAGCTGAATGACAAAAACCCGCAGGACTGTTACAGCCATTACCAGAACCAGCATGGAAATGGGACTGCATCACTATGGACTTTGTCACAGGACTACCATTGACTCCTTGAGTAGTTGACGCAGTTTGGGTGATTGTGGACCGTCGGACTAAAACAGCTCGCTTCATACCGATACGACCCCAATATACACTAGAAAGGTTAGCAAAGCTGTATGTGGATAATATTGTTCGGTTACATGGTGTTCCAGAAAGCATTGTGTCCGATAGAGATCCACGATTTACTTCCAAATTTTGGGAAGGACTGCAAAAGGCTATGGGTACGACATTGAAGTTTAGTATTGCATTCCACCCACAGACATATGGACAGTCGGAGCGCATAATCCAGATTCTAGAAGATATGCTACGAGCATGTGTGATTGATTTCAAAGGATCATGGGACGAAAAGTTACCATTGATCGAGTTCGCTTACAATAACAGCTATCAGGCTACTATACAGATGTCACCTTATGAAGCACTGTTTGGCAGGAAGTGCCGAACTCCCTTGTTTTGGAATGAAGTTGGAGAACGTAGTATTGTTGGACCGGAATTCGTTGAAGAAACTTGTCGAGTGGTTGACATTATCAAGGAAAGAGTAAGAACGGCTCGGAACCGTCGGAAGCAATATGCGATACTCGACGAAGGGATCTAGAGTTCGTCGTAGGTGATAAAGTATTTCTGAAGGTATCGCCTATGCGAGGATTGAAGAGGTTCGGACAGAAAGGAAAACTAAGTCCAAGATATGTCGGACCATATGAAATTCTAGCTAAGCGTGGAAAAGTGGCTTATCAGTTAGCACTACCACCATCTATGTCAAGTGTGCATGACGTATTTCACATTTCCCTATTGAAGAAGTATGTCAAAGACCCAACGCATGTCTTGACAGTAGATTTGCCAGAATTGACTGATGATTTGACATTCGAAGTAACACCAACGGAAATCACCAGTCGAAAGGTTCAACGTCTACGCAACAGAGATATCTACTATGTTAAGGTCATATGGAAAAGTAGAGACATGGAACAAATTACATGGGAAGAAGAAAATGCTATGAGAAAGCAATACCCTCACTTATTTGATTCAGAAGGTACGTATAATTTCGAGGATGAAATTTTTATAAGTTGGGGGGAGTTGTAAGACCCGTGTCAATCTAACCCGGTCTTACCACCTTGAACCAGGTTTACCCATCATGGTCAAGTCAAATGGACCAAGGGCATGAAGGAGATCGAGATCCCAGGTATCAAATCGACCCAAAAACACTTTATTTTAAGGGAGGGTCGCATACCCAGCTAAGCGGGTCGGACCTCCCAAAACGGAAATTAGGACCCTCAATTTTGAAGGGAGGGTCGGACAGCTTAGGACCCTAGGGTCGACGGGATCATCGACCCTCCCATCGACCCTTGGTTTCTGCCGAATATAGAAATTAAGAAATTTCTATATTTTTTGATTGGATTCCTTCCTAATCTCAAAGGGGCTTATTTTAGGATGTTCCTAGTCTATTTAAAGGATGTCCCTAAGCCACTTTTACTCCTTTTACAACCCTAATTGAATTGAGAGAAAGAGAGGAGAAGGAAAAGAGGAAGAAGAGAGGCAAGGAAGAGAACCTAGCAAAAAGGAAGAGAATTGCGGAGGAAAGATTATTCTTCTCGGGTATGGATACTAATTCCATGAGTTTCTACAGACCTTAGGATAGTTAATGGAGAGAGTGTGATCTCGGAGAAACCCAAACCATCCATCCATGGTTAGGTTTTCATGGAAAACCATAGGAGGATGCATGAAAACTATTTAGATGGATTATACATGGTTCTAGACCATGGAATGAATGTAGAATGGAATGTAGGAGCAAGCCATAGGACCCCAAACACAAAGAATGGATTTAAAAGTGGAAATTGGACCAGAGTGCACCGAGGGTCGCACCGAGGGTCGATAGACCATCCGACCCTAGGTGTTTCTGACCATCGAACCTTAGCATTCGGGAAGTTCAGAATGGAGGGAGGGTCGATAGACCCATCGACCCTAGCATTGACCCTAGCATCAACCCTCAGTTGACAGAATGATTTTTAAATTTTGAATTAATTCTAATTAAATTCTATCGACTTTGTTAGGTCTTCTAGCAATATAATAACAGTATAAAGGTGATTTTAAAGCTTGGAAAAGTATCTTTTAGCAAGCTAAGGTGAGGAACCTTAACCCCAAACTAAATTGGTTAATAATAAAAACTGTTTTCTATTTCTTGAGTCCTATGCTATGCTTGATTCTATGCGAATATGTTTGTAATGTGCATACAGCATGCCATCCAATATTTCTATTACTTGTTCATGCATATTTACTTTATTGTATATAACATGATGATGATGATGATGATAGGAATAGGCATGTGCTTGTATGTGTGTGGTTGATGTGCTTGATGCGAGCGAGTATCAGGGGAGGTGTGATGAGAACGTCAATAAACGTTAACCTTTGGCGGGTTTCAGCACTTTAGCTCTATCTCTAACTCAAGTCTTGTGCATTGGCATCGTCGTATCGCCATTACTTTAGCAGAACTATTATCTTGTAGAGTATCAGGGGAGGTGGTCTCAGTCCTTGTAGTCTCTAACTCTACCGGGGGGCCTTAGCTCTATCTCTATGGAAATTCTGAGGGATGTTGGGGTGAGGCCTTGGATACACTGTTTGGCATTAGGATTGGTTAGTTGCGAGCCCAGTTTGCAGCCCTCGCCAATAAGGGCTTACGTGTTGGTATGGCACTATATAGCAATAAACGTAACCTTTGTTATATAATGTTCATGATTGGGTGCATGTGAGTTGACGATAAACGTGATCTTCGGGTAACGTCACACACTCGTGTATAGAGGCGGGGTCAATAAACGCGACCTTTGGCTACCTCAACCTTTCTATTGCATACTGCAAACTTATATACCAGACCAAAGATATAAATTGACTTTTTGCACGCATATGTATTGTTGCATTGTTTTGGCTACTCACCGAGCCGTGTTGTGTGCTCACCCCTCCACGTCGAATATTTTTAGTTGATGATGCGGGTTATACCGTTGAAGATTACATGAACACGCGTCGCGACGACGAACGTAGCAGCAATGGAAGTTGGAGCTGAAAAGGATACACACGACTCCTTTTGCGAGTGCAACTCGTGTGTATTTGATTAGATATTTTTATAGGTTTCTTTCATTGGATTATAAAGACATGTATTTGGTATTTAAATATTTATGTCTCAGTTGAAAAGAGAATAATTTGCTATTAAATTATTGATATCATCTTAGTTTCTCAGTTTATGTTATTATAAGACTTCCGCTATTGTGTATTTACTCTGATTATGATTACGGATGTATGTAAGTTTGGATAACGCGGGGATAGCCTATTTGAGATCCTGGTTGAACCGTTGGTTTATTAGCGGTTCATCACACCATTCCGAGACGACGGAATTGGGGTGTGACAACCGTAAGGACTCAAGGACCGAGACCCCCGACCCACGATGCCGTAATGCATACCGATGCTAATGCACAAGACTTGAGTCAGATATAGAGCTAAAGTGCCCGGATCAAACACCGCCTAACACCTCCCCTGATGCCCTACTCGCATCAAGCACACTAACCACACACAAACATTCACATGCCTATTCCTAGCATCATCATCATCATCATGTTATCAAAAATAAAGTAAATATGCATGAAACAATAATATAAATATTGGATGACATGTTATATGCACATTACAAGTATATTCGCATAGAATCAAGCATGGCATTGGACCCAAAAAAATAAAAGTAGTTTGTTATTATTCAGTTAATGTAGGTCTTGTTTCCTCACCTTAGCTTGCTAGTAGATCCTCTTTCAAGCTTTAAGAATCACCTTTATATTGTTAATATATTGCTAGAAGACCTAACAAAGTCGATAGAATTTAATTAGATTTTATTCCAATTTTTCTAACTTATTGTTAACTATAGGGTCGATGCTAGGGTCGTGGGGCCCTAGGCTCCCGGACTCTGGGGTTGATGCTAGGGTCGGATCTACCATCGATCCTAGGTGCGACCCTCCATGGTTTGAGTCAAAAATATCAGATTTCGTTCTCTCTTTCATGGTTGGGTCCTATGGCTTACTTCCACAATCCATTCTATACATGTTCTATGGTTATAGAACTATACTTTATTCACCTACATGGTTTTAATGATCTCCTCCATGGTTTCCATTGAAACGAAACCATGGATGGATGATTTGGGTTCCTCCTAGATAATCCCCTCTTCATTATCTACTCTAAGGTCTTAAGAAATTCATGGAGATAGTATCCATACCTGAGAAGTATGCTTCTTCCTCTAAACCCCTTCTCCTTGGTCTTCTTCTCCCCTTTCCTTCTCTTCTCCTTCTCTTCCTTCTCTTCTCTTTCTCTCAATCCAATTAGGGTTGTAAAAGGAGTGAAAGAGGCTTAGGGACGTCCTATTTATAGAGTGAAACCTCCCAAAATAAGTCCCATTGAGTTTAGGAAAGGTTCCAATTGAAATTAGGAAGGTTTCCTAATTTTCGGTTCGTGCTGTATTTTTCCCGATTACTGAGGGTCGATAAGAGGGTGGATGAGAGGGTCGACCCCCCTGCTACCCGTGGTTGAGGGTCGATAGTGAGGGTCGATGAGGGGGTCAGACCTGTCTGTTAAGACATGCGACCCTACCCTCATTTTGACTATTTTTGGATAAATTTTCATATTGGGTCTTGGGTTTCTTCACACACTTGGTCCACTTGGCTCGACCATGATATGTAGACGGTTCACGACACGAAATGTAAGGTTAGACCGGGTTCATGGCGTGCGGGTCTTACAACTCCACCACCCTTAAAAGAAATTTCATCCTCGAAATTTAAACGTATAGATCTTACAACTCCCCCATCCTTAAAATAAATTTTGTCCTAAAAAATTGAATTTACTTCGGCGTCACTAGGTGGGAATTCTATTTCCGCATTGCATCTATTTCTTTCCATGCCGTCTTCTCCACATCTTGTCTTCGTCATATTATCTTCGTATAATTGATACCAATTTTTTAAGGTGTTGTACCTTTCAACTAGTGAACTAGGCTGGTACCACTTCAATAGTTAAATCTCTTATTTAATCCAGTGATTTCGTGGTCAATACTTTTGATATGGATCTCCAATGTACTTCTTCAATAGAGACACACGAAATACATCATGCACACTAGACATGGATAGCGGTAACGCTAATTGATATGCAACTTTTCTACGTCTCTCCAGAGTTTATAAGATTCGACGCATATATAGAATACTACTTTCCTTCTTGTCTAATCATTTCAAACTATGCATAAGTGATATCTTCAAAAATACTTTGTCACTTATGGCAAACTCAGGGTCTTGGTGTCTATTCTAACAATCCTGAGCAATCTTGCCCCTTTTCTTTGATCTTGTCTGCCAAATAGTTTTCTTCATTAGACTTAGGTTTCCAAAATTCTTCATTCACCAATTTTATTTCAAAATAAAGGAATTTGACATTTCTACCGTACCATGCTTGATAGTGACATTTACATGGTAGCTTAATAGCAACTTCAATTCACGGTAACTTCTCAACTCAAGTTCCTTGAAATCAATTTCATAAACTTGGGGCATATCTCTTAGGATTTGTATAGTCTGCCCCAACTGTCCGTCGGTTTAAGGTAAAATGCGGTACTAAACTTCAACTTTATTCCCATTGTTTCCTATAGATCCTTTCAAAACTTCAAGATAAAGCATGAGTTTCTGGCCGACACTAAGCTCTCATGCATACCATTCAATCTGACAATACTATCCATATATAGCTTCGTTAGCCGCTCCAAAGCATACCGAAGTTGTATCGCAATGGAATAAGCTATCTTCATAATGCGATCAACAATCACCCAAACTGCATCAACCGATCAGTGGTATACCGGTGACATAGTTCATTGTAATGCAATTCCACTTTCAGACTGGCTCCGATAGTTATTATAGTAAGCCATGTTGGTCTTTGTCTTTTAGCCTTTACTTACTGATAATCCAGACACTAGAACACGCACTACACCATCTTTGTTATCATTCCTCTTTACCAATACAATATCTTTAGCTCATGATACATATTGGTACTCCAGGATGTCCTAAATATTGAGTACAATGGGCTCTTATCATTATCCTCTTCCTGACATCCGAATCTTTATCTTCAGGTATTCAGAATCTACCACTGTATCTGAGTACCGTCTCCGCATCCAAAATAAGTCAGGTTTGGTTTTCCTTTCTCCAAATCTCCTTGCATTGTTCTTATATACTGATTTAACAAAATTGCTACTTTTACTTCATCCATTAATTCAGAGATGATCTTTAATGTACTGAACGCAAGCGAGGAATTATTGCTCCATAAGTTCATCCATAAGGTCTCGCTTAATTGGATCATCCCTAGCTTCTATTATTTGTTACTCTTTTACCAAATCTGAATCTGTTGCTGCAGAACATAAGGCAACATTTATACTCGGTCCTTCTTCAGACCTCATAATCCCTTTTTGCGTAAGGCCTTAGCTACTACATTAGCCTTGCTCGGGTGACACTGAATATCACAGTCTTAGTCCTTGGGCAATTTCAGCTATTTTATCCTCATGTTCAACTCTTTTTGGTGAAGAGATAAATAAACTCTTGTATTCCCATTAAATCTAACATTCTTCTCTGTATAGATAATGTCTCCAAGTTTTGATTCCATAATTCATCATCGATAATTCCAAGTCATGAGTAGGGTAACTTTTCTCATGCTCTTTCAGTTTTCTTAAAGCATATGAAATCACTTATTTACCTTGCATTATCTCGCATCTTAGATCCAATCCGAAAGCTTCAATGTATAGGGTAAAAGGTTTCCTGGTGTAAGAACGATTAAGGTGAGAGTTGATATCAACCATTCTTTACACTGGTCAGTCCAATTAAACTCATCTCCCTTCCTGGTTAGCTTGGTAAGAGGTTTTGCGATCTTAGAGTGGTCCTCTGAAAATCGTTTGTAATAACCAGCTAAACTCAAGAAACTTCTGATCTTCGTAATATTCTTCAGGTGTTTCTCACCATACAATTGCTTCTATCTTAATAGGGTCCACTTTAATCCCTTTTTATAATGGTATGTGATCTAAGAAGATCACTTTGTGTAATCGGGTCTCATATTTCTTGGACTTGGCATAAAGCTTTTCACTTCTCAATTATTGTGAAGCGGTTCTAAGCTCTGTTGTATGAGTTGCTTCATTCTTGGAATAAACCAAAATATCATCTATGAAAGCTATGACTGACGTGTCCAACATGTTATGAAACACCCAGTTCATCCGTTCCATAAAAGATGTAAGGGCATTGGTTAATCCAAATATCATAATCATAATCGAAAACTCATAATTGGCCTATCCCGATTCTAAAAACTATCTTCGAGATATCGCTATCCAAATTCTTCAGCTGATGATATCTTAATCGAAGATTAATCTTAGAAAATACCTTCGCTCCTTGCAACTATTTAAACAAGTCATCGATCTGAGGTAGTAGATATCAATTCTTGATCTTGAACATGTTTAGTTCCCGGCAGTCTATGCATAATCTGACACTACCGTCCTTCTTCTTCACGAATTGCATTGGCATTCCCTGTGATGGAATACTTAGCCGATTAGAACCTTTGTCTAATAACTCTTGTAGTTGAGTCTCAATTCCTTCAACCCCATAGGAGCTTATTTTATGGTGCCTTTGACACAAGTATCATCCTTGGTAACAAGTCGATGACGAACTCGGTCACTTAATCAGATGGTAACCCGATAAGTTTTCTGGAAATACATCAAAAAATTCACGCATCACATCAATATCTTCCATCTGTGGTGCTTCTTTGGTAACGTATACCACAAGATACCATATATCCAACTTCTTTCTCTTCAAAGCATCTCTTTGCCTTTAGCATAGAGACGATCAGCTTCCGCTTCCTAGGCAATAGGATTCCAATACAACCAAATTATATGCCATCTTTATTCTTGAATGATAACCTCTTTTATGCACATAACAACTTTGTAGAGTGTTGAGACAACCAGTCTATCCCCAAGATGACGTTAAAGTCTGCCATCTCTAGTCTAATTAGGTTGCGTCCAAATTTCATCCATCCATTACTATGTTGGATCATTGTTCATATCACTCATCTAAAACAACATTTAGTCCCAAAAGGGCTTAAACTAGAGAAATCTGGTGTAACGGTCTTAAGGGCTTGTCTAGTTCCTTCATCTCTTAGTTTTTCAAAGACTATCGTCAAAATTTCATATTGCACTCATTAGCTTATATTTCTTTTATCCTTGCTATTCTACCCTGATCTCCCTTTCATATACCTCAAAAATATCTTGTGATTGTTACTTCATATCCCAAGTCTATCTATAAGCATTAGGGTATATGCTTATAAATTTATTATCAGCCAAACTCTTTTGGTCTTTTCTTAATCATATCACCCAATATTGGGCATAACTCAATTATCATTGTATTAAACCGAGTACTATTAATGCCATGATTTTTTTTTGACTTTATCCTTGTATCCACTCTTAGATTTGCCTTTAGGAATCTTCTACCTTGTCAAAATTCATACCGATATAGCCATCCTTAACTCTAGTTGAGTGCTATCTATTTCTTTACTGGCTACTCGTGATAGTTCTCACTTTTGCTTATGCACTCTTTTATAGACATGACTCATATCCGTCCATTTAAAAATCTCAAAATAGATTCTCCATTACTTCATCGGAGGTCTCTTGGCTATAGCATTTAATCTGAATCCAATCATCTTTCTTCCAATCATTCCATTATCACTACACATCTTTATCAACAATGATCAGGGAGTGTATAAATCAGAATGTTTGTCCAAAACAATTCATTTCCTTCTTTCAATTTAGAATAATGGCAACACTTGCATTATCTAGTGAACCTAGGTTTAAAGGATCAGGAGTAAATCTGTGGTAATCCAACCGGCATCCAATGGTCGTTAGGTTGCACGGTGGTCCAAATACATGGAATAGAGGTTTTTCAGTTCTTAAACTCATGGTTACAGGTTCTATCGAATATATAATGCCATTGGTCGAGGCACTACAGGAGTAAATCTAGAGAATGATTTCGCACATTAGTAAATCAGGTATAATCTGGAGAAAAATTTCGTACATCAATAAATCAGGTGTAAATCGAAAAGATGTACGCTCAACGTGATTAAACATTTAACTATTCGTTCAGTTCACATCTCTGTTCATGTGGTCGATCATGAGTGTGGCTAAGATTGGTATAATCAGGACTACTACTAAAGAAACAATATCTATGACTTCAATTGACAGGTTAAATCAAGAAGGTATCCTGTCAAGGTACGAGAATTAAAATCTGGTACGTGCATCCTCTATAATCATAAGAGTAAATCAATAATGCACCATATTCTATATAAACTATCTTGCCATATGGCCACAATAGATTCGATCTTTGCTGAAAATGTTTGAGATTTCATCTTCAGAAAATATTCCTCAACCCCTGTTGGATCATTCTGTCATAATGCAGCTATCCCATACTTCGGTGGCTGATAAGGGTAAGCACCTTGATACATTGTTTGTTGTGCACCAAACTTCTGCACGGGGGTGTGCATTATTGGGACTTGCTATATGGTAGGCACTGTGTTATAGTTAACAGGTCTTGGGGTACAGTGTTGCTACCAATTGGTACCGTACTTGGTTTGACTCGGAGGTGTTGATGTGGCATCGGCAACTTGGGTAGTAATTCACATAGCAACTTGCATAGTCGGTCTCATCTGTTGTTGCTCTTGTATTTTATTGGGCCAAGTTTATTACAACCATAGCCAAAGTATTTGGTAGTCCAGGTGGTTGGCTGGAGTGGCCTGATTGTTCACTCTTTTAATTCGATACAGTCTGATTATCTACTCAGACGAGTTTTCGTTATCCATTCTCGACCCTGATAGTGGTGGGGTCAAGTTGCAACCTCTTCTTAATGCTCAGCGGGTAATAGATCAGCTTGTGGTGGATCTCACTCTGAGTTTCCATGTCACCCAGAGTATAAATTTATCTTCTTGTAGTTATTCTTATTCATAATGTATGGCCATTATTTTCCTATCTCTGTTGGATTTAGCCCGAGATCTTTCTCTTTATCTCTACAGGGATTTAGGCATTACTAGCCATTTTTCTTCTTTCTCGGTCATGCATCGAGTTTCACATCTTGTGCGTACCAACTCGGTATTCCAACTTTTCTGCTTTACAGAAGCTCCCTTCTTGCTACTGTACTTTATGCGTTGTATTTCTAGATAACTGTCCGACTTATAGATAATACCCAATATCATTTGTTTATTAGGATAATATTTGGTCTTCTCTTTCTGTTTGAGTGTATATATATATGGTTCCATCTCTTATATGTACGTTACTGTCTTGTTTAAGTTCTGTCTCAACCAACACAAATGCTTATGGTTTGTTTGTATTAAAGATTTTAATTTATCCTAACTCAGTTCATGGACTCCAGTGGTAGTATTTAGGTTTAATGGGTAAGACCTACGAGAGCTCTGATACCAAGTTGTCACACCCCAAATTCTGCTCCAACCAGAATGGTGTGATGAACCATCAATAAACCAATGGTTCAACCAAGATCTCACAATAGGCTATCTCACATATGATAAACCAAAACACATTCCACATTAATCAAAGGTAATAAAATAAATAGCGGAAGTCTTACAGATAATGAACTGAGAATCTATTATGATATCAATATTTAAATAACTAATTATTCTGTATCAACTAAGACATAACTAAATAAATATCAAATACATGTCTTTAATAAATTCAAATAGATAAAACTAAAAATCTAATCGGATACACATGAGTTGCACTCGCAAGAGATGTCATGTGTATCCACTTCATCTTCAGCTACCATCGCTACAACGTTCCCGTACTCTGGAGCATTTATATAATCTTCAACGGTTGTACTAGCATCATCAACTAAAAATATTCGATGTCGAAGGATGAGTACACATCATGGCTCAGTGAGAAAACAAAACAATGCAACAATACATATGCATGCAATCAATTCATATCTTTGGTCTAGTTTTACGTTTGCACTGTGCTATAGAAAGGATAGGTGGCCACTGCACCTCTATGCACAAGAGTGTGGATACGCCCGATGAACCTCTCACCGTCGCCCACAGCACCCACAATGAACATTGTACACAAAGGTCACGTTTATTGCTGCACAACTTTATACCAACAAATAAACCCCTGATGGCTAGGGCTGCGAATGGGGCTCGCTACTAACCAATCCTAATGTCAAACATTGTATCCAAGGCCTCACCCCAGCATCCCTCAGAGCATCCATAGAGATAGAGCTAAGGCCTCCCGGTAGAGTATAGGACTAAAGGACCGAGACCCTCCTTGATGCCCTACGTCGCAATAGTTTTGCTAAGGTAATGGCGATACGACGATGCTAATGCACAAGACTTGAGTTAGAGATAGAGCTAAAGTGCCCGGATCAAACACCGCTTAACACTTCCCCTGATGCCCTACTCGCATCAAGCACACTAACCACACACAAACAATCACATGCCTATTCCTATCATCATCATCATCATCATGTTATCAACAATGAAGTAAATATGCATGAAACAATAATAGAAATATTGGATGACATGTTATATGCACATTACAAGCATATTCTCATAGAATCAAGCATGGCATTGGAGTCAAGAAAATAAAAGTAGTTTGTTATTATTCAGTTAATGTAGGTCTTGTTTCCTCACCTTAGCTTGCTAGTAGATCCTCTTTCAAGCTTTAAGAATCACCTTTATATTGTTAATATATTGCTAGAAGACCTAACAAAGTCGATAAAATTTAATTATATTTTATTCTAATTTTTCTAACTTACTGTTAACTGTAGGGTCGATGCTAGGGTCGATGGGTCTATCGACCCTAGGTGCGACCACCTCTTTTCTGGATTTCCCAAACACTGGGGGTCAATCCTAGGGTCGGATCTGCCATCGACCCTAGGTGCGACCCCCCATGGTTTGAGTCAAAAATATCAGATTTCATTCTCTCTTTCATGGTTGGGTCCTATGGCTTACTTCCACAATCCATTCTATACATGTTCTATGGTTTAGAACTATACTTTATTCACCTACATGGTTTTAATGATCTCCTCCATGGTTTCCATTGAAACGAAACCATGGATGGATGATTTGGGTTCCTCCTAGATAATCCCCTCTTCATTATCTACTCTAAGGTCTTAAGAAATTCATGGAGATAGTATCCATACCTGAGAAGTATGCTTCTTCCTCTGATCCCTTCTCCTTGGTCTTCTTCTCCACTTTCCTTCTCTTCTCCTTCTCTTCCTTCTCTTCTCTTTCTTTCAATCCAATTAGGGTTGTAAAAGGAGTCAAAGAGGCTTAGGGACGTCCTATTTATAGAGTGAAACCTCCCAAAATAAGTCCCATTGAGTTTAGGAAAGGTTCCAACTGAAATTAGGAAGGTTTCCTAATTTTCGGTTCGTGCTGTTTTTTCCCGATTACTGAGGGTCGATAAGAGGGTCAATGAGAGGGTCGACCCCCCTGCTACCCGTGGTTGAGGGTCAATGAGGGGGTCTGATCTGTCTGTTAAGACATGCGACCCTACCCTCATTTTGATTGTTTTTGGGTAAATTTTCATATTGGGTCCTGGGTTTCTTCACACACTTGGTCCACTTGGCTCGACCATGATATGTAGACGGTTCAGGACACGAAATGTAAGGTTAGACTGGGTTCATGGTGTGCGGGTCTTACAGGGAAAATGTCATAGGCGGGGCCTCAGCACTTTAGCTCTATCTCTATTCCATGATGGGTGCATGTGGGACGACGAGTAACCGGGTAATTTGGGCGGCTTCACACACTCGTGTATAGAGGTGCGGCGGCCACCTATCCTTTCTATTGCACATTGCAAACTTATATACCTGACCACAGATATGAATGAATCGCATGCATATGTTTGTTGCATTGTTTTGTTTTCTCATTGAGCTCAAGTTGGAGAGCTGATCCTCGCGCGTGTAATTTTTTTTTAGTTTCTGATGTTGCAGGTATTATGATTGAAGATTATGTCGATACGCCAACATATGAACATGTGGCGGCTATGATGAGAAAGTTGTGGAGGACGAACATGGTTTGTTAATCGAGCGTTTCAATGGTGGATACATTTAGTGTTTAGTTTTCATATTTGGATATTGTAATATGTATTAAATTATGTTTTGGTTACCTGGAAACAAATGGAATATTAATTATTTATCATGATTAGACCTCAGTTCATTATCTGTAAGACTTCGGCTATTTACTTTATTACCTTTGATTAATGTGGAAAGTGTTTTGGTTTATCATATGTGGGATAGCCTATTCGAGATCCTGGTTGAACCGTTGATTTATTGATGGTTCATCACACCATTCTGGTTGGTGTAGAATTGGGGTGTGACATTAAAAGGGAACAAGACGTTTGATTGGACAGATGAGCGCAGGAAGGCCTTCGAAGAACTTAAAGTATATCTGGAATCTCTGCCCTTGCTCTCGAAGCCCGAGGCAGGTGACATACTTCAACTCTATCTGGCCGTATCCCCAAAGGCAGTCAGTGCAGTTCTCGTCAAGGAAATTGTTGATACCCAAAAACCGATATACTATGTAAGCAAAGTCCTACTAGATGCTAAAACCCGATACAATTCCATCGAGAAAGCCACCCTAGCTCTTGTCATGGCAGCAAGGAAACTCCGTTCTTACTTTTAGGCACACTCCATAGTCATTCTCACGAATCAACCGTTGAAGAAAATTCTCACCAAGCCAGAGGTATCGGGATGAGTCATTAATTGGGCCATTGAGCTGGGAGAGTTTGACATTGCATATAGGCCCCGGACAGCCATCAAGGCGTAAGTCTTGGTAGATTTCTTGGTCAAGTCATACCTCCTGGAGGAACCAGGGTCCAAGGGGCATGCCGACCCCTTGGTTGAGGCACCCTAGCTCCCTTGGATCATGTTCGTTAATGGAGCCTCAAACAAGGGGGAATGTGGAGCCGGCCTCATCTTAACAAGTCCGGAGGGGTTCCAAATCTACTATGCTTTGAGGTTCACATTATGGACTTTGAACAACGTGGCCGAGTATGAGGCACTCTTCGCAGGCCTACGGTTGGCCAATGCCATTTGGGCCAAAAGGATCGAGGCTTCTAGCGACTCGCAGCTAGTAGTCAAGCATGTTAACGGGGAATACGAAGCAAGAAAGAAAAACATGGTAGCCTACCTAGACAAGGTAAGAGAGCTAACATCAACCTTTGATAATTTTTCCCTGAAGCACATCTCAAGAGAGTAGAACATCAAAGCGGATGCACTCTCCAAAATAGCAACGTCAGACTTGTCGGAGCTATCCCATTCGGTCTACATAGAAACCTTGGTCAAATCAAGCCTCGACCCAAGCGTAGATATAGTCCTCTTCACAGAGGCAGAACCTTCATGGATGGATCCCCTCCGCTGGTATTTGGAAAGCGGAGATCTCCTAGATGATAAGGCCGAAGCTAGACAGATCCTATCAAAATCAATGCATTTCGTATTAGACCAAGGCATCCTGTACAAGAAAGCCTTCACCTTTCCATTACTGAGGTGTCTGCGGCCATCTGAGGTAGCCCAAGCGATTAAGGATGTACACAAGAGTATTTGTGGCTCCCACCTAGGTGGTCAAGCCATGGTACAAAAGATTCTACACCAAGGATACTACTGGCCTAGAATGAGAGAGGAATGCTTGGAATACGTCAAAAAATGCGAGAAATGCCAGTTGTGTGCCCCGGTCCCACACCTGCCTACAACAGCTCTACGGCCAATCTCCTCCCCTGTTCCATTTGCAACATGGGGAATGGACATCATGGGGCCCTTCCCACTAGCACCACGGCACCAGCAAAAATAAGTTATCATTGCCGTGGACTATTTCACCAAATGGTCTGAGGCCGAAGTAGTATCAAGCATTCTGAAAAGCATTATCCGAGAGTTCTTCAATAAATTTATCGTCTATCGTTATGGCATCCCACGCGTGTTGATCATGGATAACTGCATATAATTCACCAACAAAGCCCTCGTAGAATTCTGCTCAGAACATAACATCGACCATCGGTACGGCACTGTGAAGCATTCCTAGACCAGCGGATAAACAGAGTCTATCAACAAAATCCTTATGCTAGGGATTAAGAAGCATTTGGAAGGAGCCAAGGGAAGGTGGCTCGATGAGCTACCCCACATCTTCTGGGCAGATTGAACCACCCCAAGGTGGCCACAGGCGAGTCGCCCTTCATGCTAGAATTTGGAACGAAAGCAGTAATCCCGTTAGTGGTCCACATTCCATCCCATCAGGTGCCACTTTGATCCTGCCAACAACGAAGAAGGCCTCCGAACAAACCTTGATCTACTAGAAAAAGTTTGGGACCTTGAATAAATCAAAATTGCTTCCCAACAGTAGATGACCGCTCGACATTACAATAAGCGTGTCCGCGAGAGGACATTCCGCTTCGGTGATCTTGTACTCTGTAGCACCCTCACTTCAGATCCCACCAACCAAGGCAAGTTGGCCCCCAACTGGGGAGGGCCATACACGGTGACATACAAATTGTTGAGCAGCACCAATCATCTTGAGAATATGGAAGGCAAGGCACTACCACGCACCTGGAACACAGAGCACCTTTGCCGTTTGTACCAATAGCTTTGCCATAAATGCATGAAACACTGTTCATCAAGTCCAGTTTTAGTTTTTCAATTTCCACAATGTATGATTACAGTTACTAAAAAATCCCTCTTTTCCCCACTGCATCTTCCTTAAAAATATTGACCCATGCGGCCAAGTGAGGTCCTTCCGCGAACACCTCTGGCCGAAGAGGGTAGATAGAGCTCCAAAAGTGACCCATGTGGCCAAGTGAGTTTCCTCCATGAACACCTCTGGCCAAGGAGGGTAGATCAAGCTCCAGAAATGACCCATGGGGCCAAGTGAGTTTCCTTCATGAACACCTTTGGCCGAGGAGGGTAAATCAACCTCCAGAAGTGACCCATGCGGCCAAGTGAGTTCCCTCTACGAACACCTCTGGCCGCGGGGGGTAGATCGAGCTCCAGAAGTGACCCATAAGGCCAAATGAGGTCGCTTCGCTAACACCTCTAGCCGCGGAGGGTAGATCGACCTCCAGAAGTGACCCATGAGGCCAAATGAGTTTTCTCCCTCTACGAATACCTTTGGCAGAGGAGGGTAGATGGACGTCCAGAAGTGACCCATGCAGCCAAGTGAGTTCCCTTTCCAAACACCTCTAGTCGAGGAGGGTAGATCGAGCTCCACAAGTGACCCATGCCGCCAAATGAGGTCGCTCCGCAGACACCTCTGGCCACAGAGGTAGATCGAGCTCCAAAAGTGACATATGTGGCCAAATGAGTTCGCTCTGTCAACACCTTTGGCAGAGGAGGATAGATCAAGCTCCATAAATAATCCACGCGGCCAAATGTGTTTGCCCCGCGAACACATCTGACCGAGGATGGTAGATTTAGCTTCTCAAGCCACCTGTTTGACCAAACGCATTCAATTCTAGGATTCACTTGGTCGAGCAAGGTGGCCCCATTCCAGTTATCCTGGTGCGCATGAGAACATGTGAAAATCCAATCCAACTGGGGCAATACACAATTCTAGCCAAGGAAAGAAGACACGCAAAGACAATATGAAGTCAATAAAGGACAACCACATCCGTATCCGTATTTTCAAAAAATATAATAGTGGCGATTACAATGTTGTAAACAGGGCTCCTCTTACAAAAAGCAACATAAGGTGCCCTGATAATACTATCGAACAAAAAAATAAGAAGAAATCACATAGCAAAATCACTAGCCTCTGTCACTTTCGTGAGCCAGTCCACCACCACCAGAAGCACCAACGTCTTGGGGGTAATAGGAAGGCCTGTGGTGGAAGAAATGCCGACCCACGGTGTGTAAGGAAACTCCTCATCAGCGTCATGAGAAGGTGGAGGATCCTCCCCCTCGAATACCTCTATCAAGTATCGAAAGATCTCTGGATCCTTGCCCTCAAACACCTTGATAGGCTTCAAGCACTTGGCATCAGCGTAATTCACCCCGGGGACCCTCTCGTCCACATAATATTTTAGTGCCTCAGCACCTTAGGTAAAGCAATGTAGTGAGTTTTCCCTACAAGCTCCTTAAATGCCTTGGATTTTCGGTATAATCGGATGGCCCCAGTAGCAATAGATCGGGCCTTACGGAGAGCATCCTTGTACTTGGTCGCCCGATTCCTAGAAACCTCGTTGATCGATTTCAGCTTGGCAATGTATTCCTTAGTCAACCTCTCTGACTCCTGCCGACCAGCTCTCTCCTCCCGCAATGCCTCTACCTCGGCCCAAAGTTGGACGCTCTCTGCGGCCATAGACTTGATCTCCTGCTCCTTGGACCCAAGCTGCACCCTAGCATCATCCTACTGCTCCTCAAATTGATCCAACCTCCTGTCCGACTCGCTCCGATCCTTCTCCATTTTTTCCACATGCTCCTTCAGGGTTTCCATAGATACCCCGAGCTACAATACACAAAAATTATCACCGAGGTTAATGTCAAAAGCACAGGGTGGAACCATTGGAAATAGAGGGAAGGGGGAAACAGCGAATCCTGCAACTCACCAATGCTGAAATGGTATCTACCCCCGATATCAGAGATAGAGTGGGTAAGTCCTGTACCATGTCCCAGTCATGAGGGAGAATGGCTCCTTTCATCAGTTCATGTGCCGCGCATATGTCACCCATGGCGTGTCATCATCAGTCAGAGCCCAATCTGGACAAAAGACCTGGATAGAAAGAATATAAAAATACAAGTGGGCAAAGAAAAGAATCAGCCGGGAGTTAGTACACGAGTAACGGCATGAACATTGACTCTAAATACTCACACAGTTTGTTTTAATATAAAAATAATGGATTTGTTTCAGCCAAATCCTGTATCCGAGGTCCGTGGTGCTGACAGGGCCTGCAAGACAAAAACAAGAGAAAAGGGAGCGGTGGGCCCTATGGCCCTGGGTCCATTCTGATGTCAAAGTGAGGAATCTGTAAACAATCAATGGGCTCAGGATCCAAGTCCACCTTTTATGTGGTGGGGCAAGAGAGAAATCCCGAGTCCGAAGTGTCAAAGCGAGAATCCCAAGAATGAGTAATTAATGTTTGCATACCTGGATTATCGGGACTTGATCTATTTATAGTGAATAGTGCTTTTTTTGTAAATACCATTTTTGCCCCTTGTAGCTTTCGATCCCTGAAATGTCCTTGGCATAGCTTGGAAATGACGCTTTTTACCATTAACTCATATGATCAATTTTATGGGGATGCTTTCTTATATCCACATGAGAATGTCTATGCAGTTGTACGTTTGAGTCCTAGTGTCACACCCCAATTCTGGACCAACCAGAATGGTGTGATGAACCGTCAATAAATCAACGGTTCAACCAGGATCTCGAATAGGCTATCCCCACCATGTTAAACCAAAACACATTCCACATTAATCAAAGATAATAAAGGAAATAGCGGAAGTCTTACAGATAATGAACTGAGTTCTAGTCATGATAAATAATTAATATTCTATTTATCTCCAAGTAACTAAAACATAATTTAATACATATTACAAATATTCAAATACGAAAATTAAACACTAACCGTATCCACAGTTGAAACGCTTGCTTAATGAATCATAATAGTCCTCCACAACTTGCTCATCATAGCCGCCACATGTTCATATGTTGGCGTGTCGACATAATCTTCAACCGTAATACCTGCAACATCAGAAACTAAAAGATTTGCATGCGCGAGGGTCAGCTCTCCAACTTGAGCTCAGTGAGTAAATAAAACAATACAACAAAAATATGCATGCATTCAATTCATATATTTGGTCTGGTTCATAAGTATACAATGTGCAATAGAAAGGATTGGTGGCCACCACACCTCTATACACGAGTGTGTGAAGCCACCCAAAGGATCAAACACCAATGTCATGCCACATGCACCGATCATGGAATAGGGATAGAGTTAAAGTGCTTAGGACCGCACCGCATCACACTTCCCCTGATGCCCTACCCATACCAACACGTAAGCCCCTATTGACGAGGGCTTGCAAACTGGGCTAGTAACTAATCAATCCTAATGTCAAACAGTGTATCCAAGGCCTCACCCCAGCATCCCTCAATATATCCATAGAGATAGAGCTAAGGCCCCCAACAGAGTCAGAGACTACACGGTCTGAGACCACCTCCCCTGATGCCCTACGACGTAATAGTTCTGCTAAAGTAATGGTGATACGACGATGTTAGTGGACAAGAATTGAGTAGTGATAGAGCTAGAGTCTGGTGACCAGGATGAACCACAGTGTTACATCCTCCCCCTAATACCCTACTCGCATCAAGTACACTAACCACATACAAACATTCACATGCCTATTCTTAGCATCACCATCAACATGTTATAAATAAACAACATTAAATCTGCATGAACATTAATAGCAGGAATATTGGATGACATGTGAAATACAAAATACATGCATACAAGCATAGAAACATTCATGGCATCGGACTCAATAAGCAAAAATAGTTTATTATTAGCCAATTCGTTTAGGTCTTATTCCCTCACCTTTGATCAATAATAGATCCTTGTTCAAGCTCGGTAATTCACTCTTAGACCACTTGAAAACCTATCAAAATTATAGATTTTATATTAGAATTAATTTCCATTAATTTAAAAAAACAAAAACTGAGGGGTCACAGGTGGGGTAGCACCTGGGGTCTCAGTTTCTTCGACCACAGGGTGTAGGGTCACAGGTGGGGTCGAACATACTCTGACCCTACGTGCGACCACACTGTCACACCCCAATTCAGCACTATTCAGAATGGTGTGATGAACCGCTAGCAAACCAATGGTTCAACCAGGATCTCGGACAGACGATATCCGTTTTAGCCTGTGCTAAGGTAATGGCGATACGACGATGCAAATGCACAAGACTTGAGTTAGAGATAGAGCTAAAGTGCTGAGACCCGACAAAGGTTAACATTTATTGACGTTCCCATCACACCACCCCTGATACTCACTCGCATCAAGTGCACCAACCACACACATACATTCACATGCCTATTTCTATCATCATCATGATGTTATAAATAATAAAGTAAATATGCATGAACAAATAATAGAAATATTGGATGACATGTTGTATGCACATTACAAACATATTCGCATAAAATCAGGTATAGCATTGGACTCAAGAAAATAAAAACAGCTTATTATTAACCAATTAGTTTGTAGGTTTTGTTTCCTCTCCTTTGCTTGTTTATAGATTCTCTTTCAAGCCTTAAGAATCACTTTTATATCAATATTATATTGCTAGAAGACCTAACAAAGTCGATAGAATTTAATTAGAATTTATTCTAATTTTTACAGCTTACTGTTAACTAGGGGTCGATGCGTAGGGTCGGAGTTATGATCGACCCTGGGTGTGACCACCCCTATTCTGGGCTTCCCGAATAATGCGGGTCGATGCTCAGGGTCTGGTAGGGTCGATTGGCCATCGACCCCCCATGCGACCCCCTGTGGATTTTGTTGATTTTTTCTTCCTTTAGCTCATTCTTCATGTTTGGGGTCCTATGGTTTGCTCCTACAGTCCATTCCACACATGATCTATGGCCTAGAACCATGATTCATTCACCTATATGGCTTTCATGATTTCCCCCACGGTTTTCCATGAAAACCTAACCATGGGTTGATGGTTTGGGTTTCTCCGAGATCATTTCCTCTTCATTATCTGCTCTAAGGTCTTTAGAAAGTCATGGAAATAGTATCCATACTTGAGAAGATTACTCCTTCTCTGCAACTCTTCTCCTTTTTCTTTCTTCTCTTCTTTCCTTCTCTTCTTCTTCTCTTCATTCTCTTCTCTTTCTCTCAATTCAATTAGGGTTCATAAGGGAGTGAAAGAGGCTTAGGGATGTCCTATTTATAGGGTAGAAACTCCTGAAATAAGTCCCATTGAGATTAGGAAGGAATCCCATTGAAATTAAGAAACTTTCCTAATTTTAGTTTTTACCGAGTACTGGGGGTCGATAGAGGGTGTTGGAGATCCCGTCGACCCCTGGTCCTTAAAATGTCCGACCCGCTATATAAAACTGGGGGTTAGAGTTCTATAATGGGGGGTCCGACCCTCCCTTGCTGGGTATGCGAACCTCCCCTTATTTAAGTGTTTTTGGGTCAGTTTAATACCTGGGATCGTGATCTCCTTCACACACTTGGTCCATTTGGCTCAACCATGATGGGTAGACCTGGTTCAAGGTGGCAAGACCGGATTAGTTTGATACGGGTCTTACAACTCCCCCCTACTTATAAAAATTTTGTCCCCGAAATTGTTCATACCTTCAGAGTCAAATAAATGAGGGTATTGCTTTCGCATAGCATTCTCTTCTTCCCATGTAATTTCTTCCATGTCTCTACTTCTCCAAGTAACCTTAACATAATAGATATCTCGATTGCGTAGTCGTTGAACCTTTCTCCTGGTGATTTCAGTTGGTGTTACTTCAACTGTCAAATGGTCAATCAAATCAGGTAGATCTACTGTCAGAACGTGCGTTGGATCCTTGACATATTTTTCAATAAGAAAATATGAAATACGTCATGCACACTTGACATAGATGGTGGTAGTGCTAACTGGTAAGCCACTTTCCCACGCTTAGCTAAAATCTCATATGGCCCGACATATCTTGGACTTAGTTTCAGTCCGAACCGTTTCAACCCTCGCATAGGCGATACTTTTAAGAATACTTTATCACGCACGACGAACTCAAGATCTCTACGTCGAGTATCTGCATATTGCTTCTGACGATTCTGGGCTGTTCTCACTCTTTCCTTGATGATGTCGACCACTTGACAGGTATCCTCAATAAATTCTGGTCCAACGAGACTACGTTCCCCAACTTCATTCCAAAATAAAGGAGTTCGACACTTTCTGCCATACTGTGCTTCATAGGGTGACATCTATATAGTAGCCTAATAGCTATTGTTATAAGCGAACTTGATAAGTGGTAACTTTTCATCCCACGATCCTTTAAAATCAATTACACATGCTCGAACCATATCTTCTAGAATCTGAATTGTTCGTTCTGACTGTCCATCTGTTTGTGGATGGAATGCAGTACTAAACTTCAATGTTGTACCCATAGCTTTTTGCAATCCTTCCCAAAACTTGGAAGTAAATCGTAGATCTCTATCAGATACAATGCTCTCTGGTAAACTGTGTAATCGAACAATATTATCCACATACAGCTTTGCTAACCTCTCCAGTGTATACTGAGGTCGTATCGATATAAAGTGAGCTGTTTCAGTCAGACGGTCTACAATCACCCAAACTGCATCAACTACTCGAGGAGTCAGTGGTAATCCCTTGACAAAGTCCATAGAAATGCAGTCCCATTTCCATGCTGGTTCCGATAATGGCTGTAACAGTCCTGTCGGTCTTTGTCATTCAGCCTTTACTTTCTGACAATTTAGGCATTGAGACACGAACTTCGCTACATCTGCTTTCATTCCTCTCCACCAATATAACTTCTTTAGATCATGATATATTTTTGTACTTCCAGGATGTATTGAATAGATGATGGTATGGGCTTCTTTCATCAGTCGGTGTCTAATGTCCACACTTTCTGTTTCGGGTACACATATTCTTCCTTTGTACTTCAATACCTTCTCTTCGTCCTAGTTGAACTCAGGGTTAGTTCTACCTTTTTCGATGTCTTATTGTACCGTTCTCAGGTAAGGGTCTACTTTGATAGCTGTCTTCACTTCATCAATTATATCTGGTATAATCTTCAATGCAGCGATCATATTTGAAAACCGATGATTAAACCCTTGGTTGGCTGATCCATCCATTGTATCTATCACATACTGCTTATTGTCGTGATTGAATACCATTCCGGTAGTACACATTGCTGTAGTTGTGCTAACCTCTCCCTGGGATTTTATCATTGCCTTTCTGCTCAAGGCATCCGCTACTACATTAGCTTTCCCTGGATGATACTGGATATCACAATCATAGTCTTTTAGTAGTTCAAGCCATCTTCTTTGTCTCATGTTCAACTCCTTTGATTAAATAAATAAGTAAGACTTTTATGGTCCGATTTAATCTCTAACTTCTCTCCGTATAGGTAATGTCTCCATATCTTGACAGCATGTACTACTGCCGCTAACTCCAGATCATGAGTGGGATAATTTTTCTCATGTGTCTTTAACTGTCTTGAGGCATAAGCAATTACATGTTCTCCTTGCATAAGCACACATCCTAATCCCAGTCCTGACGCATCAGTGTATAGGGTAAATGGCTGTCCGGGAACAGGAATAATCAAAATCAGAGTGGATATCAATCTGGTCTTTAAGGTTTGGAAGCTCTTATCGCATTTATCCGTCCACACAAACTTTTCAACTTTCTTAGTCAGACTAGTGAGAGGTACGGCAACCCGGGAATAGTCTTCCACAAATCACCAATAATAACCAGCGAGACCCAGAAAACTTCTAATTTTTGCAATGCTCTTTGGTGCTTCCCACTTTATAATAGCCTCGATCTTGTTGGGATCCACTTTGATTCCTTCTGTGATACTACATGGCCAAGGAAGGCGACTTCACTTAGCCAAAACTCACATTTGGTAAATTTGGCATATAGCTTCTCTTTCCTTAAACGCTGTAGAGTGGCGTTTAGATTCTTAATATGGGTTTCCTTGTCCTTGGAATATACCAATATATCATCAATAAATACAATAACGGACGTATCCAACATATCGTGGAAAACCCAGTTCATAAGTTCCATGAAAGTTGTTGGTGCGTTTGTTAATCCAAAAGACATGACCAAGAATTCATAATGTCCATATCTGGTCCTGAAAGCTGTCTTAGGAATATCACCATCTTTAATCTTCAACTAATGGTAGCTTGACTGAAGATCGATCTTAGAAAATACTTTTTCTCCTTGCAACTGATCGAACAAGTCATCGATCCGAGGCATTGGATATCGATTCTTGATTGTTGGTTTGTTCAGCTCCCTATAGCCGATACATAATTGCACGCTACCGTCCTTCTTCTTTTCAAATAAAACTAGCGCTCCCCATGGTGATATACTGGGTCGGATATAACCCTTGTCCAGTAGTTCTTGTAGTTGTACTTTCAATTCCTTTAGTTCAGTAAGAGCCATTCGATAAGGTGCTTTTGATACTGGTTCGGCTTCAGGTATAAGATCTATCACAAATTATGTGGCTCGGTCGGGTGGTAATCCTGGTAGTTCCTCAGGAAATACGTCGGGGTAGTCCTGTACGACATCAATATCTTCCATCCGTGGTGCTTCTTTGGTGAGGTCAACCACTGATACTAGATATCCGACTACTCCCTTCTCAAGGCACTTCTTAGCCTTTAGTGCTGAGAGTATGAGCTTGCGTTTACGGAGAAGTTTGGTTCTCACAAAACTGAATTCTGCTCCTTCTTTGTCTTTAAATGTTAGCTTCTTTTCGGCGCAATAATAGGTTCACAGAATGCCGAGCTAACTAGTCCATTCCCAAGATGACGTCAAAGACTACCATCCCAAGTTGGGTCAAGGTTGCATCTAAGGTTTTCTCGCCAATGAGAATTGGAGATGGCCCATAACCTTTTTCTAGTTCCACTTCTAACCCCATCGGTGACCGTACAAGTATTTTGTAGTCTAATGTTTTGATGGGTAAATTCAGCTTCTTTCCAAATGACACAGATATAAAAGAATGAGTAGCTCCTGAGTCGAAGAGTACTCTGACGGGTATGTCATTTATAGGTACGATACCTGTGATTTATTTTAACTTAGTCTACATGCTCACACAATGTAATACAACTTAAAAGGTTTCAGTCATACCTGTGACCACATCGGGTGATGCGGCAGCATCCTCGGATGTAACAGCATAAACTCGTCCTTGATGTAGCTGCTTCCTGGGCTTGGGACACTCCCTTGCCATATGCCCCGCTTGATTGCAGTTATAATATTTTGGACCTTCAGAATTTGGCTTTGGTTGTCGTTGAGTTACTGGGGTAGTCTTGGGTGCAGCAGTAAAGCCTTGAGCATGGAAGGGTTTAAATGTCTTGTTATTCCCTCCGTTATGGGTATTTCCGACTGGCCTTTTCATACCTCTGTTCTGTGTGAAATAGCTCTCCTTCTGGCTTGATTCTATAACTCGAGCAATTTGCACAGCTTCATTATATATCTTCTTCTCCAAACCTAGATCATGCTCTTTGATGCTCCCTCTAAGCTCTGTGACAAACCTACATGTCTTAGTGTCTTCTTTTTGCATGCTGAGTGGTGCAAAGAAAAACAGCTCCTCATAACGCTGTTGGTATGCATCCACGGACATCTGTCCCTGATATAAACTCAGGAACTCCTTCTCCATAGAATCTTTGAAGCTTCAGGGAAAGTACTTCTCAAAGAAAGCTTCTTTATATATAGCCCAAGTCAATAGGGCGTGCTTGGTTAATAAGTAGGCCCTGGTCGATTTACACCAATGATGTGCATCACCTTTTAGCATGAAAGTGGCGCATAATACCTTCTCTTCTTCTGTAATAGTCATCATAAGAAAATTCCTCTCCATCTCGTCGATCTAATGTGCTGGCCATAAAGGATTGGACGGTTTACCATTAAACTCCTTGGGCTTCATCTTTAAGAATCGCTGAACCAGTCGGGAGTGGTCCATCTGATTTTGAGGGTATGCCCCAAACATAGGTTGTGGATACTGGTAATTAACCTAAACTGCTTCAGGACCTGGTACTGGAATCTGTGCAGCTGGTGGTTGAGGTGTTTAAGGTGCTGGGTGGTTACCCACCGGTGCTGCACTTGTTTGTCCAGTCTGCATTGGTGTAGCATGTGTTGTTTGAAGTATCATTCCCATTGCTGCTTGCATTTGAGCCTGTGCTCGTTGCATTTGCTGCAGCTGTTGTGTTAGGTTTATAACCACAGTTGTCAGCTCTGGTGGTGGAGGTGGCAAATTTGTAGGATTTGCCTGACCCTGGTTTACTGGTGGTGCAACCTGCGGATTACCCTGTGCATATATATTTTCTTGGCTGACTTCCTCCATGGGTGGTGGTGGTGGAACTGCGTTTTGACTCTGCCTGGTTACTTTACGCCCAGCCATATGTTTCTCTGAGATTGGTGGTGCCTGAAAATCATTAAAATACATGAGGCAATCATTTATACTTCATGTAGACACGTTAACCGATGTTATTTTCAAAATTTTCAGATCATTCTGTGAAAAATATAGGCTTTTTTTTATGCAGGGTCGATGGTGGGGGTCGATGGTATGTTCAACCCTCAGTATCCGACCCTGAGCAATCACTTTTTTTTCCCGAGAGCCGGGAGTCGAAGCGGGGGTCGATGGATGTCCGACCCCCAGGTGCAACCCCTGGTTTTCTGTCAGGTTCCCGAGAGCTGGGGGTCGATACGGGGGTCAATATGGGGGTCGATGGTCCTGGTTGAATTCTCCGACCCCCGGACCAAAAATCAGATTTTTAAGGTCCGATTTTCAGTTCATTTCCATTCTTCCTCCTCCGTGTCTACTCGTCTCTTTCCTCTGAGTTGCTACAATGCCAACTCCGCTACATTGGTCATTTTGGTTCCGTGTCTCGATGTCTACATCATTCCTATAGGTATGTATCGTACCTTTACATGTTTTTAGGTTTTCTTTTCTAAGTTTTTGCTCGTTTACCTTGTATTTTTCAAATTAAATTTTTTTCAACCGTAAAAATTTGATTTTTATTGGGGGCTTTTGTTATTGGTGACTCGAGGAACGAAAGCTGTCAAAAATATTTGGGTTTCATCGGTTGGTTATCGAGGAACTCAAATTTTGCTCTTTTTCCCTAATTTGTCAAAATTTTTGATTTCTCACAATTTCCTTAAATTGGATTCCATTAGTTTGGATTTCCTACTGTGTGAGTGTTGCAGGATATGTTAGAACCTACGTAAGTCCTCCTGCCCACGTGTATGGGTGAAAAGTGAGGCTTTTGGCCAACTTACGTCGTTATAATGTTTAAATTTCAGACTTTTCTACCCTGCTAACATATTATCTGTTTTTCTTTCTTATTGTAGATACTATGGCTCGTACCAAAGAACCCAGAGTCCGCGATCCTCTTCGTTTCTGTTCCAACAAAGCTTAGGCACAGTATGCCCACTACGCTCCCAAGAAAGTAGAGGGAGGTCGTAAGGTGAACTTGGCTGAGCTAGCCCTGTTCAATGTGGAGAGAGCATTTGGTGATATGGGATGGCTCCATGTCATTACTTATGATGCGTGCACCCATCCGGATTTGGTACGCCAGTTCTATTTTAACCTCTAGGTGGTGGGGGATTTCAATGATGTTGAGAGGGGTAATGAGCTGCGCATCATGAGCTACGTCAAGTGGGTTGACATCTCGTTTGATTATCGGCAGCTGGCCGACCTACTAAGCATTTCCTATGCTGGCCCCATGGTTTTCTGTGCCCCTGGAGAGCCCCAGTTCTTTCCTTTATATGAGGGCCGAGATCGACAGTCAGCTCATCCGACCTGATCGCTGTAGATGAGAGTGTGCTATCTACGTTCGGATCCATGGGTGTATTGCAAGATCATACAGCATAACCTGATACCGCAGAGTGGTCATTACGAGAGGGTCTCCCTGCTGACCCAGTATCTCCTATACTTTATATGCACTTGGCAGCCCGTCTGCCTTCCATACATCATTATGCGTACCATGATCATTGCTACGTTTCCTAGTCACACCGGCAACCTTCCTTACGGACGCATGTTCACTACCTTGCTTACCCGCCTGGGGGTTGATTTAGTGGATGAGAGGATTCAGGAGAAATCCTTCTCATCGCCTCTAGGTTGGTAGGCTATTTGCAAGATGGGCATGCAGGATGCTCAGGTCAGTGATGAGGAGAGGAACGCGATGGTGCGCCCTCGCACTAGCATAGAGATAGCTGACGCTGAGGTAGCTGCCGCCGCCGCTGGAGTTCATATGGAGCCTACTGGTGATGATGACCGTCTGTACATGGATGTGGACTCCATACCACCTCCTTCACCTACACATGCTGTTGGAGCTAGTACTTCTTATGCGGCTGGTCCTTCTCATGCGGCTGGTCTTTCACACCCACCTTCTGATATGATGGAGGTATTGCATGAGATTAGAGAGGCTCAGCGTAGATCTGATCTGAGGATGGGGGAGTTACTAGACGCTCAGCGTGTGAGAGTAGATGAGCTATTAGACGCCCAACGCATATCAGACACGTGGATGGGAGAGCTCATAGAGGCTCAGCGCCGGTCAGACATGCGTATGGAGGAGCTTTTTGGTGCTCAGCGCAGGACTGATCAGCGGGTTACTGATCTTACAGCTAGTCTTCAGGCGACCCAGACTCAGGTAGCCTGGTTGACTAGAGTCTACGCTGAGGATTATGACAGAGACCGTAAGGCACCGCCTCCTCCTTCACCTCCAGCTTCATGATTGTATTTATTTTCTTTCATTGTACTACAGAGTAGCTGTCTCAAACATCACTTGTGCTTACAGTGTGTTAATATTACAGTTTTTACTTTTATCTTATCTCAGTTCACAATTCATCGTGAAGGTATGCTAGTTTAGTGGACACGGCCTGAGATGCTCTGATACCAAGTTGTCACACCCCAATTCCGCATTATTCAGAATGGTGTGATGAACCACTAGCAAACCAACAGTTCAACCAGGATCTCGGACAGACGATATCTATTTTATCTAAACCTCATACATCCACATTCATAATCAGAATAAATACACAATAGCGGAAGTCTTATAGTAAAATGAACTGAGAATCTACTATGATATTAATATTTAAATAGCAAATTATGCTGTATCAACTAAGACATAAATAAATATCAAATACATGTCTTTACTAAATCCACATAATGAAAATAAAATCTAATCGAATACGCATGAGTTGCATTCGCAAGAAGAGTCATGCGTATCCACTTCATCTTCAACTTCCATCACCGCCATGTGCCTGTACACTGGAGCATTTACATAATCATTGACGGTAGTACCTGCATCATCAACTAAAAATATTCGACGTCGAGGGGTGAGCACACATCATGGCTCAGTGAGCAAACAATACAATACAACAATACATATGCATGCAGTCAATTCATATCTTTGGTCTGGTTTTAAGTTTGCAATGCGCAATAGAAAGGTTTAGGTGGTCAAAGATTAATGTTTATTGACCCCACCTCTATACACAGGGTGTGGAAGTTCGCCCAAAGGTTAACATTTATTGTCGTCCCCATCCACCCTACCATAACATTGTAGAACAAAGGCTAACGTTTATTGTTGTACAGTGTCATACCAACACGTAAGCCCCTGCTGGCGAGGGCTTGCAAACTGGGCTCGCAACTAACCAATCCTAATGCCAAACAGTGTATCCAAGGCCTCACCCCAGCATCCCTCATAACGTCCATAGAGAAAGAGCTAAGGCCCCCTGGTAGAGTCAGAGACTATAAGGACCGAGACTACCTCCCCTGATACTCTACGACGTAATAGTTCTGCTAAGGTAATGGCGATACGACGATGCTAATGCACAAGAATTGAGTTAGAGATATAGCTAAAGTGCTGAGACCTGCCAAAGGTTAACATTTATTGACGTTCCCATCACACCTCCCCTGATACTCGCTCGCATCAAGTACACCAACCATATACATACATTCACATGCCTATTCCTATCATCATCATCATGTTATAAACAATAAAGTAAATATGCATGAACAAATAATAGAAATATTGGATGACATGTTGTATGCACATTACAAACATATTCGTATAAAATCAGGCATAGCATTGGACTCAAGAAAATAAAAACAACTTATTATGAACCAATTAGTTTGTAGGTCTTGTTCCCTTACCTTTGCTTGTTTGTAGATCCTCTTTCAAGCCTTAAGAATTACTTTTATATCAATATTATATTGATAGAAGACCTAACAAAGTCGATAGAATTTAATTAGAATTTATTCTAATTTTTACAGCTTACTGTTAACTAGGGGTCGATTCCTAGGGTCGGAGTTATGATCGACCTTGGGTGCGACCACCCCTATTCTGGGCTTCCCGAACACTGGGGGTCGATGCTCAGGGTCTAGTAAGGTCGATTGGCCATCGACCCCCCATGCGACCCCCTGTGGGTTTTGTCGATTTTTTATTTCTTTAGCTCATTCTTCGTGTTTGGGGTCCTATGGCTTGCTCCTATAGTCCATTCCACACATGATCTATGGCCTAGAACCATGTTTCATTCACCTATATGGCTTTCATGATTTCCCCCATGGTTTTCCATAAAAACCAAACCATGGGTTGATGGTTTGGGTTTCTTCGAGATCATTCCCTCTTCATTATCTGCTTTAAGGTCTTTAGAAACTCATGGAAATAGTATCCATACCTGAGAAGATTACTCCTTCTCTGCAACTCTTCTCCTTTTGCTTTCTTATCTTCTTTCCTTCTCTTCTTCTTCTCTTCCTTCTTTTCTCTTTCTCTCAATTCAATTAGGGTTCTTAAAGGATTGAAAGAGACTTAGGGACGTCCTATTTATAGAGTAGAAACTCCTAAAATAAGTCCCATTGAGATTAGGAAGGAATCCCATTGAAAATAGGAAAGTTTCCTAATTTCAGTTATTACCGAGTACCGGGGGTCGATAGGGGGGGTCGGAGATCCCGTCGACCCCTGGTCCTTAAAATGTCTGACCCCCTATATAAAACTGGGGGTCTGACTTCTATACTGGGGGGGTCCGACCCTCCCTTGCTGGGTATGCGACCCTCCCCTTATTTAAGTGTTTTTGGTCAGTTCAATACCTGGGATCGTGATCTCCTTCACGCACTTGGTCCATTTGGCTCAACCATGATGGGTAGACCTGGTTCAAGGTTGTAAGACCGGGTTATTTTGATACGGGTCTTACACACACCCTCCCTGGAAATTTCCTGAGGGCATGTGGTCGGAGATGTGGGTCTCGTGGGGTCGGACATCATGCGACACTACGTGTGACCACATGTGTCATGGTCGACCTTTCACTCTTAAGTTCATTCTTTCTTATTTGAATCCTTTGGCTTATCTTCATGGTCCTTACTATGATTGTTCTATGGCTCAAAACTACAATTTTATACACTACTCATTGTCCACAATGATTTCCTCCATGGATTCTCTTGGAATTTATCCATAGATGGATGATTTGGGTTTCTCCTAATCCTATCTTCTTCATGAGCTATTCTAGGCTCTTAAATAAATCATGGAAATTAGGTTCATACCTTAGGTTTGCTGAGATTCAGAGTTTTCTCTGAACTTTCCTCTTCCTTGATCTTCTTTTTTAATTCTCCTTCTCTTCCTTCTCTTATCTTTCTCTCACTTTCAATTGGAGTTCTAAAAGGATGAAAGAGGCTAAGGGACGTCCTATTTATAGAGGAAAACCCTCAATAATAAGCCCCAATGAGTTTAGGAAAGAACCCCCTTCGGATTAGGAAGGTTTTCTAAATTTGGTTTCTGGTTCTTTCTATGGGGTCGGAGGTGGGGTCGCAGAATCCGTGACCCTATGTTTTTAAAATGTGCAGCCCCACGACCAAAAATCATGGGTTGGACTCTTTTGAGGTGGGGTCGGTGACACCTGTTTAGGCATGCGACCACATACTCATATTTGACTATTTTGGATTAAATTTCATACCTGTTCTTGTGGTTTCTTTACGCACTTGGTCCACTTGGCTCGGCCATGATAGGTAGACCTGGTACAAGGTGGTAAGACCGGTTAGTTCGATACGGGTCTTACACCTAGGTGTTGCAGTTTTATTTGTGACGTGGCAAATTTCCTCAACAGTATACTCTTCTAGCTTTCAATAAGGGAACTAAACCTCTGGATGTATATGTTTTCTCTATTTTATTACGCTCTGTAATGGTGTGAGATTGATAACATGCTCTTGTGTGATAACATGCTATCCAATATACTATTTTGTGTGAACATGCATATGCATCCTTACGTTTGGGATGAACAAGTGAAATGGGACGTTCGTGACCCCATGAATTCAACTGATCCATGTTTGATTCAGATGTCTGGTTAAGTCAGTAAGGAGGAAGGTGGGTGGAATGGGACGCTTGCACCACTTTTTACTGGCGCTGCTTTGCATTGACCATATGTAACTTAGCCAACTCACGATGTCATAAGTGGGGACTAGATGGGGTCAGATGCTTGGTGACATTATGCACCAGTAATATGGCTAATTAAGTGGACATGGCTAGTTGAACATTAATAAATCATATAATTGCATCCCTAGCCATTAGGGGTTATGTAATGGCATGGGTTCAATAAAAAGGTGATATGAACATAGCTGTGATGCTCCCCATACTCGATGTAGTGTGGATGGGTGGGCGAGTCAACTAGTGGGATTATCATCTCCTCAAGTGCCACAAGGTGGTCTTGGGATGAGTTGCGATAATGCGGTCCAAAACAACAAAGCCATATTTGAGGGATGTTACTATATACCGAGTGAGGCGATATTCATTCTTTGTGAGTGACTAGTGCAGTTGGAGACTACGTATGTGGGTTATCTTAAGCTCGCACTTATAGTTATCATACCTGACCATAGTTGATAGTTGCATGCATTTGCTTGTTGCACGTTTATTTTTCTTGCTAAGCTCGATGGTTGAGCTTACCCATGTGCACACAACTATTTTTAGATCTTGCAGGTTCTTCGTTCGTTGCTCCAGGTAACTTTTCATGGGCTTAGGCTATGCCTATGATTTCTTTATCTCTTGGATTGTTGGGATTTATTTATTTGGGATACGTTATCCTGATAAAGTTAATAAAATGTTATTTTACTTATTTAGATATGGATAATTGGTTATTGAACTTTTCAGATGTCAACCAGATATTTTGGTATTTAATGATAAGACTTCCACTATATAATGTCTCTCTTATTTTGATAGAATATGGTAAATTGAGATGTTTAAATTACTTTGATAATTTGGTGGAATTTATTATTGGGGGTTGATATGTGGAATATCGTGATATGTGATCCTAAAAGGGGATTTCTTGTGCCCTAGTAGGATAGAGAGATCCCATTGCATTTCATAGTACTAATACATCAGGAACAGGGTGTGACAAGGTATTCCCAGTTTCTCGGCTAATGGGAGCAACACGAAAAACTGGGTCAAACCCAAGTCGAAGAGTACTGAAGTCGAAAAATTGGATATACATACATACATACATACATATATATATATATATATATATATATAGGGTACCTATTGGTACGCAGCATATTAACTTCGACAATAATTCAGGAATATTCTCAATTTATGCATAAACAGTTTAACTACTGTGGAAGAGAATACCTGTGACCATGCTGGTTGAGTTCTCAGCATCTTCTACCATTATAGCATTTAGACTTTGGGCTGTTGAAGTCCTTCCTTTTGAGGAAGGGGGTAGTTCCTGGAGATGTGTCCCTCTTGGTGATAGTTGTAGCACTTCACTGTGTCAGGTGCTAGGTCAACAAAAGCAAGGGCAGCAGCCTTCTTCTTAGGAACTTGAGCGGTTGCCTTCTTTGTAGCGGTGGTTTTGAACGGCTTCTTGGTGTTACGATTGTTTGTGAAGGTATTAGCTCTCTCGGTGCCCAAAGTCATCGATTTGTCCTTCCAATGAGCTTGGTATCCATTTCTTTGGCTGTCCTCTACTACCTTGGCCATTTGGACAACACTTACATAGGTAGTATGGCCTTGAGCCTTAACAATGGCTCGCACATCTCCCCTTAGGCCATCAGCAAGCCTCTTCGCCTTCAGTGCATTGGTACGCATCCTCAGCTTTGCAAAATAGTACAATCTATCAAAGTCTCTTTGGCAATCAGTGACCGACTTTTGTACATGGCTGAAAGTTAGATACTCTACCTCCTTCTGGTCCCTATAACTCTATGGAATGTAGTTGCCAAAGAAGGTTTCTTTAAAATTCTCCCATGAGATGTTACCATATTTGGCCTCTAGGATAGGCGGAGTAGATTCCTACCAATTATCAGGCTTGCCTTCAAACATGAAGGTGGCACAGAGTATTTTCTACTCATCGGTGCATGACATCCTGAGAGTCTTCTCGATTGTAGATGGCCGGGTAGAGGGGATCATTTTGCACACCTATAAACTTAGGAGGCTTCATCTTCTGGAAAGCTTCCACTATTCTTGCCATGGGTGTCAAGGTAGGTGGTAGTGCTACCAAAGGTATAACTGAAGCAATAGCAGCAAGCACTGGTGGTACTGGTGGGGGCACATGTGCTGTAGTTATTTGGTACTGGAGCAGGTATTTAATTGGTAGGTGGTGGTACTGGCACGTGAGCAGGTGCTAGTGCTGGAATAGTTGGAGCTGCCAAAACAGGAGTAATTTGAGGGGTTGCTTTCCCTATGAAACACAACTATAACTTCAATCATTAATTGCTGTTATTGGAGATTGAGGTCATGGGCAAAATTTTCCAATATTGCAACTGTCACACCCTAATTCTGGATTAACCAGAAGTGTGAATGAACCATCACATGAACCAATGGCTCATGCTAGGATCTCATAAGACCGTGCTGACAATCCCAACCAAACACATTTCATATCACAATTAGAGATAATAAAATAAATAATAAAAGTCTTTATTAATAGTGAACTAAGTATCTGATGTGGTAAATAAATACTAAACCAATTATCTCTAAGTAAACTCAAAACATAATAAAATATCTATTACAAGTTCCAAATCTCAAATAGAAAATTAAATTTAAGAGTAAACACACTGGAAGAACTTGCATGATGAATCATGTTCGTCCTCCACAGCTTGTACATCCATAGCCGCTATGTGTCCAAATAATGGCACGTTCATGTAATCCTCCACTGTGGTACCTGCATAATCAACTAAAATATACTGCACATAACATGGCTCAGTGAGAAAACAAACCAATGCACAAACAAATACATCCATTCAATTCCTATCTTTGATCTGGTATAAGCTTGTAATGTGCTATGGTAAGGATAGGCGGCCACCGTACCTCTATGCACGAGAGTATGAGCACATCCAACGGATCACACACTGATGTTGCCCCACATCACCCACAACAGAATAGAGATAGAGCTAGAGTTTATGGATCACACACTGCTAAACCCCCCTGATTTCCTACCCCATACTAGTATGTATGCCGCTTCTGGTGAAGGCTTACAAACTAGGTTTGTGGCTAACTAATCCTATATGTCATCAAAGGTTTGTATCTAAGCCTTTACCCCAGCATCCCTCAATATGCCCATGGAAATAGAGCAAGGGCTCACTAACCGAGCTTACAGCCACACACCATGTACACCTCCCCTGATACCCTACGACGTACTAGTTCGACTAAGGTAACGATGATATGACAATGTCAATGCGAAGAACATAATAGAGATAGGGCTAGAATATCAAGATCATATATTTCCAGTACCCCACTTGATACTCTACCCAATCCGACACATCAACCACACACACAAGCACATGCATATTTCTATCATCACCATCATCATATCAAATAAGAGAAATAATAAAATATACATGAACAGATATATAATAAATATTGGATGACATGTGAGACGCACAAACGATCATACAAACATGGCATCATATCAGTTTGATAGAATAGTAAAGGTAGTTTGTTGTTAGCCTATTAGTTTAAGTTTTGTTCCCTCACCTGTTAATGATATTTTCTCCTCTTCCAAGCTTTGCAAGTTACCTTGAATTAGTTAGAAACCTAAACAATTTATAAATTTAAATTAGGGTTTGGTTACATTAAGTTACAGCAGTCGAAATCCAAAACTATCTTTTAATTGTTGATTGGTCAACACTATGGTCTCCATTATATGTCGACCAGACATTGTATGGTTGACTATGTGGTTGTGCATTAGTCAACCACACAAGCAACCACACAAACCCGGGGCACATCCCGAGAGTCTATGGTTTACTCATTGGTCGCACCATAGTCGACAAGTGTAGCAACCACACAACCTTCAAGTTAGGTTTCAGGGTCGACTTCAATTTGATCCTTTGGCTCAACATTGGCGCTCAGCCTAAGATCATTTTATAGCCTTTAATCATTGGTTTCAATTAAAAGCTAACCCTAACCTATTGTCCATGATTTCCTCTAGATTACTTGGAAGATCTCATGATCTTAGCCACAATGTTGGGTTCATCTCACCAACACCATGATGGGAGATTTATTCTAATCAACCTAACATCTATAGAGATAAGTTTCTTACCTTTGGTTCCTTGCTATAGAGAGATGGAAACAATCGACAAGCTTCTCTGCAAAATCCTTCTCCAAGCCTTCTTCTCTAAGTCTCCTTCACCTTCTTCTCCTCTCTTTCTCTCAATTATAGGGTTTAAGATTGATCCCAAAGAGTGGGAGAAGGTAATGGGAAATCCCCTATATACAGAGTAAATGTCCATATAGTGTCCTCTCACAAATAGGAAAGAGTCCTTCTTAATTATGGAATGTTTCCTACACAGAGCCAAATCTGGGATTGATCAGTTGACTCTATGGTCGCAGAATCCCTCGACCACACAATCCAAAATAATTGATCGATCAACTTGTTAGTTTACTTGTTTGAATGGTCTGATTATTAAGTTGATTGGTTGACCACACAACTAAATTTGACTATTTTTTGCTTACCTGGTCTTGTAGTTCCATCATACTGTTGGTTCACTCGAGCCGGTTATGATGGGAAGACCTAACACAACATGATTTAACTTGGTTAGTGGAGTACATGCCTTATAATAGTAACATCCATTGCCATTATCACCAGTGGTGGTGGCAATGCTATAGCTATTGGCTCATTGTTTACCTCAGGTCGAGGTATTGGTTCTTGTGTTACCCCCTCTGGCGGGGCATTGCTCTCTACGTTATTAGGATCACACCATCTTCTTCTGGTATTAGGAGCCATGAGTAGGAAACTTTGCTCAGACCTGAAAATTTTTAAATGGTCAATCAACTCACGAATATGAATGTTCTAATTTACATCATGCAATGTGAATGTCATGCTTAAAGCTCAAATTAAAATTTTCAAATGCATTACCGATGAATCAAAACATTTGACACGAGTGAAAGACTGACAAAAAGGGACTTGCACAACACATGATCGATTGAACCTTTGACCAGGTGAGGGGTATGCGGCTGATGTCCGACCATACGTCGCCTTCTTGATTTAAAAAGAGGCGCGACATTTTTTCTTCTCATTTTTCTTGGTGCAGAGCTAAGGTGCGATGGAAAGAAGGTGGACACCATCCCAATCTCACTCTTGGAGACTTTCTTGTTGACTTCTTGCTTCAATCCTCCTCGTTGTCATCTCCACACCTCGACATGGTAAGTTCCTCATATCGATTCCTATTTTTCTTTAACCTAGGTTAGGTTTTTATCGATTTTTTATGATTTTCCCCATGTAATGTCTTAAAATGATGGGGCTTTGCTATTCTAACATGTTAGGGAGTGTCTTTCATGTTTTCTCCCTTATTTAGACTTCATTTCATTGATTTGAATGCTTGTCCAAATCTAAAATCAAGATTTTTCCCTTTTTCTCCTAAAATCGAATTTGGGTTATGCTTGAGTTTCATTTTCTTTTACTCTACTAGTGCTTAAAACACTCCTTGAGATCTGCAATGATGATTAGAGTGTATTGGAAATCCTTGAACAGATTGCTTATGGTAATATGCATGTTTTCTCCATTTTAGCTATTGTCTATTTCTGAATTTCGATACCGAAATGTGTTCCCATGATATGCACTATTTCCTTCATCTCCTTGGTACATTATATTTCTCATTATATTCAAATGTTCACCCACTAAGAATGAATCATATCCTTCTTGGGTAGGTTTTCGTTGTTTGATCAGTTGCTCATTTATTATTGTTGCCCAAGACATTCATGGATCTTCTGGGGTAGAGTCATTTGCTGTAGGGGTAGTTAGATAGTCAGGACACCCTCCTCCTTCATATGACCCATTCTACTTTTGATCAATTGAGGCAGCTACAGCTTGGCTTGCATTGAACATAGATCAGTAGAGCCAGGCCGTTTCATCATCCTTGATGAGTTGGATAGATTCGACGTCCATCGGGCTTTTACAGACATGGGTTGGTTGCATGTATTGGGTTATAGCATGCCTACATGGGTTAACATGGTTCCTTACTTCAACTGTAACTTACAGGTGAACAGAGGCATAAAAGAGTCAACAGATGGTTCCATTTTGTACATTTCCAACCGGGTTAGGGGCTGAGATATTGTTTTTACCATTACTCAGTTGGCATGGAGTTTAGAGACTTTATTCTGAGGGAGAGATGGTATACATGCAGCCAAAAATCCCAATAGTGGATGAGTAGGAGCTTGCAGAGATACGCAAGCAGATGATGTTGGGTCCAGAGTTACGTGAGAGCAACTGTCGTCTGGTGCCCAGGGTTTACAATTGCATTACCCAACATAACATAGTGCCCAGGGGAGGACACATGGATGCGATTGTGCATTTTTACAAGTTCATGGCTTATTGCATCACTATACGGCATCAGATTTTCCTTCCATACCTAATCATGAAGACCATGATCACTTCGGCATTGTATACTTGGACTGGTAGTCTCCCCTATAGTTGGTTGCTCACCTAGTTGTTCTTCAACAAGGGGTTTAACCTAGCTGTGGAGCATGACGAGGAGATTGGTGTTCATACTAACTTTGGTTGGGATATGCTACATAAGCTTAGGGTTCAGGATATAGTACTTAGCGATGATGAGCTCGAGCGGCATCCTCTACCATGACCAGTACGTAGACTTTAGCCAGTCAGGAGAGTACGACGCAGGGTGATTGTATCTTCTTTTTCTTCAGAGAGTGAGCTAGTAGCACCTAGTGGCAGTAGGGGCTCATCTCTTATCCATGTAGATTCTGGAAAGGATGCTCCATCTGGGCTAGTTACTGAGGATGTGGCTGATTCTGCTGATGAGCAAGAGGGTTCATCACATTCTAGAGGTGGTGATGATAAGATATCAACAGCAATGGCTCCTTAGGCTGGGGTTTCCGAGATAGCTGAGCTGTTGGATCTATTGGTGATGCTGGCTCCATAGTGACTGCTCTAGATGATTACCAGTGGGCACGTCAGACTAGTAAGTCAATAGTGTAGAGAAACGAGTGGTATCACTTGAGCGTAGTTTCATCAAGTTTCAGGATATGCTGGAGGCTGTTAGGCAGGAGACCACTATTCTATGTACTGCACTGGCTAATGAGGGTTTAATTGTGCCTCTTCTTGATGAAGTTGTAGTTGCGGCAATAGCCAGGCATGAGAGTACTAGTCAGTGGTGTCTTCGATCAGTGGCGAGAGTTTTGGGCACCTATTATGTAGGCAATCCTAATTGCCACAATGATCGCGGTTCTCAGTAGGGAGATTCTTAGAGTTTACCGTTCATACCTCTTGTTATTGCTCACCAGATATTTTTATACATTTTTTTTTATTTGATATTGATGGGTAAGAATTTAGTACTTTACTCTTACTATTGGTACACTAGATTTTTTTTTCCAATATGTCTAGATACATTATGCTCTTGTTGTGTTACCATGACTCGTCTTATTTCTTGTAGTTTGTTCATGGTTCTTACCCCCCATATCATAAGTGTTTTATGCTTCCTAATTTAACTTACTATACTATGGTGTGTATGGATGTTAAGGTTTAAGAGTAGACATGGCACATTTGTGCTTTGATATGAACTTTTGTCACACCCCGTTCCCGACGTATCGGCACTATGGAATGTAATGAGATCTCTACAACCTATTGGGGCATTGGAAATCCCCTTCCAAGATTATGGAATGTGGTACACCAACCATTAAATCATACCATCACAGTAAATAACAAATAAATCAATCACCACATGAATAATAAAGAGATTATAGATCAGGAGTATAGCAAAAGACTTAATAATCAAACCATAGTAGCTAAAATTCAAATGATAAATTATAAATAATCCCAAACCCATTGTAAGGTAAATAAATAAAATATTTAAATACTTAAATACTGAAATTTAATTATTCTCATGGGCAACACGCCCCTAAATCAAATAACTTAAAATCAAATAAAAATGTTTATCAAATGATCAATGTGTTTATCCATAAAGACATTTATCACACTCGCACATTGAATCTTGAACGTCGCACTTCCAAAGAATGAATACCGCCTCACTCAACGTACAGTAATATCCCCCAAATATTGGTTCGTTGTTTTGGTCCTTACATGATCGCAACTCATCCCAACTTCACATTGTGTCAGGCACTTGAGGAGGTGATAATCCCATTAGTCGACTGACCCTCCCATCCACACTACGTTAGACATGGAGAGCATCGCAGCTATGTTCATACCACCGTTTATTGAATCCATGCCACTACATAACCCCCTAATGGCTAGGGGTACAGTTATACGGGTATTTAAGTTCAACTAATCATGTCCACCTAATTAACCATATTACTGGACCATAATTGTCACACTCCAATTCCGCACTGTTCAGAATGGTGTGATGAACCGCTAACAAACCAACGGTTCAACCATGATCTCGAGTAAGCTATATTCGTGTTATCTAAACCCCATACATCCACAGTCATAATTAGAGTAAATACACAATAGCGGAAGTCTTATAATAAAAGGAACTGAGAATCTATGTGATATTAAAATTTAAATAACAAATTATTCTGTATCAACTGAGACATAATTAATTAAATACCAAATATATGTCTATAATAAATCCAAATAAATAAACCAAAATCTAATTGAATACACATGAGTTGCACTCGCAAGTGACGTCATGTGTATCCACTTCATCTTCCACTTCCATCGCCGCTACATTTTCGTACGCTGGAGCATTTAAATAGTCTTCAACGGTATAACCTGCATCATCAACTAAAAATATTCGACGTCGAGGGGTGAGCACACATCATGGCTTAGTGAGCAAACAAAACAATGCAACAATACATATGCATGCAATCAATTTATATCTTTGGTTTGGTTTATAGTTTGCAATTTCACAATAGAAAGGTTGGGTGGTAAAAGGTTATCGTTTATTGACCCCGCCTCAATACACAGGGTGTGGAAGTCCGCCCGAAGGTTAACATTTATTGTCGTCCCCATCCACCCTAATCATGATCATTATATAATAAATGTTAACGTTTATTGTTATATAGTGCCATACCAACACGTAAACCCCTGTTGGCGAGGGCTTGCAAACTGGGCTCGCAACTAACCAATCCTAATGCCAAATAGTGTATCCAAGGCCTCACCCCAGCATCCCTCAGAATGTCCATAGAGATAGAGCTAAGCCCCTCCGGTAGAGTCAGAGACTACAAGGACCGAGACCACCTCCCCTGATACTCTACGACATAATAGTTCTGCTAAAGTAATGGCGATACGACAATGCTAATGCACAAGACTTGAGTTGGAGATAGAGTTAAACTGTTGAGACCCGCCAAAGGTTAACGTTTATTGACGTTCTCATCACACCTCCCCTGATACTCGCTCGCATCAAGTACACCAACCACACACATACAATCACATGCCTATTCCTATCAACATCATCATCATCATGTTATAAACAACAAAGTAAATATGCATGAATAAATAATAGAAATATTGGATGACATGTTGTATGCACATTACAAACATATTCGCATAGAATCAAGCATGGCATTGGACTCAAGAAAAGATAAAACCGTTTGTTATTAACCAATTAGTTTTGAGTTCCGTTTCCTCACCTTAGCTTGCTAATTGATACTTTTACAAGCTTTAAAATCACCTTTATATTGTTATTGTATGGATAGAAGACCTAACAAAGTCGACATAATTTAATTAGAATTAATTCTGAATTTAAAACCATTCTGTTAACTGAGAGTCGGAGGTAGGGTCGGAGTCCTGATCGACCCTGAGTGCGACCCTCCCCAAAATCTGAACTTCCCGAACACTGAGGGTCGATACTCAAGATCGCCTAGGGTCGGATGGTCATCGACCCTCGGTGTGACCCTCGGTGTACTTTGGTCAATTTTCCTCTTTTTAGTTCATTCTTCGTGCTTGGGATCCTATGGCTTGCTCCTACATTTCAATCAACATTCATTCCATGATCTAGAACCATGAATCATCCACCTAAATAGCTTTCATACATTCTCCTATGGTTCTCCATGAAACCTAACCATGGGTTTATGGTTTGGGTTTCTCCGAGATCACACACTCATCAATATATATCCTAAGGTCTGTAGAAACTCATGGAATTAGTATCCATACCTGAGAAGAACACTCCTTCTCTGCAACACTTCTCTTTTGGCTAAATTCTCTTCCTTGCTTTTCTTCTTCTTCTTTTCCTTCTCTTCTCTTTCTCTCAATTCAATTAGGGTTGTGAAAGGAGTGAAAGAGGCTTAGGGACGTCCATTAAATAGAGTAGGAACATCCTAAAATAAGTCCCTTTGAGATTAGGAAAGAATCCCAATCGAAAATTAGGAAATTTCCTAATTTTAGTTTCGACAGAAACTGAGGGTCGATGGGAGGGTCGATGATCCTGTCAAGCCTAGGTTTCTAAGTTGTCCGACCCTCCCTTCAAAACTGAGGGTTTGACTTTCTGTTTTGGGGGGTCCGACCCTCCTTGGCTGGGTATGCGACCCTCCCCTTAAATTAAGTGTTTTTGGGTCGATTTGATACCTGGGATCTCGATCTCCTTCACGCCCTTGGTCCATTTGACTCGACCATTATGGGTAAACCTGGTTCAAGGTGGTAAGACCAAGTTAGATTGACACGGGTCTTACAACTCCCCCCTACTTATAAAAATTTTGTCCTCAAAATTGTACGTACCTTCATCATCAAATAAGTGAGGGTATTGCTTTCGCATAAAATTTTTTTCTTCCCATGTAATTTCTTCCATGTCTCTACTTTTCCATGTGACCTTAACATAATAGATATCTCGGTTGCGTAGATGCTGAACCTTTCGACTAGTGATTTCAGTTGGTGTTACTTCAAATGTCAAATCATCAGTCAAATCTGGTAAATCTACTGTTAAGACATGCGTTGGATCCTTGACATACTTCTTCAATAGGGAAATGTGAAATACTTCATGCACACTTGACATAGACGGTGGTAGTGCTAACTGATAAGCCACTTTACCACACTTAGCTAGAATTTCATACGGCCCGACATATCTTGGACTTAGTTTCCCCTTCTGTCCGAACCTTTTCAATCCTCGCATAGGCGATACCTTCAAAAATACTTTATCACCTACAGCGAACTCCAGATCTCTGTGTCGAGTATCTGCATATTGCTTCTCACAGTTCTGAGCCGTTCTCACTCTTTCCTTGATAATGTCGACCACTCGACAAGTCTCTTCAACAAATTTCGGTCCAACAATACTACGTTCTCCAACTTCATTCCAAAATAAAGGAGTTCGACACTTTCTGCCATACAGTGCTTCATAAGGTGACATCTGTATAGTAGCCTGATAGCTATTGTTCTACGCGAACTCGATCAATGGTAACTTTTCATCCCATGATCCTTTGAATTCAATTACACATGCTCGTAGCATATCTTCTAGAATCTGAATTGTACGCTCTGACTGTCCGTCTGTCTATGGGTGGAATGCGGTACTGAACTTCAAGGTTGTACCCATAGCCTTTTCCAATCCTTCCCAAAACATGGAAGTAAATCGTGGATCTCTATCGGATACAATGCTCTCTGGTACACCGTGTAATCGAACGATATTATCCACATACAGCTTTGCTAACCTTTATAGTGTATACTGAGGTTGTATAGGTATGAAGCGAGCTGTTTTTGTCAGACGATCTACAATCACCCAAACTGCGTCAACTACTCGAGGAGTCAGTGGTAGTCCCATGACGAAGTCCATAGTGATGCAGTCCCATTTCCATGCTGGTTCCGGTAATGGCTGTAACAGTCCTGCGGGTCTTTGTCGTTCCCCCTTTACTTTCTGACAATTTAGGCATTGAGACACGAACTTGGCAACATCTTCTTTCATTCCTCTCCACCAATATAGTTTCTTTAGATCATGATATATTTTTGTACATCCAGGATGTATCGAATAGATGGTGGTATGGGCTTCTTTCATCAGTCGGTGTCTAATGTCCATACTTTCTGTTTCAGGTACACATATTCTTCCTTTGTATTTCAGTACCCTCTCTTCGTCCAGGGTGAATTCAGGATTAGTCCTACCTTTCTCGATATCTTCTTGTACTGTTCTCAGATAAGGATCTGATTTAATAGCTGTCTTCACTTCATCCATTATATCCGGTATAATCTTCAAAGCGGCAAACATATTTGAAAACCGATGAATGAACCCTTGGTTGGTTGATTCATCCGTTGCGTCTATCACATATTGCTCATTGCTGAGATTGAATACCATTCCGGTAGTACACATTGCTGCAGTTGTGCTAACCTCTCCTTGCGATTTTATCATTGCCTTTCTGCTTAACGCATCCGCTACTTCGTTCACTTTTCCCGGATGATACTGGATATCACAATCATAGTCTTTCAATAGTTTCAGCCATCTTCTTTGTCTCATATTCAACTCCTTCTGATTAAATAAATAAGTAAGACTCTTATGGTCCGACTTAATCTAAAATTTCTCTCCGTATAGATAATGTCTCCATATCTTGACAGCATGTACTACTGCCGCTAACTCCAAATCATGAGTGGGGTAATTTTTCTCATGTATCTTCAACTGTCTCGAGGCATAAGCAATTACTTGTTCTCCTTGCATAAGCACACATCCTAATCCCAGTCCTGACGCATCAGTGTATAGGGTAAACGGCTGTCCGAGAACAGGAATAGTCAAAATCAGAGCGGATATCAATCTGGTCTTCAAAGTTTGGAATCTCTTCTCACATTTATCCGTCCACACAAACTTTTCACCTTTCTTAGTCAGACTGGTGAGAGGTACGGCAATCCGGGAATAGTTTTCCACAAATCTCCGATAATAACCAGCGAGACCCAGAAAACTTTTAATTTCTGCAACGCTCTTTGGTGCTTCCCACTTTACAATAGCCTTGATCTTGCTGGGGTCCACTTTAATTCCTTCAGCGGATACTACATGGCCTAGGTAGGCGACTTCACTTAGCCAAAACTCACACTTTGAAAATTTGGCATATAACTTCTCTTTCCTTAAACGTTGTAGGGCGGTGTTTAGGATCTTGATATGGGTTTCTTCGTCCTTGGAGTATACCAATATATCATCAATAAATACTATAACTGATGTATCCAACATATCATGGAAGACCCGGTTCATAGGCTCCATAAAAGTTGGTGGTGCGTTTGTTAATCCAAAAGACATGACCAAGAACTCATAATGTCCATATCTGGTCCTGAAAGCTGTCTTAGGAATATCACCCTCTTTAATCTTCAGTTAATGATAGCCCGATCGAAGATCGATCTTAGAAAATACCTTTGCTCCTTGCAACTGATCGAACAAGTCATCGATCCGAGGTAGTGGATATCGATTCTTGATTGTCAGTTTATTTAACTCCCGATAATCAATGCATAATCGAACGCTACCGTCCTTCTTCTTTACGAATAATACCGGTGCTCCCCATGGTGATATACTGGGTCGAATATAACCCTTGTCCAGCAGTTCCTGTAGTTGCACTTTCAGTTCTTTCAGTTCAGTAGGAGCCATTCTGTAAGGTGCTTTTGGTACTGGTGCGGCTCCAAGTACAAGATCTATCACAAACTCTGTGGCTCGGTCGGGTGGTAATCCTGGTACTTCTTCTGGAAATACGTCGGGATAGTCCCACATGACATCAATATCTTCCATTCATGGTGCTTCCTTGGTTAGGTCGACCACTGATACTAAATACCCGACTGCCCCTTTCTCAAGGCACTTCTTAGCCTTTAGTGCTGAGAGTATGAGCTTGCGTCTACGGGGAAGTTTGGTTCCCGTAAAACTGAATTCTACTCCTTCTTTTCTTTAAATGTTAGCTTCTTTTCGACGCATAATAGGTTTGCAGAATGCCGAGCTAACCAGTCCATTCCCAAGATGACATCAAATTCTGCCATCTCAAGTTGTATCAAGGTTGCATCTAAGGTTTTCTCGCCAATGAAAACTGGACATGGTCCATAACCTTTCTCTAATTCCACTTCTAACCCCATCGGTGACCGTACAAGTAATTTGTAATCTAATGTTTTGATGGGTAAATTTATCTTCTTTTCGAATGACACAGATATAAAGGAATGAGTAGCTCCTGATTCAAAGAGTACTCTGGTGGGTACACCATTTATCGGTACGATACCTGCGATTTATTTTACTTAGTCTACATGCTCATACAATGTAATTACAACTTTAAAAGGTTTCAGTCATACCTGTGATCACATCGGGTGATGTGGCAGCATCCTCGGATGTAACAGCATATACCCATCCCTGATGTAACTGCTTCTTGAGCCTAGGGCACTCCCTTGCCATATGTCCCGGTTGGTTGCAGTTATAACACATCGGGCTTTCAGAATTTGGCTTTGTCTGAGGTTGAGCTACTGGGATAGTCTTGGTTGCAGCAGTAAAATTTTGAGGGCGGAAAGGCTTATATGACCTGTTATTGCCTCCGTTGTATGAATTTCTAGCTGGCCTTTTTATACCCCTGTTCTATGTGAAATAACTCTCCTTTGACTCGATTCTATGACTCGAGAAATTTGGACAGCTTCATTGTATACCTCTTTTCCAAGCCCAGAACGTGCTCTCTGATGCTTCCTCTCAGTCCCGTGACAAACCTATGGGTTTTTGTGTCTTCTTCCTGCATACTATGTGGTGCAAAGAAAAACAGCTCTTCATAACACTGTTGATATGCATCCATTGACATCTGTCCCTGATATAAGCTCAGGAACTTCTTTTACATAGAATCTCTGAAGCTTCGTGGAAAATACTTCTCAAAGAAAGCTTCTTTATATATAGCCCAAGTCAATAGGGCGTGCTTGGTCAATAAGTAAGCCCTAGCAGATTTCCACCAATGATGTGCGTCACCCCTTAGCATAAAGGTGGCACATAGTACTTTCTCTTCTTCGGTGATAGTCATCATAAGAAAATTTCTCTCCATCTCGTCTATCCAGTGTGCTGGCCATAAAGGATCAGACGGTTTGCCATGAAACTCCTTGGGCTTCATCTTCAAGAATCTCTGAACCAGTCGAGAGTGATCCAACAGATTTTGGGTGTATGCCCCAAACATAGGTGGTGGATACTGATAATTAACCTGAGCTACTTCCAGACCTGGTACTGGAATCTGTGCAGCAGGTTGTTGAGGTATTTGAGGTGCTGGGTGGTTACCCACCGGTGCTGCACTGGCTTGTCCCGTCTGCATGGGTGTAGCATGAGCAGCTTGGAACATGATTCCCATTGCAACTTGCATTTGAGCCTGCGCATGTTGCATCTGTTGGAGTTGTTGCGCCAAATTCATTACCACAGTTGCTAACTCCGGGGGTGGAGGTGGCAAGTTGGTAGGATTTGCCTGGTCTGGGTTCTCTGGTACATTCATATTTTCCTGACTGGTCTCCTCCACAGGTAGTGGTGGTGGAACTGCATTCCGACTCTGCCTGGTCACTCTTCGTCCAGACATATTTTTCTCTGATATTGGTGGTGCCTGGAAATCATCAAAAGGTGAGAAAGTCATGGCTCGTACCAAGGTACCCAGAGTTCGTGATCCGCTTCGCTTTCTCTCCAATGAAGCCGAGGCACAGTATGCCGACTATGCTCGTAAGAAAGTAGAGGGTGGTCGTATGGTGAACTTGGCTGAGCTAGCCTTGTTCAACGTAGAGAGAGCATTCGGTGACATGGGGTGGCTCCCTGTCATCACTTACGACGCGTGCACATGTCCGGATTTGGTGCGCCAGTTCTATTGTAATCTCCAGGTGGTGGGGAATTACAATGATGTCGAGAGGGGTCAAGAGTTGCGCATCACCAGCTACGTCAAAGGGGTGAATATCTCATTTGACTATCGGCAACTGACCGACCTACTGGGCATTCCATATGATGGCCCCATGGTTTATTGTGCGCCTTGAGAGCCCCAGTTTGTTTCCATGGAGATGAGGCCAGAGATCGACAATCAGCTGCTACGACCTGATCGCTGGCAGATGAGAGCTTGTTACCTGCGTCCAGCTCCATGGGTCTTCTGCAAGATTATCCAGCATAATCTGATTCCACAGAGTGGGCACTATGAGAGGGTTTCTCAGTTGACCCAGTTTCTGATATATAGTATCTGCACCAGACAGCCAGTCTGCCTTCCCTACATCATCATGCGGACCATGATTAGTGCTACATTGTCCGGTCATAGGGGTAATCTACCCTATGGACGTATGATTACTGTTCTACTGACTCGCCTGGGGGTTGACTTAGTAGATGAGAAGATTCAGGAGAAAACCTTCTCGTCGCCTCTAGATTGGGAGGCTATCTGCAAGATGGGTATGCGGGATGCCCAAGTCAGTGTTGAAGAGAGGAACGAGATGGTACGCCCTCACACTCGCATTGAGATGGCTGACGCTGAGGCCGCTGCTGCCGCTGCTAGAGCTCATGTGGATCTTGTCGATGATGACGATCGTATGTATATGGATGTCGACTCGATACCACCGCCTTCACCTATGCATGCGGCTGGAGTTGGTACTTCTTCTGCGGCGGATCCTGTACTTGAGACTGGTCCTTCTCATGTGGCCGGTCCTTCACGCCCACCTTCTGACCTGATGGAGATGTTGCAGGAGATCAGGGAGGCTCAACGCAGATCTGACCTGAGGATGGAGGAGTTACTAAACGCTCAGCGTGTGAGAGTGGATGAGCTGCTAGCCGCCCAGCGCATATCAGACACGCGGATGGGAGAGCTCATAGAGGTTCAGCGTGCGACTGATAAGAGGGTAGCCGATCTAACGACTAGTTTATAGACGACCCAGACTCAGATAGCCTGGTTGACTAGAGTCTATGCCGAGGACTACGATAGAGACCATGAGGCGCCGCCTCCTCCTTCACCTCCAGCTTCTTGATTGTATTTATTTTTCTTTGTACTACAGAGTAATTGTCCGAGTTGTGGACTGTACTCTGCTTTTGTTATGTATTAACGTCTATTTCTCTCTCATTGAATGTAAAATTGTTTCCCCTTTAATAGATGCATTATCCTCTTTTTAAATTTGGTCTCAACCATCAGTTGTTCTTATAATGTGTTAATATTACTGTTTTTACTTTTATCCTATCTCAGTTCACAATTGTCTTGAATGTATGTTAGTTCAGCGGACAAGGCCTGAGACACTTTGATATTAAGTTGTCACACCCCAATTCCACACTGTTCAGAATGGTGTGATGAACCGCTAACAAACCAACGGTTCAACTAGGATCTCGAGTAGGCTATATCCGTGTTATCTAAACCCCATACATCCACAGTCATAATCAGAGTAAATACACAATAGCGGAAGTCTTATAATAAAAGGAACTGAGAATCTATGTGATATTAAAATTTAAATAACAAATTATTCTGTATCAACCGAGACATAATTAATTAAATACCAAATACATGTCTTTAATAAATCCAAATAAATAAACCAAAATCTAATTGAATACACATGAGTTGCACTCGCAAGTGACGTCATGTGTATCCACTTCATCTTCTACTTCCATCGCCACTACATTCCCTGTACGCTGGAGCATTTAAATAGTCTTCAACAGTATAACCTGCATCATCAACTAAAAATATTCGACGTCGAGGGGTGAGCACACATTATGGCTCAGAGAGAAAACAAAACAATGCAACAATACATATGCATGCAATCAATTTATATCTTTGGTCTGGTTTATAGTTTGCAATGCGCAATAGAAAGGTTGGGTGGTCAAAGGTTAACGTTTATTGACCCCGCCTCTATACACAGGGTGTGGAAGTCCGCTCGAAGGTTAACGTTTATCGTCGTCCCCATCCACCCTAATCATGATCATTATATAACAAAGGTTAACGTTTATTGCTATATAGTGCCATACCAACACGTAAACCCCTGTTGGCGAGGGCTTACAAATTGGGCTCGCAACTAACCAATGCCAAACAGTGTATCCAAGGCCTCACCCCAGCATCCCTCAGAATGTCCATAGAGATAGAGCTAAGGCCCCCCGGTAGAGTCAGAGACTACAAGGACCGAGACCACCTCCCCTGATACTCTACGACATAATAGTTCTGCTAAAGTAATGGCGATACGACGATGCTAATGCACAAGACTTGAGTTGGAGATAGATCTAAAGTGCTGAGACCTGCCAAAGGTTAATGTTTATTGACGTTCTCATCACACCTCCCCTGATACTCGCTCGCATCAAGTACACCAACCACACACATACAATCACATGCCTATTCCTATCATCATCATCATCATCATGTTATAAACAACAAAGTAAATATGCATGAACAAATAATAGAAATATTGGATGACATGTTGTATGCACATTACAAACATATTTGCATAGAATCAAGCATGGCATTGGACTCAAGAAAAGAGAAAAATGTTTGTTATTAACCAATTAGTTTATAGTTCCGTTTTTTCACCTTAGCTTGCTAAGAGATACTTTTCCAAGCTTTATAATCAACTTTCTATCCATTTTCGTCATGCGAGTGCAACTCTTATGTTTTCGATTAGATTTTATTCAATTTATACAGACGATGTAATTGATTAAATATTTTATTTATCTCTTAGTATCTTTTTGGAGATAATTGAATACATAATTTATGTTATCATCTTTAGACTCTCAGTTCCTTTAATATATAAGATTTCCACTATTGTTTATTTGCTCTGGTTATGGTTATGGGAGTGTATGGTTTAAGCAAACGGACACAGCCTATTCAAGATCCTGGTTGAACCATTGGTTAATTAATGATTCATCACACCATTCTGAATAGTGTGGAATTGGGGTGTGACATATAGGTCTTCCCATCATAGCCGGATCGAGTGGACCAACCATGTGAAGAGACCACAAGACCAGGTAAGCAAATCAACCCAAAAATACTTAAGTTGGGCTGTATGGTCGACTACCTTAGCTGGTATGGTCGACCATATGGTGAAGGACAAAAGACCAATTGAAAACAGACATGTGGTCGACACCTGTGAGGGGTGTGGTCAATGGATTTTGCAACCACACCTATCGATCGCATGTTGTCAGATCAGACTCCAAGATTTGGAAACTTGGGGTGTGGTCGATGGATTTTGCAACCACACATATCGACAGCACTTTGCCATATCAGACTCTGAGATTTAGAAACTTTCTAAATCAAAGGGGATTTCTTTCCAAATTCTAGGAGGGCTCTATATGGAGAGTTTCTCTCTATATAGGGGATGTCCCTCTAAATTCTCTCACTCTTTTGGAACAACCTCTAACCTTAAACCTAAGAGAGAAAGAGAGAAGAAGAAAAGAAGAAGAAAGCTAAGAGAGAAGGTTTTGCCGAGAAGGTCCTAGTTCTCTACATCAAGCAAGATATGAACCTTGTCTTTATAAGCTTAGAACATGATTTCCATGGTAGATTGAGTTGTTGAATCAATGAAAGCTCTCAACCATGAGATTCCATAGGTAAATCTCGATGGAGACTCATGAAGAGTAGGTTAGGGTAATTGGATATGTGAAATTATGAATTGATGGCCCTAGATTGACTCTAGGATGAACTCTACTGATGAGCAGAGAAATCGACTCTTGAAGAACTCGGATTGAAAGAGTAACCTACCAGAAATTGTATGGTCACATGTTGTGGTAGCATGATATGCGACCACAGGGTCAACCAAAGCTATTCTGTAAGATGTCAGGAAACATAGGGTTGCATGCTATGGTCACATGATGCACGACCACACATAATGATCGCTTGACGTTTGGTCACACTAAACATGAGACCACAGGATCGTTTAGTCACCTATTAGTGGTTTTGGTTTTTTACTACTGTAACTTGGTATAATTGAACCCTAACATAAATCCATACATTTCCTATGTTCTCAATTTCTTCAAAGTGATTTCCAAGGGCTTGGAGGGAGATCAAACATTGTTTACAAGTGAGGAAACTAGACTTAAACTAAAAGGCTAATAATAAGTTACCCATTTTATTTATTTTTTGTTGTTGAATATGATGCCATGCCTTGTGTGATTGTTTGTGCAACTCACATGTCATCCAATACTTGTTATATATCTGCTCATACATATTTATTTCTGTTTATTTATAAAATGATGATGATGCTAGGGATAGACATGTATTTATGTGTAGTTAGTGTGTTGGATGCGAGTGGAGCATCAGGGGGAGGACATGGCACTATGGTTCATCCTGGCACAGACTCTATCTCTATCTCTGCTTAAGTCCTACCCACTAACATTGTCATATCACCGTTACCTTAGTAGAACTACTATGTTGTAGAGCATCAGGGGGAGGATGCGGTACTATTGTTCATCCTGACTGCCAGACTCTAGCTCTATCTCTCTGGTCATATTGATGGATGCTGACGTAAGGCCTTGGATAGATTTGGATGGCATTAGGATTGGTTAGCAGTGAGGCCAGTTTGCAAGCCCTTGCCAATAGGGACTTACGTATTGATATGGGTAGGGCATCAGGGGAAGTGTTGGTGGTGTGTGATCTAGATACTTTAGCCCTATCTCTATTCCATAGTGGGTGCATGTGGGACGATAATGGTGTTTGATCCATTTGGTAGATTTACACACTTATGTATAGAGGTGTAACGACCATCAATCTTTTCTATAGCACAGTTGTAAACTTAAAATCAGAGCAAAGATATGAATTGAATGCATGTATATGTTTGCGCATTGTTTTGTTTGCTTACGGAGCCATGATGTGTGCTCACCTTTTTTACGTTTAATATTTTTAGTTGGTGATGCAAGTCCTACTGTGGAAGATTATCTGATTGCGCCGACTCACGGACATGTGGTAGCTATGGACATGGAAGCTATGGAGGAAGCGCATGATCTGTCGTGTAAATGCAATGCATGTGTTTTTGATTAATTTAGCTATATTTGAATATTGGAATATGTAATGGAATAAGTTACGTTATGTCTTGAGTAATTTAGAGATAATTTGATTAAATTATTTATTTATCACTGTTAGACCTCAGTTTAATATTAATAAAGACTTCCACTATTTACTTATTGTGGAATGTGTTTGGTTTTACATGGTTGTTACGATCCTTACGAGATCCTGGTTTGAACCATTGGTTCTTATGATGGTTCATCACACTACTGGTTAGTCTAAAATTTAGGTGTGACAACTTGGTATCAGAGCCCTCAAGCTCTGCCCACTAAACCTGTATACTTCCACAAGAGTCATGAACTGAGTTAGTATAAAATTTAAAAGCTGTAATAAAAATACACTATAAGGCTCTTATTGTTTGAGACCTAAATTATGAAATAGAATAATGCATGTATGTAAATGAGAAAAAATATATATATGCCCAAAAAAAAGTAATAAGATGTACATCCTGAAATCAGAGTACGGTCTACAAGCCGGATAGTTACTCTGTAAATATGAAAAGGATAATTGTGTACATCAATGGGCAAAATATAGAGAGCTATCATGGAGCTAGAGGAGTAGGTGGAAGAGGTACCGCTCAGTCTAGATCATTATCCTCTGTGTACATTCTTGTGAGCCAGGCTACCTGTGCCTGGCCCACTAATCTACGAAACGCTAAGCGTTACGAATCTCAAGAAGTAACACGATCATTTCATCTGGTGGTGGGTGTGAGGGACTAGCTAAAGAGGTAGGCCGAGAAGGGCCAGCCCTAGTAAAATGCTTTGGTGAAGGAGAAATGTCATCTACATCCATGTACATGCGGTCATCATCATCATCACTCTCTACTACTGTTGCCTCTGCTACCACCATTGCTGTCTCCTCCGTATCTACTGCTACCACTCGAGTGAGAGGACATCTCATAGCATTCCTTTCCTCTTCACTGACTTGTACCTCTAGCATTCCCATCCTGCAGATGGCATCCCAATCGAGGTCAGCTGAAAAAGTGTCCTCGTAGATCCTCTCATCCTCTAGGTTCACTTGCAAGCGAGCGAGTAAAGTGGTGATCAAGCTCTTGTAGGGTAGGTTACCCCTCAAACTGAGAGTAATGGCTCTGTGCATAATCGGTATGATGATGTAGGGTGGTCATATGGGCTGCCTGGTGTAGATACAGTAGAGAAGATACTAGGTCAACTAAAAAACCATCTCGTAATGCCCACTATGAGGAATAAGATTATGCTAGATATTCTTGTAGTACACCCGAGGCTCAGGACAAAGATTGACTGCCTTCATTTTCCAGTGGTCATCTTGTAGAATCTGATTGCACAGCTCTGCACGCATCCTCTCTTATAATAACTTGGGCTCTTTAAGAGTGCAATAGACGAACTGACCAGTGCTTGAGATACCCAAAAGATCTACCAACTATTGGGTGTTGAAAGAAATAGGAACCCCTTTCACCCAACTAGTGATCCAGAGTTCTCTCCCACTGTCAATATCTTCTGGATCACCTTCTAACTTAAGGTTGCAATAAAAGTGCTTGACTAGCTCCGGATGGTACAACCCTCATATAGGATCACAGGAAGCCAGCCCATCTCATCAAACACCCTCTCTACATTAAATAGGGCTAAGTTTGGTAGGTTGACGCACCAACCACCCTCAACTTTCTTTTGATGGTACCATGGATACTGTGCCTTAGCTTTAGCATAAAGGAAGCAAGCCACATCATAAGGTCTGGGCATCTTAGTTCGGGCCATAATAACGCAAGAAGAAACAATCAAATTAAGTTAGAAAAGACAGGAAATTGGGCAGTATAACATTGTAAAATTGGTAAAAACCTCACTTTCCACCCAAACAATGGGGCAGGAGGACATACATGGGTCACAAGCCATCCTACAACGATAAATCAATACAGAATTACCACCAATTAAAATAAATTTGAAGAAATTTTGAAATTGGGAAAAATCCCCAATTTCTAGGTTAAAAGTTGGATTTTAAATCGTTTGACCAAACCAACTGATGAAACCCAAATTTTCTTGAGGGCTTTTGTCCGTTGAGTGCCCAATAGCAAGGCTTACCAATAAAAATCAAATTTTTATGATTAAATACATTTAATTTGATAAAGATCAGAAAATACAATGTAAACCTAGGTATGACAGCCTAATAGAAGGAAAAGAATGGAGAATGTACCTTGAAGATTGAATAGGAATTGTCGACCAAGGAAAAGTCACCCAAAGGTGCTGTCGACACTGTAGAATCTCAATGGTCGCAAGTTGAGTCAGAGCCCAGAAGAAGACAAAAGAAATGGGAAGAAAAAAAGGCTCGAAACAGGTTTAAAAGATGATTTTTAAATGTGCGGTCGCACAATTCCACCAAAAGAGTCGAACACATGAGAGGACCATACGATCAACCAGAGGGCCGAGGGGCTGTTGCCCGGATTCGTATGGTCACAGCTTGTAGTTGCATGTAATGCTATCGTACAATATCAGCCACACGAATATTTTTTTTCTGATGAATTGCTTGTTTGGATTCTATACTCTGAATTTGCTTCATTTATTGTGGGGCTAACATGATACCATTGTATTTTGCACTTGACTCACACATTTTGACTTTTCAAACTCCAGCATAGTTGAAAGTAAAAAATTGCTAGGCGTAGAGCAACCCAAAGGGGACATAACCCAAGCCCACCTCCACTACCACCTATGGAGCTAAATGCCAACGAAAACCAAGAGGGACAAGCTGGAAATACTGAGAACCAAACCGTTGCTCCACAAGGGGACAACAACCGGGCTAACCCCACATACTTACCACAACCACCAATCGATTTGTCTACGTTTGTGGTAAATTTGGCATGACAGGTGCAAAAGTCACATCAGATGCAGGCGAATATGCATGCCGCCATGGGAATTGCTTCCCCAGCTATGAATGCAATGCCAGCACCTACGGGTTAGGCCAGTCGAATACCAGGGGGTAGCAATACTGTAAGATCCCTACTTTCAAATTTCGAGGATGAAATTTTTTATAAGGGTGGTGGAGTTGTAAGACCCCCACGCCACAAACCCGGTCTAACCTTATATTTCGTGTCGTGACCCGTCTACATATGATGGTCGAGCCAAGTGGACCAAGTGTGTGAAAAAATCAAGACCCAATATGAAAATTTGCCCAAAAATAGTCATAATGAGGGTAGGGTCGCAGGTTTTAACAGGCAGGTCCGACCCTCCCATCGACCCTCACCATCGACCCTTAACCATGGGTCGCAGGGTCTATGAGTTGTCCGACCCACCCATCGATCCTCCCATCGACCCTCCGTATTCGGGAAAAACAGCACGAACCGAAAATTAGGAAACCTTCCTAATTTCGATTGGAACCTTTCCTAAACTCAATGGGACTTATTTTGGGAGGTTTTGCCCTATAAATAGGACGTCCGTAAGCCTCTTTCACTCCTTTTACAACCCTAATTGGATTGAGAGAAAGAGAAGAGAAGGAAGAGAAAAAGAGAAGGAAAACTTGAAGAAAAGGCTAAGGAAGAAGGGGAAATTCAGAGGAACTCTGAATCTCAGCAAATATAAGGTATGAATACATTCCCCATGATTTATTTAAGACTTTAGAATGGTTTATGAAGAGGATATGACTTAGAAGAAACCCAAATCATCCATCCATGGTTAGGTTTTCATGGAAAACCATGGAGATCATTAAAACCATGTAGGTGAATAAAGTATAGTTCTAAACCATAGAACATGTATAGAATGGATTGTGAAAGTAAGCCATAGGACCCAACCATAAAAGAGAGAACAAAATCTGATATTTTTAACTCAAACCATGGAGGGTCGCACCTAGGGTCGATGGCAGATCCGACCCTAGCATCGACCCTTAGTGTTCGGGAAGTTTAGATTAGGGGGAGGGTCGCACCGAGGGTCGATCATGACTCCGACCCTACCTCTGACCCTCAGTTAACAGAATGGTTTTTAAATTCTGAATAAATTCTAATTAAATTTTATCGGCTTGGTTAGGTCTTCTAGCAATATAATAACATTATAAAGGTGATTCTAAATCTTAGAAGAGCATCTATTAGAAAACTAAGGTGAGGGAACAAGACCTAAACTAATTGGTTAATAATAAACTATTTTACTTCTTGAGTCAAATGCCATATCGATTCTATGCATGTATGCTTGTATGTGCATTTAACAAGTCATCCAATATTTCAATTATTTGTTCATGCATATTTACTTTATTGTTTATAACATGATGATGATGATGATGATAGGAATAGGCATGTAAATGTTTGTGTTTGGCCAGTGTATATGGTTAGGGTAGGAATGGTATCAACCGGTACAACCATGACCGTTCTTCATGGGTAAATTGTGCTATGGTCTACTCAAGCCAAGTCCACTGATGTCGTCATATCGCCATTACCTTAGCAGAACTATTGCGACATAGGGCATCAAGGAGGGTCTCGGTCCTTGAGTCCTATACTCTACCGAGGGGCCTTAGCTCTATCTCTACGGGTGCTCTGAGGGATGCTGGGGTGAGGCCTTAGATACACTGTTTGGCATTAGGATTGGTTAGTTGCGAGACCAGTTTGCAACCCTAGCCAGCAGGGGTTTATTTGTTGGTATGGTATAAACCGGTACAGCCATGCCATTTTCATGCGGTGTATATTGTGCCATTTTGGGTGCTGTGGGTGACAGTGCAGGAGTCATTGGGCGTATCCACACACTTGTGTATAGAGGTGCGGCGGCCACCTATCCTTTCTATAGCACAGTTCAAACTTTAAACCGGATCAAAGTTATGAATTGATTGCATGCATATGTATTGTTGCATTGTTTTGTTTTCTCACTGAGCTCAAGTTGGAGAGTTGACCCTCGTGTGCACAATTCTTTTAGTTTCTTATGTTGCAGGTATTATGATTGAAGATTTTGTCTACTCGCCAACATATGAACGGGTGGAGGCTATGAATGAGCAAGATGTGGAGAACGAACATGGTTCGTTAAGCGAGCATTTCAATGGTGGATCTGTTTAGTGTTTAGTTTTCGTATTTGGATATTGTAATATGTATTAAGTTATGTTTTGATTACTTTAAAATAAATGGAATATTAATTATTTATCATGATTAGACCTCAGTTCATTATCTGTAAGACTTTCGCTATTTATTTTATTACCTCTGATTAATGTGGAATGTGTTTTGGTTTATCATATGTGGGATAGCCTATTGTGAGATCTTGGTTGAACCGTTGGTTTATTGATGGTTCATCACATCATTCTGGTTGGTCCAGAATTGGGGTGTGACAACTTGGTATTAGAGCTCTCGTAGGCCTTACCCATTAAACCTGAATACTTCCACTGCAGTCCATGAACTGAGTTAAGATAAATTAAAAGCTTTAATACAAACAAACCATAAGCACATGTGTTGGTTGAGACAGAACATAAAGAAGACAATAATGTACATATTAAAGGTGAAATCATATATATACACTCAAACATAAAGAGAAGACCAAAAATCATCCTAATAAACAAATAATATAGGGTATTATCTATAAATTGGGTAATTATCCGAGTATACAAAGGACATAGTACTGTAGAAAGAAGGGAGCTTATGTAAAGCAGAAAATTGAATACCAAGTTGGTACTCACAAGATGTGAAACTCGACATAGGGCAGAGGAAGAGGGAAAATGGCTAGTAATGCCAAAATCCTGTAGGGATAAAGGAAAAGATCTCGGGATGAATGCAACAAAAATAGGAGAACAATAGCTATACATTAAGAATAAGAGTTACTATAATAAGGTGAAGCTATACCGCTTGGTGACATGGAGACTCAGGGTGAGATCCACCACAAGCTGATCCATTACCCGATGAGCATTAAGAAGAGGTTGCAACTTGACCCCCACCACTATCAGGGTCGGGAATGGATAATGAAAACTCATCTGAGTTCATAATCAGATTAGAGCGAATCAAAGGAGGTGAACAACCAGACCACTCTAGCCAACCACCTGGACTACCAAATACCTGGGCTATGGTTGTAATAAACTTGGCCCAATAAAATACAAGAGCAATAACAGATGAGACCGACTATGCAAGTTGCTATCCAAATTGTCAATGCTACATCAACACCTCCGGGTCAAACCAAGTACGATACCAATTGGTAGCAACACTGTACCCCAATACCGGTTAGCTATAACACAGTGTCTACCATACAATAAGTCCCAGTAATGCACACCCCAGTGTAGAAGTTTGGTGCACAACAAGCAGTGTATCAAGGTGGTTAAGCTTATCAGCCACCGATGTATGGGATAGTTGCATCATGACAGAATGATCCGATAAGGATTGAAGAATGTCTTTTGAAGACGAAGCCTTAAACGTTTTTAGCAAAGGATCAAATCTATTGTGGCCATATATCTAGATAGGTTTATATAGGATGCGGTGCATTATTGAGTTACTCTTATGATTATAGAGGATGCACATACCAGATTTTAAATTCTCGTGTCTTGACAGGATACCTTCTTGATTTAACCTGTCAATTGGAGTTATAGATATTGTTTCTTTAGTATTAGTCCTGATTATACCAATCTTAGCCACTTTCATGATCGACCACATGAACAGAGATGTGAACTGAACGAATAGTTAAATGTTTAATCATGTTGAGCGTACATCTTTTCGATTTACACCTGATTTATTGAGGTATGCAATTTTTCTCCAGATTTATACCTCATTTACTGACGTATGAAAGCTTCTCCAGATTTACTCTTGTAGTACCTTGACCAATAGCATTATATAGTCGATAGAACCTGTAACCATGAGGTTAAGGGCTATAAAACCTCTATTTCCATGTATTTGGACCACCGTGTAACTTGACGATCTTTTAATGTCGATTGGATTACCACAAATTTACTCCTGATCTTTAAACCTAAGTTCACTAAATAAAGCAAGTGTTCTTTATCATACTGAATTTGAAAGAAGAAAATGAATTGTGTTGGATAAACATTCTGATTCTTAAATTTCTTGACATCCATTGATGAGATGTTTAGTGATAATGGAATTATTGGAAGAAAGATGATTGGATTCAGATTAAATACTATAGCCAATGAACTTCAGATGAAGTAATGGAGAATCTATTTTGAGATTGCTAAATGGATGGATATGAGTCATGCCTATAAAAGAGTGCATGAGCAAAAATGAGAACTATCAAGAGTAGCCAGTAAGGAAATAGGTAGCACTCAAGTGGAGTTAAAGAGGATTATATCGGTATGAATTTTGACAAGGTAGAAGATTCCTAAAGGCAAATTTAAGAATGGATACACGGATAAGTCATGGCATTAATAGTACTCGGTTTAATACAATGATAATTGAGTTATGCCCAATATTGAGTGATATGATTAAGAAAAGACCAAAAGACTTTGGCTGAATTAATAAATTTATAAGCATATACCCTAATGCTTATAGATAGACTTGGGATATGAAATAACAGTCACAAGATATTTTTCGAGGTATATGAAAGAGAGATCAGGTAGAACAACAAGGATAAAAGAAGTATAAGCTAATGAGTGCAATATGAGATTTTGACGATAGTCCTTGAAAAAAAAAATCATAAGAGATGAAGGAACTAGACAAGCTCTTAAGACCTTAATACTAGATTTTTCTAGTTCAAGCCCTTTTGGACTAAATGTTGTATTAGATGAGTGTTATGAACAATGTCCAAATCGTATGGATGGGTGAAATTGGACGCAACCTAATTAGACTTGAGATGGCAGACTTTGACGTCATCTTGGGGATAGACTGGTTGTCTCAACACTCTACAAAGTTGTTATGTGCATATAAGAGGTTATCATTCAAGAATAAAGATGGCATACAATTTGGTTTTATTGGAAGCCTATTGCCTAGGAAGCGGAAGCTGATCCTCTCTATGCTAAAGGCGAAGAGATGCTTTGAAGAGAAAGAAGTTGGATATATGGTAGCTTGTGGTATACGTTAACAAAGAAGCACCACAGATGACAGATATTGATGTGATGCACAAATTCCCTGATGTGTTTCCAGGAGACTTATCGGGTTATCACCTGATCGTGCGACCGAGTTTGTCATCGACTTGTTACCAAGGACGATACTTGTGTCAAAGGCACCATAGAGTAAGCTCCTATGGGGTTGAAGGAACTGAGACTCAACTACAAGAGTTATTAGACCAAGGTCCTAATCGGCTAAGTATTACATTACGGGGAACGCCAATGCAATTCGTGAAGAAGAAAGACAGTAGTGTCAGAATATGCATAAACTACCGGGAACTAAACAAGTTCAAGATCAAGAATCAATATCTACTACCTCCGATCGATGACTTGTTTAAATAGTTGCAAGGAGCAAAGGTATTTTCTAAGATTGATCTTCGATCAAGATAGCATCAGCTGAAGAATTTGGACAGAAATATCTCGAAGATAGCTTTTAAAATTGGGATTAGACATTATGAGATCGATTTTGACGTTTGGATTAACCAATGCCCTTACATCTTTTATGGAGCTGATGAACTGGGTGTTTCATGACATGTTGGACACGTCGGTCATAATTTTCATAGATGATATTTGGTTTATTCCAAGAATGAAGCGACTCATACAACGGATCTTAGAACAGCTTCACAACAGCTGAGAAGTAAAAAGCTTCATGTCAAGTCCAAGAAACATGAGACATGATAAAACAAAATGATCTTCCTAGATCACGTAGCATCATATAAAGGGATTAAAGTGGACCATATTTAGATAGAAGCAATTGTATGAAATATTGCGAAGATAAGAAGTTTCTTGGTTTTAGCTGATTATTACAGACGATGCTTGGAGGACCACCCTAAGATCGCAAAACCTCTTACCAAGCTAACTAGGAAGGGAGAGGAATTTATTTGAACCTACAAGTGTGAAGAATGTTTCCAGATTCTAAGGTAAGGTTGATATTAACTCCCATCTTGATCATTTCGGCATCAGGGAAACCTTTTACCCTATCCATTGGAGCTTTCAGATTGGATCTAGGATGCGGGTTGATGTAAGGTAAATAAGCGATTTCATATGCTTTAAGAAAACTAAAAGAGCATGAGAAGAGTACCCAACTCATGATTGGAGTAAATAGTTGTGATTTATGCAATCAAGACTTGGATACATAATTTTAACGGAGAGGAATTTTAGATTAGATCGGATTACAAGTGTTTTATTTATCTCTTCATTAGAAAGAGTTTAACATGAGGATAAGGAGATGGTTAAGAATACTTAAAGGATTAAGACTGTGATATTCAATGTCACCCGAGCAAGGCAAATGTAGTAGCTAAGGCCTTAAGCGAAAAGGGAATTATGAATGTTGCCTTATGTCTGCAGCAACAGATTCAGATTTGGAAAAGAGTAACATATAATAGAAGCTAGTGATGATCCAATCGAGTGAGAACTTATGGATGAATTATGAAACAATAGCTCGCTTGCGTTCAGTACATTAAAGATCATCTCTGAATTAATGGATGAAGTAAAAGTAGAAATTTTGTTAGATATGTATATAAGAACAATGCAAAGTGATTTGGAGAAAGGAAAACAAAACCTGACTTATTTTGGATGCGGAGATGGTACTCAGATACAGAGGTGGATTTTGAATACCTGAAGAAAAAGATTCAGATGTCACGAAGAGGATAATGATAAGAGCCCATTGTACTCAATATTTAGTACATCTTGAAGTACCAATATGTATCATGACCTAAAGAGGTTGTAAAGAGGAATGATAACAAATGTCGTTAATGCGTGTTCCAGTGCCTGAATTATCAGCAAGTAAAGACTGAAAGACAATGACCAATGTGGCTTACTACAACCACTATTGGAGCCAGTTTAAAAGTGGAACTGTAATATTACAATGAATTTATGTCACTGATTAGCCACTGACTACCAGATCGATTGATGTAATTTGGGTGATTGTTGATCGCCTGATGAAGATAGCTCAGTCCATTGCTATATGACCTTGGTACGCTTTGGAGCGGCTAACTAAGCTATATGTGGAGAGTATTGCCAGATTGAATGGTATGCATGAGAGCTTAATTTCGGTCAGAGGCTTATGCCTTATCTTGAAGTTTTGGGAGGATCTACAGGAAACAATGAGAACAAAGTTGAAGTTTAGTACCGCATTTTACCTTAAACCGACGGACAGTCGGAGCGGACTATACAAATCCTATGAGATATGCCCCGAGCTTATGAATTGATTTCAAGGAGTTAGAGTTGAGAAGTTACCGTGAATTGAAGTTGCTATTAAGATACCATGTAAATGTTACCTATGAAGCATGATACAGTAGAAATGTCAAATTCCTTTGTTTTGGAATGAAGTTAGTGAATGAAGAGTTTAAGACCTAAGTCAATTATAGAAAACTATCGAGTGGCAGACAAGATCAAAGAAAAGGGGCAGGATAGCTCAGGATTGTCAAAATAGACACCAAGACCTTGAGTTCACCATAAGTGACAAAGTATTTTTGATGATATCACTTATGCACAGTTTGAAATGATTAGACAAGAAGGAAAGTAGTATTCTATATGTGCGTCGAATCTTATAAACTCTGGAAAGACTTAGAAAAGTTGCATATCAATTAGCGTTACCGTTATCCATGTCTAGTGTGCATGATGTATTTCGTGTGTCTCTATTGAAGAAGTACATTAAAGATCCATATTAAAGGTATTGACCACGGAATCACTGGATTAGATAGAATGTTTAACTATTGAAGTGGTACCAGCCTAGTTCACTAGTGGGAAGGTACAATGATTCCAAAGCCGGGATAATTATTATGTGAAGGTAACCTGGCAAAGACAATACGTGGAGAAGACAGCATGGAAAGAAGAAGATGCAATGCAGAAATAGAATTCCAACCTAGTGACTCCGAAGTAAATTTAAATTTTGAGGACAAAATTTATTTTAAGGATGGGGGAGTTGTATGATCCGTACTTTCAAATTTCGAGGATGAAATTTCTTTTAAGGGTGGTGGAGTTGTATGACCCGCACGCCAAAAACCCGGTCTAAGCTTACATTTCGTGTCGTGACCCGTCTACATATGATGGTCAAGCCAAGTGGACCAAGTGTGTGAAAAAACCAAGACCCAATATGAAAATTTGCACAAAAATAGTCAAAATGAGGGTAGGGTTGCAGGTTTTAACAGGCAGGTCCGACCCTCCCATCGACCCTCACCATCGACCCTCAACATGGGTCGCAGGTTCTATGAGTTGTCCGACCCTCCCATCGACCCTCCCATCGACCCTCCGTATTCGGGAAAAACAGCACGAACCGAAAATTAGGAAACCTTCCTAATTTCGATTGGAACCTTTCCTAAACTCAATGGGACTTATTTTGGGAGGTTTTGCCCTATAAATAGGACGTCCCTAAGCCTCTTTCACTCCTTTTACAACCCTAATTGGTTTGAGAGAATGAGAAGAGAAGGAAGAGAAGAAGAAAAGGAAAACTTAATGAAAAGACTAAGGAAGAAGAGGAAATTCAGAGGAACTCTGAATCTCAGCAAACCTAAGGTATGAATACATTCCCAATGATTTATTTAAGACTTTAGAATGGTTTATGAAGAGGATATAACATAGAAGAAACCCAAATCATCCATCCATGGTTAGGTTTTCATGGAAAACCATGGAGGAGATCATTAAAACCATGTAGGTGAATAAAGTATAGTTCTAAACCATAGAACATGTATAGAATGGATTGTGGAAGTAAGCCATAGGACCCAACCGTGAAAGAGGGAACGAAATCTGATATTTTTGACTCAAACCATGGAGGGTCGCACCTAGGTTCGATGGTAGATCCGACCCTAGCATCTACCCTTAGTGTTCGGAAAGTTCAGATTAGGGGGAGGGTCGCACCTAGGGTCAATCATGACTCCGACCCTACCTCCGACCCTCAGTTAATAGAATGGTTTTTAAATTTTGAATAAATTTTAATTAAATTTTATCGGCTTTGTTAGGTCTTCTAGCAATATAATAACATTATAAAGGTGATTCTAAAGCTTGGAAGAGTATCTATTAGCAAGCTAAGGTGAGGAACAAGACCTAAACTAATTGGTTAATAATAAACTATTTTACTTCTTGAGTCCAAAGCCATATTGATTCAATGCATGTATGCTTGTATGTGCATTTAACATATCATCCAATATTTCTATTATTTGTTCATGCATATTTACTTTATTGTTTATAACATGATGATGATGATGATGATAGGAATAGGCATGTGAATGTTTATGTTTGGCCAGCGTATATGGTGAGGGTAGGAATGGTATCAATCCGTACAACCATGACCGTTCTTCATGGGGTGTATATTGTGCTATGGTCTACTCAAGTCATGTCCACTGATGTCGTCGTATCGCCATTACCTTAGCAGAACTATTGCGACGTAGGGCATCAAGGAAGGTCTCAGTCCTTGAGTCCTATACTCTACCGAGGGGCCTTAGCTCTATCTCTACGGGTGCTCTGAGGGATGCTGGGGTGAGGCCTTGGTTACAATGTTTGGCATTAGGATTGGTTAGTTGCGAGCCCAGTTTGTAACCCTAGCCAACAGGGGTTTATTTGTTGGTATGGTATCAACCGGTACAACCATGTCGTTTTCATGGGGTGTATATTGTGCCATTTTGGGTGCTGTGGGCGACAATGCAGGAGTCATTGGGCGTATCGACACACTTGTGTATAGAGGTGCGGCAGCCACCTATCCTTTCTATAGCACAGTGCAAACTTTAAACCGGACCAAAGATATGAATTGATTGCATGCATATGTATTGTTGCATTGTTTTGTTTTCTCACTGAGCTCAAGTTGGAGAGCTGACCCTCGTGCGCACAATTCTTTTAGTTTCTGATGTTTCAGGTATTATGATTGAAGATTTTATCTACTCGCCAACATATGAATGGGTGGAGGCTATGAATGAGCAAGCTGTGGAGAACGAACATGGTTCGTTAAGCGAGCGTTTCAATGGTGGATACGTTTAGTGTTTAGTTTTCGTATTTGGATATTGTAATATGTATTAAGTTATGTTTTGCTCACATGAAAATAAATGGAATATTAATTATTTATCATGATTAGACCTCAGTTCATTATCTGTAAGACTTCCGCTATTTATTTTATTACCTCTGATTAATGTGGAATGTGTTTTGGTTTATCATATGTGGGATAACCTATTGTGAGATCCTGGTTGAACCGTTGATTTATTGACGGTTCATCACATCATTCTGGTTGGTCCAGAATTGGGGTGTGACAAATACTGTAAGACTTGTGTCAATCTAACCCGGTCTTACCACCTTGAACTAGGTTTACCCATCATGGTTGAGTCAAATGGACCAAGGGCGTGAAGGAGATCGAGATCCAAGGTATCAAATCGACCCAAAAATACTTAATTTGAAGGGAGGGTCGCATACCCAGCTAAGTAGGGTCGGACCTCCCAAAGCAGAAAGTCAGACCCTCAATTTTGAAGGGAGGGTCGGACATCTTGAACCCTAGGGTTGACGGGATCATCCACCCTCCCATCGACCCTCGGTTACCATAAGAAATAGAAATTAGGAAATTTCCTAATTTTCGATTGGGATTCTTTCCTAATCTCAATGGGACTTATTTAGGATGTTCATACTCTATTTAAAGGACGTTCCTAAGCCTCTTTCACTCCTTTTCACAACCCCAATTGAATTGAGAGAAAGAGAAGAGAAGGAAAAGAGGAAGAACAGAAGCAAGGAAGAAATTTAGCCAAAAGAGAAGAGTTGCAGAGAAGGAGTATTCTTCTCAGGTATGGATACTAATTCCATGAGTTTCTACAGACCTTAGGTTAGATATTGATGAGAGTGTGATCTCGAAGAAACCCAAACCATCAACCCATGGTTAGGTTTTTATGGAAAATCATGGGGGATTACATGAAAGCTATCTAGGTGGATTATACATGGTTTCAGACCATGGAATGAATGTAGAATGGATTGTAGGAGCAAGCCATAGGATTCCAAGCACGAAGAATGGACTAAAAGAGGGAACTGGACCAAAGTGCACCGAGGGTCACACCGAGGGTCGATGACCATCCGACCCTAGGTGATACTGACCATTGACCCTCAGTGTTCGGGAAGTTCAGAGTTTGGGGAGGGTCGTACCCAGGGTCGATCATGACTCCGACCCTACCTCCGACCCTTAGTTGACAGAATGGTTTTTAAATTGAGAATTAATTCTAATTAAATTCTATCGACTTTGTTAGGTTATCTAGCAATATAATAACATTATAAAGGTGATTCTAAAGCTTGGAAAAGTATCTATTAGCAAGCTAAGGTGAGGAAACAGAACTCTAAACTAATTGGTTAATAACAAATTGTTTTTTATTTTCTTGAGTCCAATGCCATGCTTGATTCTATGCGAATATGTTTGTAATGTGCATACAACATGCCATCCAATATTTTTATTATTTGTTCATGCATATTTACTTTATTGTTTATAACATGATGATGATGTTGATGATAGGAATAGGCATGTGATTGTATGTGTGTGGTTGGTGTACTTGATGTGAGAGAGTATCAGGGGAGGTGTGATGAGAACGTCAATAAACGTTAACCTTTGGCGGGTCTCAACACTTTAGCTCTATCTCTAACTCAAGTCTTGTGCATTAGCATCGTCGTATCGCCATTACTTTAGCAGAACTATTATGTCGTAGAGTATCAGGGGAGGTGGTCTCGATCCTTGTAGTCTCTGACTCTACCGGGGGGCCTTAGCTCTATCTCTATGGACATTCTGAGGGATGCTGGGGTGAGGCCTTGGATACACTGTTTTTGCATTAGGATAGGTTAGTTGCGAGCCCAGTTTGCAAGCCCTCGCTAACAGGGGCTTACGTGTTGGTATGGTATTATATAGCAATAAACGTTAACCTTTGTTGTATAATGTCATGATTAGGGTGGATGGGGACGACGATAAACGTTAACCTTCAGGCGGACTTCCACACCCTGTGTATAGAGGCAGGGTCAATAAACATTAACCTTTGACCACCCAACCTTTCTATTACTCATTGCAAACTATAAACCAGACCAAAGATATGAATTGATTGCATGCATATGTATTATTGCATTGTTTTGTCTACTCACTGAGCCGTGATGTGTGCTCACCCCTTGACGTCGAATTTTTTTAGTTGATGATGCAGGTTATACGGTTGAAGATTGTATGAATGCTCCAGCATATGGGAACGTGGCGGCGATGGAAGCTGAAGCTCAAGTAGATACACATGACTCCTCTTGTGAGTGCAACTCATGTGTATTCGATTAGATTTTTCTTAGGTTTATTTATTTTAATTTAATAAAAACATGTATTTGATAATTATTTATGTCCTAGTTGATACAGAATAATTTTTTATTTAATATTTATATCACAGTAGATTCTCAGTTCACTTTATTATAAGATTTCCGCTAATGTGTATTTACTCTGATTAAGATTCTGGATGTGTGGGAGTTTAGATAACGCGGGGATAGCCTACTTGAGATCCTGGTTGAACCGTTGGTTTGCTAGCGGTTCATCACACCATTCTGTACAGTGCAGAATTGGGGTGTGACAAATACTGTGCCCCAAGCCCTTTCTATGAATAACATAGTGCCATAGATACCTCAAACACTAGTGGTACAGGCTCAAATGTAGGATCTTGGAGCATTGCAAGGCAGATATATCCAAGGCAACTATCAGTATTAGTTACCTGTGTATAGAGTTTATGCACAGAACCAGCTAGACCATTGCAGGCTAATCAAACATTTTCTGAAGATGAAACCAAAGGAGTTTATTGGCAAGCCATTAGATGTATGACCCACACTGCACTAACATGGTTCAACAGTGTCGTGCTAGGTCTTCCTATCATTCCTGTACCATGTGGATCGAGCATGTGAAGATAGATCACAAACCAAGTATAAAAATCGACTCAACACCCGAAACTGTATACATATGGTCGCATACCTTGGTAGGTATGGTCGACCATATGGAAAGAAACAAGGGTTACTGATCAATGACCCTACGATCGATGGGTTCTGTGACCGTAGACACCGACTGTGAGACCCCAGATCAGACTTCGACTTTAGGAAACTTTCTTAAAATAAGGGATTTCTTTCCTAATTAAAAGAGGACTCTATATGGAGAGTTTTTCTCTATATAAAGGATGTTGCTCAGCCCTTTTTCACTCTTTTAGAACATTAATAAACCCTAGAGAAAGAGAATGAAGAGAAGGAGAAGAAGAAAAAACTAAGGAAAGGAATTTACTGAGAAGAGATTGGCTCTCTATCACAGGCAAAGGTATGAACTGAATCTCCAGAGATGTAAACTCTAAGGAATAAGATTTTATGGAAGATAGGCAATATCAATCGATTATGATCCATGTGATTTCCTTGAGAAAATCTCAAGGAGAACCATGAGGAGTGAGTTTGATGATTAGGGTTGATAAGAAACTACTAATGATGGCCATAGGATGACTTTAGAATAAATTCAAGTGAAGAGTAGAGGATTTGACAACAGGAAGAACTCGAATTGCATGTAGTCTGTGACAAAAAATCTCAAGGTTACAGCTACGGTCGACCATAGCATGACCAGCATGACCAGAGGATCAACCATAGGCATTCGGGAAGATCCAAAAACCATATGGTCATCGGTACGATCGCACCATATGCGACCATAGGGTATCGATCGTAGGCACTAAGGTCGATACAGTATGAAACCATAGGACCAATCAGACACCTATCAGTGCTCTGTTTTGATTTTCGACTACTGTAACATATGAACCCTAGCTTAAATTCATATAACTTTTAGGTTGTTAAATCATTTCAAAGAGAATTTCAAGGCTTGGAAGGAGATCGAGTATTGCTAACAAGTGAGGGAACAAGATCTAAAATAATTGGATAATAAAAAACCATTTATTTTTATTGACTCCAATGCCATGAATAATTCTATGCTTGTATGTTTGTAATGTGCATCTCACATGTCATCCAATATTTCTGCTATTACTGTTCATGCATATTTAATTCTGTTTATTTATAACATGATGATGACGATGATGCTAGGAATAGGCATGTGAATGTATGTGTGTGGTTGGTGTATTGGATGCGAGTGGAGCATTAGGTGGAGGACGTGGCATGGTCGTCTTTAACCTCGTCACTAGACTCTAGCTCTATCTCTACTCAACTATTGCCGCTAACATCATCGTATTGCCATTACCTTAGCAGAACTATTACGTCGTAGGGCCGCAAGGGATGTGGTCTCAGACCGTGTGGTCTCTAACTTTGCCAGGGGGCCTTAGCTCCATATCTATGGATGTATTGAGGGATGCTGGGGTGAGGCCTTACATACACTGTTAGGAATTAGGATTGGTTAGTTGCAAGCCAAATTTGCAAGCCCTCGCCAAAATGGGCTTACGTGTTGGTATGGGTAGGGCATCAGGGGAAGTGTTGGTGGGGTTTGATCCGGACACTTTAGTACTATCTCTATTCCATGGTGGGTGCATGTGGGATGGAAATCTTGTTTGATCCATTGGGTGGATTCACACACTCGTGTATAGAGGTGCGACAGCCACTAAACCTTTCTATAGCACATTGCAAACTTAAAAACCAAACCAAAGATATGAATTGAATGCATGCATATGTTTGTTGCATTGTTTTGTTTGCTCACTGAGCCGTGATGTTTGCTCACCCTTTCGACATCGAATATTTTTAGTTGATGATGTAGGTCCTACTATTTAAGATTATATGAATGCGCTGACATATGGACACGTTACCACCATGGACGTAGAAGTTGTTGAAGATGTGTATGATTCATCTTGCGAGTGCAACCAATGCATATTTGATTAGTTGAGCTATATTTAATTAATGAAACATGTAATGGATTATTTACTTTTATGTCTTGAGTTTTGGAGATAATCGGATAAATTATTTATTATCATTGTTAGACACTCAGTTAATTATCTGTAAGACTTCCACTATTTGTTTATTACCTCTGATTATTAATGTGGAATGTGTGTGTGGTTTGATATGGAGGGTATGACCTATACATGAACCTTGTTAAACCATTGGTTTATTGGCGCTTCATCACACCATTCGGGTTAGACCAGAATTGGGATGTGATAACTTGGTATCAGAGCTTTCTCAGGTTCTACCCATTGACCTGAGTTAGGATTAAAGTTTAAGTTGTAATAAGAACACACCATAAGCACTTGTGCTGTATGAGACATAAACTATGAAAGAGAATAATGTACATATGTAAATGGAAAACCAATTATATAAATATATATATATATATATATATATATATATATATATATATATATATATATATATATATATATATATATATATCCAAATGGTAGTAAGACAAGATACATCCGAATCAGTGTACGGTCCATAAATCTGGACAGTTACTCTTTAAAATAAATGAAAAAAAAAAGATATCATGGAGCTGGTGGTGCTGGAGGAGGAGGTGCCTTACGATCTCTATCATAGTCCTCAGCATATACTCTCACGAACGAGGCCACCTGAGTTTATGTCACTCGGAGACTAGCAGTCAGATCCACTACCCACTGGTCTGTAGAGTGGTGGGCATCTGGATGCTCTCCAACTCTCCAATCAGTCATGCGCTGAGCCTCCCGAATCTCAAATAATAGCCCAATCATGTCATCTGGTGGTGGGCGAGAAGGGCCCACTGAATGAGAAGCCCGAGAAGGGCCAGCTCTAGCAGAATGCTATGGTGATGGGGGAGGGATGGCATCCACATTCATGTACATCAAATCATCAACCTCCTTATCATTACTCGCGTGTGCCTTTGCTGCTGCTGTTGATGTCTCCTCTGCATTTGCTGGTGCTACCCGAGTGAGAGGACATCTCATAGCATTCCTCTCATCATCACTGACCTGTATCTCTCTCATGCCCATCCTGCTGATAGCCTCCCAATCAAGGTCAGCTGAGAAGGGTTCCTCAAAGATCCTCTCAACCACTAGTTCCTCCTGTAGACGATCGAGTAGGGTGGAGATCAGTCGCCCATAGGGCAAGTTACCTCTCGAGTCAGGCAACGTAGCTCTGTGCATAGTCGGAAGAATAATATATGGGAGGTAGACTGGCTACCTAGTACCGATACAGTACAGTAGGTACTGAGTCAGCTATGAGACCATCTCGTAGTGTCCACCCTGGGGAATAAGATTTTGCTGGATAATCTTACAGTTGACCCGTGGATCTGGATGCAGGTCTACCACTTTCATCTCCCAGTGGTCATCCTGAAGAATTTGGTTATCTATTTCTGCACGCACCTGTGTAGACAGAAACTATGGCTCCTTGGGTGCATAGTAAACCAACTGACCATCATTTGAGATGCCTACGAGGTCAGCCAACTCCTGATAGTTGAAAGAGATCGGAACCCCTTTCACCCAGCTGGTGATCCAAAGCTCTCTATCCCTGTCAACATCCTCTAGGTCACCCTCTACCTGTTGGTGACAGTAGAACTGCTTGACCAAGTTCGATTGAGTGCAAGCCTCGTACAGAATCATTGGAAGCCAGACCATATCACCAAACACCCTTTCTACATCAAACAGGGCTAAATGGGCTAAGTTAAGACATCTACCTCCTTCCACCTTCTTTCAATTAAACCAAGGGTGTTGTGTTTATTCTTCCATGGACCAGAAGCGATGTGGGTCGTGATCTCTAGGAACTTTAGTGCGAACCATGATAACTGCAAGAGAAAAACATAAGAAAAACAAGTGAGATAAATTGAAAAATTTGACAGCATAACGACGTAGAAAGGGAAAAAGCCTCATTTTTTAGCCAAACATTTGGGCAGGAGGACTTACATAGGTCCTAAACCATCCTGCAAGGCATATTCAAATGGAAATTTAAACTAGGTATGTAAAATTTGAAGAAATTTTGACAATTGGGGAAACCCCCCAAAATTTTAGGTCAAAATGGGAATTTTTATGTTTCTACTAAACTAACCGATGAAACTCGAATTTTCTTGAGACCTTTCATCCATTGGGTAGCCAATAGCAATAACCCCCAATAAAAATCAAAATTTTAAGATAAAAAAATATTAATTTCAAGAAAACCCTATAAATGGAGCAAATCCTAGGTATGAAAGCTTAAAAAGGAGAAAGAGTAGAGAACGTACCTTGAGGAATGGAATGGAAATTGTGGATCGATGAAAAATCACTAAATTCGTACGGTTGATACTGTAGCAACTCACTGGTGGCGAGTTGAGTTGAGACCGTAGGAAAAAGAAAGGGAAATGAGAGGGAAAATCTCGAAAAAACTGGTTTTAAAACTAATTTTGAATCCTACGGTCACACAATTCGACCAAAACCATCGACCGTAAGATCTATCGTACGATTGACCATAGGGTCTCGATAAGTTGCCATGGATTTGATGGTCGCACCTAAGGTCGCACAACATGTGACCGTAGGCCATCGACCGTATGACTGACGGTTGTCTGCATTTTGGTTTTGTTCAAACTTTTGCCTATTAATCTTGTTTTCCTCTCGCCTTCCACTGTGTGACTAACCCAATACCACCACTCTATTTTGTCTCACCTGTGTAGCTTTGCCAATAACACATCAACCAAGACTTTAAATGGTTGGGCGTAGAGTAAGTATAAGGAGATAGAATGCAAACCCATCTCCACCACCTGTGGAGACCAACGACAATGAAGGTCAGCAAGGGTAGGAAGGAAATATTGGAGCTCAGAATGCTACAGCTCAGAGTGTTCACACCCAAGCCAACCCAACCAACTTACCTGCACCACCTATGGATTTGGCTACTGTGGTGATGAATTTGGCACAACAAATGCAGTATATACAGTAAATACAAGCTGCTATGGAAATTGCTTTCCTAGTTGCAAACACCACATCTCTACCAGCAGGACAAGCTAGTATGACACCTGGAGGTAGCAACACGATACCTCAAGCACCACAAACACCAGCAATACAAGGCCAAGTGCAAAACCCTGAAGCACCGCAAGGCGGGTATAACCAAGGTAATTATTAGTACCAACTGCCTATGTATGGGGTATATGAACAATATTAGCTTAATCACTCCAAATTGATCGAGTGTTTCTTGAAGTTGAAGGTGAAGGAATTCACGGGCAAGCCATCTATCCGTTGTGGCCAGCTCATTGGATCGATGAGATGGAAAGAAACATTATGATGATGACTATAAATGATGAAGAGAAGGCATTATGTGCCACGTTTATGTTGAAAGGTGACGTACACCACTGGTGGAAATCAACTAAAAGTTATCTGTTAACAAAGCACACCCAACTGACATGGGTTATCTATAAAGAAGCTTTCTTCGAGAAGTATTTTCCAAGGAGTTTCAGAGATCAAATGGAAAAGGAGTTCCCGAGTCTGTATTAGGGAGAGATGACTATAGACGCATATCAATAGCGTTATGAAGAAATATTCTTCTTTGCTCCCTCTAGCATGCAGGAGGAAAATACCAAAACTTGAAGGTTTGTCATGGGACATAGGGGAAGCATCTGTGAGCATGTATTGGGACTAGAAAAGAAGATTTATAATGATGCTGTACAGATTGCTCGAGTACTGAAATCGAGCCAGAGGAAAAGTTATTTTGCTCAGAACAGAGGTATAAAGATCCCTAATGGAAACTCATAAAACGGAGGAAACTCAAAGATATTTAAACCCTTCCATACTTAAGGCTTCAATGCTGCAGTCAAGAGTACTCCGACAGCCCAACCTCAAGAGAAGCAAAGTAATGCTAAAGTCAAATACTTCAATTGCGATCAAGTAGGACAATATTCAAGAGAGTGTCCTAAGCCAAGGAAGTAGCTACAGTAAGGGAAAGTTTATGCAGTTACTTCTGAGGATGTTGCTGCATTGCCTGATGTGGTCACAGGTATCATACCTATTAATGGCTTACCCGCCAAAGTACTCTTTGACTCTGGAGCTACTCATTCTTTTATATCTGTGTCGCTTAGAAAGAAGTTAAATCTACCCCTCAAACCTTTAGACTGCAAACTGCTTGTACGATCACATATGGGATTAGAAGGGGAACTAGACAAAGGTTATGGACCATGTCCAGTTTTTATTGGTGAGATGATTATGAATGCAACCTTGATCCAACTCGAGATGGCAGACTTTGATGTTATCTTGGGAAAAGATTGGTTAGCTCAGAACTCTGTAAACTTATTATGTACGAAAAAGAAACTGGCATTTAAAGATAAGGAAGGAGCTGAGTTTAGTTTTGAGGGAACCAAACTTCCCCGTAAATGAAAACTCATTCTCTCTTCATTAAAGGATAGAAAATGCCATGAGAAAAGAGGAATTGGGTATCTAGTATCCGTGGTCGACCTCACCAAGGAAGCACCACGAATTGAGGATATTAAAGTTATGCATGAATTTCTAGATGTATTTCTTGAGGAACTACCTGGACTACCACCTGACTAAGCGACAGAGTTCGTTATAGATCTTATACCCAGAGCCACACCAGTATCTAGAGCACCCTATCAATGGCTCCTACTGAACTGAAGGAACTGAAGGTACAATTACAGGAATTACTGGACAAGGACTATATTAGACCCAGCATATCACTATGGGGAGTGCCAGTATTGTTCTTGAAAAAGGACAGTAGCGTTCGACTGTGTATAGATTATCAAGAATTGAATAAGCTTACAATCAAGAATCGGTACCCGTTGCCTCGGATCGATGACTTGTTCGATTAGTTGCAAGGTGCCCAAGTGTTCTTCGAAATTGATCTTTGGTCAGGTTACCATCAGTTGAAGATTAAGGAAGGTGATATTCCAAAGACAGCATTCAGAACCATATATGGACCGTATGAATTTTTAGTTATTTCTTTTGGATTGACTAATGCACCCAAAACTTTTATGGAACTCATGAAACGGGTATTCCATGATATGTTGGATATGTCAGTCAATGTATTTACTGATGACATACTAGTCTACTTCATGGACAAAGAAACTCATATCACAAATCTAGAAGCCACTTTGCAGCAACTAAGAAAAGATAAGCTTTACGCTAAAATTTACTAAGTGTGAGTTCTGGCTGAATGTAGTCGCTTTCTTAGGCCATGTTGTATCTGCTAAAGGAATTAAAGTGGATCCAACCAAGATTGAAGCCATTGTAAAATGGGAAGCAGCTAGGAATGTTGCCGAAATCAGAAGTTTCTTAGGTTTAGTTGGTTATTATCGACAATTTATGGAAGATTACTCTAGAATCGTCATACCTCTCACCAGTCTGACTAAGAAAGAAGAGAAGTTTGTTTGGACTAACAAATGTGAAGAGTATTTCCTAACATTAAAGGTAGATCGATATCAGCTCCTATATTAACTATTTCGATTCCAGGATAACCATTTACCTTGTACACCGATGCATCTGGGTTAGGTTTGGGATGTGTGCTTATGTAAGGAGAACAAGTAATTACGTATGCCTCAACACAACTGAAGACACATGAGAAGACCTATCCCACTCATGCCATGGAATTAGCAACGGTGGTACATGCTGTCAAGATATGGAGACATTATTTGTATGGAGAGAGATTTCAGATTAAATCAGATCATAAGAGTCTCACTCCTCTTTTTAATCAAAAAGAGTTGAATATGAGGCATAGAAGATGGCTGGAATTACTGAAGGATTATGATTGCAATATCTAGTATTATCCTGGGAAAGCTAATGTAGTTGTTGACACACTAAGCAGGAAAGCTATGACAAAATCCCAAGAAGAAGTTAGTACAAATGTTGTAGTATGTGTCGCAGGAACAATATTTAATTACGATAATGAGTAGTTCATGATTGATATTCTAAATGAATCAACTGACGATGGATTTATTGATCTATTCTCAAATATGTTTTCTACATTGAAGATTGTACCTAATTTACCAGATGAAGTAAAAGCAGCCATTAAATCAGATCCTTATCTAAAAATGGTGCAAGAAGACCTTGAAAAATGTAGGACTACTCTTGAGTTCACCTTGGACATTGATAAGGTACTAAGATACAAAGGAAGAGTATGTGTTCCTGAAAATTAAAACTTTGATATTAGACACAGATTAATGAAGGAAGCCCACACCACTGCTTATTTAGTACATCCTGGAAGCACAATGATATACCATGATCTGAAGAAACTATATTGGTGGAGGGGAATGAAAGTGGATGTGGCTAAATTTGTGTCTCAATGCCTGAATTATCAGCGGGTAAAGGCTGATAGGCAAAGACCAATGGGAATGTTATAGCCACTGCTAGAACTGGCATAGAAGTGGGACTGCTTCACTATGGACTTCATCACCGGGTTACCATTGACTCCTCGAGTAGTTGATGCGGTCTGAGTGATTGTGGATCGTTTGACCAAGACAGCTCATTTCATAGCTATACGACCTCAGTATACTCTAGAGAGGTTAGCTAAGCTTTATGTAGATAAAATTGTCAGATTACATGGTTTACTTGAAAGCATCGTGTCTAATAGAGACCCACGTTTTACGTTAATGTTTTGAAAAGGATTACAGAAGGCTATGGGTTCAACATTGAAGTTTAGTACTGCATTCCATCCTCAGACCAATGGACAGTCAGAATGTACCATTCAGATTTTAGAAGATATTCTCCGAGCTTGCGTAATTGATTTCAAAGGATCACAGGATGAGAAATTATCATTGACTGAGTTTGCTTATAACAACAGCTATCAAACTACAATACAGATGTTGCCCTATGAAGCACTGTATGGTAGGAAATGTTGAACTACTTTATTTTGGAACGAAGTTGGAGAACGGAGTATTATTAGACCGGAGTTTATTGAAGAGACTTGTTGAGTGGTTGACATTATCAAGGAAAGAGTCCGAACAGCTCAGAACTGTCAGAAGCAATATGCAGATAATCAACGTAGAGATCTCAAATTCACCATTGGTGATAAGGTATTTCTAAAAATATCTCCTATGCATGTTTTGAAAAGGTTCGGATTAAAGGGAAAGTTGTGTCCCAGATAATTGGACCTTATGAAGTTCTAGATAGACGTAGAAAGGTAGAATATTAGTTAGCACTACCACCCTCAATGTCTAGTGTACATGATGTATTCCATGTCTTACAATTGAATTAGTGCATCAGAGATCCAACATACGTGTTAACAGCGGATCCACCGGACTTGATTGAAGATTTGATGTTCGAAGTAGTACCTTTTGAAATTACTAGCCGGAAGTTGCAAAGTCTATGCAACCGCGACATATACTATGTGAAGGTTACTTGGAGAAGCCAAGATGTAGAAGAAATACATGGGAAGAAGAAAATGCTATGCGGAAGCAATATCCTCACCTATTTGACTCGAAAGGTATGTGTAAATTTCGAGGACAAAATTTATAAGAGGGGGGTAACTGTAAGACCCCCACTCCACTAACATGGTTTAACCATGTCGTGCCAGGTCTTCCCATCATTCCTGGACCAAGTGGACCAAGCTGTGAAGATAGATCACAAACTAGGTATAAAAATTGACTTAATACCCAAAATAGTATACATATGGTTGCATACCTACGTAGGTACGGTCGACCATATGGAAAGAAACAATGGTCACTGATCAATGACCCTATAATCGATGATTTTGACCCTACGATCGATGGGTTCTATGACCATAGCCATCGATCGTGAGACCCCAGATCAGAATCCGAGTTTTGGAAACTTTCCTAAACTAAGGGATTTTTTTTCGAATTGAAAGGGGACTCTATATGGAGAGTTTTCCTCTATATAAAGGACGTCCCTCAGTCCTTTTTCACTCTTTTAGATCATTAGTAAACCTTAGAGAAAGAGAAGGAAGAGAAGGAGAAGGAGAAGAAGAAAAATCTAAGGAAAGGAATTTGCTAAAAAGAGATTGGCTTTCTATCACAGGCAAGGGTATGAACTGAATCTCTAGAGATGTAAAATCTATGGAATAAAACTTCTATGGAAGATAGGGAATATCAATCTATTATGATCCATGTGATTTCCTTGAGAAAATCACAAGGAGAACCATGAGCAGTGAGTTTGATGATTAGGGTTGATAAGAAACTACTAATGATGGTCATAGGATGACCTTAGAATAAATCCAATGGAAGAGTAGAGGATTTGACCCAGGAAGAACTTGAATTGCATGTAGTCTATAACCAGAAATCTCAAGTTTACAGGTATGGTCGACCATAGCCTCACCGGCATGACTAGAGGATCGACCATAGGCATTCGGGAAGATCCAGAAACCATATGGTTGTAGCTATAGTCGCACCATATGCGACCGTAGGGTGTCAACCGTAGGCAGTAAGGTCGATACAATATGAGACCATAGGACCAATTAGATACCTATCAGTGCTCTGTTTTGATTTCTGACTACTGTAACATGTTACATATGAACCCTAACTTAAATTCATATCACTTTTAGATTGTTAAATCAAGTCAAAGAAAATTTCAATGCTTGGAAGGAGATCGAGTATTGCTAACAGGTGAAGGAACAAGACCTAAACTAATTGGATAATAATAAACTATTTATTTTTATTGAGTCCAATACCATGATTCATTCTATGCTTGTATGCTTGTAATGTGCATCTCACATGTCATCCATTATTCTTGCTATTATTGTTCATGCATAGTTAATTCTGTTTATTTATAACATGATGATGACGATGATGCTAGGAATAGGCTTGTGAATGTATGTGTGTGGTTAGTGTGTTGGATGAGAGTAGAGCATCAGGAGGAGGAAATGGCATGGTGGTCTTTGACCTTGTCACTAGACTCTAGCTCTATCTCTACTCAAGTATTGCCCACTAACTTTGTCGTATCGCCATTACCTTAGCAAATTATTATGTCGTAGGGCATCAGGGGAGGTAGTCTCGAACTGTGGGGTCTCTGACTCTTCCAGGGGGCCTTAGCTCTATCTCTATGGACATATTGACGGTTGCTAGGGTGAGGCCCTAGATACACTGTTTGGCATTAGGATTGGTTAGTTGCAAGCCTAGTTTGCATACCCTCGCCAATAGGGGCTTACGTGTTGTTATGGTTAGGGCCTCAGGGGAAGTGTTGGCGGTGTTTGATCCAGACATTTTAGCTTTATCTCTATTCCATGGTGGTTGCATGTGGGACGGAAATGGTGTTTGATCCATTGGGCGGATTCACACACTCGTGTATAGAGGTGTAGGGGCCACCAAACCTTTCTATAGCACATTACAAACTTAAAAACCAGACCAAAGATATGAATTGAATACATGCATATGTTTGTTGCATTGTTTTGTTTGCTTACTGAGCCATGATGTGTGCTCACCCTTTCGACGTCGAATATTTTTAGTTGATGATGCAGGTCCTATTATTGAAGACTATATGAATGCGCCGACGTATGGACACTTTGCCACCATGGACATAGAAGCTGTTGAAGATGCGCATGATTAATCATACGAGTGCAACCAATGCATATTTGATTAGTTTAACTATATTTGATTAATGGAACATGTAATGGATTATTTACATTTATTGTTGACTTTTAGAGATAATCGGATTAATTATTTATTATCATTGTTAGATACTCAGTTCATTATCTATAAGACTTCTTCTTATTTGTTTATTAGCTCTAATTATTTATGTGGAATGTGTGTGTGGTTTGATATGGTGGGTATGACCTATACGAGATCCTGGTTGAACCATTGGTTTATTAATGGCTCATCACACCATTCTGGTTAGACCAAAATTGGGGTGTGACATTAGATCTTTTGTGGACAGCACACTGGATTGACGAGATAGAAAGAAACTTTATGATGATGACCATTACTGAAGAGGAAAAAGTGCTATGTGCAACTTTTATGCTGAAAGGTGATGCACATCATTGGTGAAAGTCTACACGAGGTTATTTAGTAACCAGACACACCCATCTGACATGGGCTATCTTCAAAGAATCCTTTTTTGAGAAGTACTCTCCCAGAAGCTTCAGAGATCAGATAGAGAAAGAATTTCTGAGTTTATACCAAAGATAGACCGTCGATGCTTACTAGCAGCGTTATGAAGAGTTATTCTTCTTTGCTCCATCTAGGATGCAAGTAGAAGATACCAAAACATGTAGGTTCGTCATGGGACTCAGGGGAAGCATCCGAGAGCATGTGCTAGGACTGAAAAAGAATATATAATGTAGCTATGCAGATTGCTCTAGTTCGGGAGTCGAGCCAAAGGCAGAGCTATTTTCCTCAAAACAGGGGTATTAAGAGGCCTAATTTGAAATCATTCAATGGAGTGAATTCAAAGACCTTCAAACCATTCCATACTCAAGGCTTCAATGTTGTCACACCCCAATTTCGACTGAACCAGAAGTGTGAGTGAACCGTCTCTAAACCACGGCTCACACCAGGATCTCAATAGACCGTGTCAACAAACCATTCCAAGCAGTCTAACATAATCAGAGAATAATAAATAGCAGCGAAATTAATAGATAAATGAACTGAGCTCTATATTGTAAATTTAATAATTATCCAAATTATTCCATCATTCACAAACTTAAATAAATAAAAATATTACATTGTATTATTTTAAAAATAACCATTTCTAAAGAAAAACACAGAATGAGTACTCGCATGTTGCATCATGCTCGTCCTATATGTCAATACAGTATCTATGGCCCTACCCCAACACGACTCCCTACGACAAAGAGATAGGGCTCGAGTCTGGTGGGCAGGCTGAACCACAATCCCACGTCCTCCCCCTGATACCCTATTCGCACCAAGTCCGCTAAGGTAGATGGCGATACAAAAAGGTGTTAGTGTGAGGATATATCCAGGGCTCCACTCTCCTTCACATTCCATACACTAACTAAAAACATCCACATGCCTAAACAACCAACATCCTAGCATATGAAATGCATGAACAAATAATAATAATTTAAACAACTACCATGGCATGTGAAATGCACAAATATCAGGAAATCAATATAGATACAAATTAATCACAACGGTTTACTATTATTTAATTAATTAGGGTTTGGGGTCTTGTCCCTTACCTGACGCGTGATAACAACTCCGCTATGCATCACAGGGTCTACTTAGGCTGTCTACAGGTCCTACATAATCATACTCATAGGTTAGAATTAAAGTATTAGGGTTACAATTGGTCAGAACCATGTTTGGCCAAGCAAACAGGGCTCGGTAAGCATACCGGTCTCAGTAGAGTGAGACCGGTATGCCCTGCGGTATATAAGTGAGACCGATATGTGGCTGCGGTATATACCGTAGGACCTTGTGTCCAGCCGATATGTTCTACGGCTTGGATCCGAGAATCCGATCTCGGATCTCCCTTCCCCGTCGATCATCGGCTTGGTTTCTAGGGTTTCTCCTAACCCATTCTAAGGTCCAATTACTGTTTAGCCTTCTCGGTTTCGACTATAGCACCGCATCATACCCAGATTGGATCTTAATGAAAAACTAGGATTTATTGAAAGTCCTAGGATTTTGGATCGCTATGTCATTTCACGGCTCCGATCCAAAATCCTATCATTACTAAGATAGTTAAGCACTCACTGCTGTTTGTCGGTTGGCGACGTGCTCTTCCAACAGAAATCCTCTACTTGAGCGGTCTCCTCCCTCCTTCTTCCTTCTCAGATCTCTTCCAGACAGCTAAGGTTTTGGGAAGGATCTATGGAGGTTTAAGGTGCATATAAATAGTGGGAGACCGTTCTAGGAAACTTTCCCACGGTTAGAACTTTCCAAAATTTTGATTTGGAGTGTGGGACCAACTGGAGTCCATCTCCAGTAGAAATTGCACATACCGGTCACACATACCGGTTTCACTGAGTGAGACCGGTACCGAGACCGGTATGTAAACTTTACAATTTTACACATGGTTCTTGTACCTGGATTAAGTGGTTCGTCACTCGGCTTCACCTTCCGGTCCAGTTATGATTGGGAGACCTGTCACCATATAAAACCATGGGTTAGACTGGGTTTTCAGAGCATGGTTCTTACAACTCTACCACCCTTAAAAGAAATTTCATCCCCAAAATTTGTCGGTCTCACAATTCCCATACCCTTAAAAGAAATTTTGTCCCCAAAATTGTATGTACCTTCAGAGTCGAAAAGATGAGGGTATTCTTATCGCATGGCATCCTCCTCCTCCCAGGTAATTTCTTCCACGTCCTGACTCCTCCAAACTACCTTGACGTAGTGTATAGCTCGCCTTCGAAGTTGTTGTATCTTTTGACTGATTAGTTTGATTGGTACCACCTCGAAGGTTAAGTCTTCTGTCAAATCTGGGGGGTCTACAACAAGAATATAAGAAGGGTCTCTCACGTACTTCTTCAGTAAGGACACGTGGATGACGTTGTGCACACTAGACATCGCTGGTGGCAATGCAAGTTGATAGGCCACTTTTCCGCACCAAGACAGAATCTCATATGGTCCCACATACTTAGGACACAGTTTTCCTTTCTTTTCAAACCGCTTTAGGCCTCTTACTGGTGACACCTTCAGAAACACTTTATCACCAATAGTGAATTCGAGGTCTCGGCGCCTGTTATCAGCATAGCACTTTTGACGCACTTGAGCTGTCTTTACTCGGTTCTTGATCTGATCCACTGCTTTGTAAGTTTTTTCCATAAATTTTGGTCCTACGATCCGTCTTTCTCCAACCTCGTCCCATAACAATGGTATCCGACATTTCTTACCATACAAGGCCTCATATGGGGCCAACTGGATTGTAGCCTGGTAGCTATTATTGTAGGCAAACTCGATGAGTGGAAGCTTCTCATCCCAAGCCCCCTTAAAGTCAATAGCACATGCTCGAAGCATATCTTCTAGGATCTGGATGGTCCTCTCTGACTGACCATCTGTTTGAGGGTGGAAGGCTGTGCTAAACTTTAGTTTCGTTTCCATGGCCTTCTGTAGTCCCTCCCAAAATTTTGATGTAAAGCGCGGATCACTGTCGGATACTATACTCTCTGGAACACCGTAGAGTCTAATAATATTTTCTACATAAAACTTTGCCAGCCTTTCCATGATGTATTGTGGTCTGATCGGGATAAATCTTGCAGTCTTGGTGTGGCGGTCTACCACTACCCAAACTGCATTCACTGACCTCAGAGTCATAGGTAGGCTAGTGACGAAATCCATGGTAATACAATCCCATTTCCATGCTAGCTCAGGTAATGGTTGCGATAAACCTACGGGCCTTTGTCTTTCCACTTTGACTTTAAGGCAGTATAAACATTGAAATACATATCTGGCCACATCTGCTTTCATACCCCTCCACCAGTACATCTTCTTTAGGTCATGGTACATCTTTGTGCTCCCAGGATGTACTGAATATGGAGTGGAGTGAGCTTCCAACATGATTCAGTTTCTGATTTCCAGGTCCTCATTCTCAAGTATGCATAACCATCCATGATATCTGAGTACCTTGTCCGCATCCAAGGTGAAATCAGGATTGGCACGACCCTTTTCCAAATCATCATGCACTATCCTGAGGTATGGGTCCTGTAGGACTGCTGCTTTTATCTCCTCTTTCAGGTCAGGAAAAATCTTCAGTGCTGCAAACATAAGAGTGAACTTATGTATCAACCCTTGCTCAATTGGATAGTCTTCTGACTTTAATAAGAGTTGTTCTTCATTCTCTGATGAGCCAGAAACTGCAGCACACAAAACTGCATTTGTACTTGGGCCTGCTTGTCACACCCTAATTCTGAACCAACCAGAATGGTGTGAGTGAACCGTCATTGAACCAACGGTTCACACCAGGATCTCGAATAGACCGTGTCCACTCATACAAACCCATTGCACATAACCACAATCAGAATATAAATAGTACAGCGGAAGTCTTTTAATAAATGAACTAAAAATCTATTGATAAATCTAAATAGATATCCAATTATTCAAATTCAATCATAAAATATAATACCATTACATCTCTTTAAAAATCAATCGAAAATAACTGAAACAATAAATAAAAATCCAATCAAAGGTACACGCAGAAAGGGCACTCACATGAAGCGTCATGCTCGTCCTCTCCTACCTGTACATCCAGAGCAGCAACATCACCATACGCTGGAGCGTTCATATAATCATCTACCGTGTAACCTGCATCAACATTTAAAAACAATGTATATACAAAGGGTGAGCTCACAACTTAGCTCAGTAAGACAATCAAACAGTTTCACAATATTATGCATGAGTAACAATCATTTTATGTTGTGGTCTGGTTTAAGTTTGCAATGTGCTATAGAAAGGTTTGGTGGCCCCCGCACCTCTATAAACGAGTGTGTGGCACCTCATGGATCACACCCCCATTGGCCCACATGCACCCATAATGGAATAAAGATAGAGCTAAGATATCCCCATACCTCCCCTGGTGCTCTACCCATACCAGTACCTAAGCCCCTACTGGTTAGGGCTTCTAAACTGGGCTCGCAACTAACCAATCCTATATGTCATCAATGTATGCTCTATCCCAGCACAGCCGTCTACGGCATAGAGATAGAGCTAAGGCATCCCCATACCTCCCCTGATACCTTATCCGCAACTAACCCACTAGGATAGAATAGTACGCAGGTAGACCCTATCCCAACATAACTCCCTACAACATAGAGATAGAGCTAAAGCATCATGGATAAGCCAGGGTCGACCTCGGAGACCACAGTGCCACATCACCATGGCCAGGCCAGCATCAACATCGGAGACCATCGTACCATGACCTTCCCCTGATGCCCCACCCGTACTAGGCATGTTAAGATAGAATACTACAAAAGGTGCCAGTGTGAGGAATGATCCCAGGCCCATGCCCCACTCCACACACTAACAAAAACAATCACATGCCTAACAATCACATCCTATCAATGCATGAACAATAATAATAACTAAAAGTAAAGGATGGCATGTGAATATGCACAAACATCACATCATATATATTCAGGTGATTAACAAAGATTTACTATCCATTAATTATTAGGTTTAGGTCAGATTCCCTTACCTGACGCTCGTTTGTTAGCTTGCTCCACGTCGCAAGATCCAAACGGAAAGTCACAAAGTCCTACAATATTATAAGGGTTTCATTAGAATATTTTTCTTAGGGTTTCATATTGGTCGGAAACCAACAAAGTCCAAAACCAGCCTTTCAGAGCTGACCGATCGGAACATACCGGTTGCAGCTCTGTGAGCAAACTAGCAACCGGTATGGTCGACCGGTATGTCTCCGAAAGACCATACACTTGGTTTTTCGACTACCGTCGATCATTCTCCATGGATTTCCAGGGTTTCTCCTATCCATTCTAAGTCTGAGCTATGAGTGAGAGTTATCTCCAACTCATTCGAGTCTAGTTTCGATGAATATCATCTCGGAACTTTAATCCAGGGTTTGACGACAACTTAGAGTTTTAAGGTCTAGTTAGGGTTTTAGATCAATACCTACTTTGCATGGTATTAATCCACCCTTATAACTATCCTGAAGTCATAGGATAAGAAGAATGGTTAAAACACTTACCGTTGACTGGCTTAAAGTGAGTGTCGTCGAACGGCAATGGCGGCAACTCCTTCTTATTCCTAGCTCCTTCTCCTTTCCAACATCTTTCTCTTCTCTAGGGTTTGTGAGAGACAATGGAATGGATTTGAGGAGGTTTAAGGGTGTTTATATAGGCTAGAATTAGGGTTTAGTAACCCTATTAGGATTAGGAAGGTTCAGGCATTAGGGTTTAGGAAAGTGGGACCCACAGAGATCAATTTCTGGATCCCCGTAGTCTGCTGCGCAGAGCTGACCGGTCGACCGGTACCAAGACCGGTACCATCGACTGGTCAACATAAAATAATGATTATTTGACCGTCTTTGATCCAATTTTTCCCTTTTTTGTCATCCGCTCATCCCGTCTGGCTCGTTGATGATCGAAAGACCTGCTACGACATAAAACTAAGGTTTAGACTAGGTTTATGGAGTGCGGGTCTTACAACTCCCCCACCCTTGAAAGAAATTTCATCCCGAAATTTGCATGTAGGTCTCACAACTCCCCCACCCTTAAAAGAAATTTTAGCCTCGAAATTTGAACGTACCTTGATCGTCGAAAAGGTTAGGATACTCCTTCCTCATCACGCTCTCCTCTTCCCAAGTAATTTCTTTGAATTTTGGCTTCTCTAATGCACCTTCACAGAATGGATATCCTTGGTTCGAAGTTGCTATACCTTTCGGCTTGAGAGCATCACAGGAACCACTTCGAATGTTAAGTCTTTAGTTAAGTCTGGGGGGTCTGTTGTCAAGATGTGCGATGAGTCTCTGACATACTTCTTCAATAATGATACGTGGAACACATCATGAACACTTGACATAGATGGTGGTAGAGCCAATTGATATGCTACATTACCCCGTCTAGCCAATATCTCGTATGGTCCCACATACCTGGGGCATAGCTTTCTTTTCTTACCAAACCGTTTCAAACCTCGCACCAGTGATATCTTCAAGAATACTTTATCACCCACTGCAAACTCCAGATCTCGACGTCGATTATCCGCATAGTGCTTCTGTCGAACTTGAGCTGTCTTTACTCTCTCCTTGATTTGATCAATCACTCGACAAGTTTCATCAACGAACTCTGGCCCTACAATTCTTCTTTCTCCCACCTCATTCCATAACAGAGGTATTCGACATTTTTTTCCATAGAGTGCTTCATATGGAGCCATCTGAATTGTAGCTTGATAGCTATTGTATAAGCAAACTCGATAAGTGATAGTTTCTCATCCCAAGCTCCCTTGAAGTCTAATGCATAGGCTCGGAGCATGTCTTCTAAAATTTGAATAGTTCATTCTGACTGCCCGTCCGTCTGAGGGTGAAAAGCTATACTGAACTTCAACTTTGTTCCCATAGCTTTCTGTAATCCTTCCCAGAACTTTGATGTAAAACGGGGATCTCTGTCAGATACTATACTCTCTGGGATGCCATGAAGTCTGACTATATTATCAACATACAACTTGGCCAGCTTCTTCCAAGGTATACTGAGGTCTGACCGCAATAAATCGAACTCTCTTGGTGAGTCGATCGACTATAACCCAAACTGCATCCACTGACCTTGGTGTCAAAGGTAGGCCAGTGACCAAATCCATGGTAATGCAATCCCACTTCCATGCAGGTTTCGGTAATGGCTATAATAAACCTGCGGGTCTCTGCCTTTCTGCTTTAACTTGTTGACAATTCAGACATTGGAACATGAACTGAGCTATATCTGCTTCCATACTGCTCCACCAATAAAGTCTTCTTAAATCATGGTACATTTTGGTACTTCCTGGATGTACCGAATATGGAGTGTAATGAGCTTCAGTCATAACTCGATCTCTGATATTGCAGTCTTCACTCTCAGGTATACATAACCGTCCATGATACCTGAGTACCTTTTCTGAATCCAAGGTAAAGTCAGGACTGCTCGTACCCTTCTCTAAGTCTTCTTGCACTGTCTTGAGATGTGGATCCTGTAGGATTGCTACCTTGACTTCATCAACTAGATCCGGTGAGATCTTCAAAGCTGCAAACATCATGGTGAACTTATGAATTAAACCTTTCTCAACTGGATTTTCTGCAGTCTCTATTATAAACTCTTCATCGCCTTCAATTGAACTTGAGGCTGCGGCACATAATGCAGCATTTGTACTTGGTCCTGCCTCAGGTTTCGATGCCCACTTTCTGCTTAAGGCGTCAGCCACAACATTTGCTTTACCCGGATGATACTGGATGTCACAATCATAATCTTTTAATAACTCCAGCCATCTCCTCTGTCTCATATTCATATCCTTCTGAGTGAAAAGATAAGTTAAGCTCTTGTGATCTGACTTGATCTGAAACTTCTCACCATACAAGTAGTGTCTCCAAGTCTCGATTGCCTGTATAACCGCTGCTAGCTCCAAATCATGCATAGGATAGTTTTTCTCATGCTCCTTTAACTGTCTTGATGCGTAAGCAATCACCTGTTCTCCTTGCATCAATACACACCCAATACCCAACCCTGAAGCATCCGTATATTAAGTAAACGGTACGCTTGGTACTGGGATGGTCAAGATAGGTGCAGAGACTAGTTTTGACTTCAAAGTTTGAAAACACTTCTCGCATTCATCTGTCCATATGAATTTCTCCCCCTTCTTGGTCAATCTGGTGAGCGGAACAGCGATCCTGGAGTAGTCTTCCACGAACCTTCTATAATAACTAGCCAACCCAAGGAAACTACGAATCTCCGCAATAGATTTTGGTGCTTCCCATCCTACTATGGCAGCTATCTTACTTGGATCAACCTTGATACCGTCTTCAGATACTACATGGCCCAAGAAGGCCACTTCCTTTAGCCAAAACTCGCATTTCTTGAACTTCGCATAAAGCTTCTCCTGTTTCAGCCATTGTAGGGCTGCCCTCAAGTGTTATACGAGCCTCCATGTCCTTTGAGTAGACCAATATGTCATCGATGAATACGATGACCGAAGTGTCCAACATATCATGAAACACTCGGTTCATTAGTTCCATGAATGACGTTGGGGCGTTGGTCAACCCGAATGACATTACTAGAAACTCATAATTCCCATACCTCGTCCTGAAAGTAGTCTTCAAAATATCTCCGGCCTTGATCTTCAGTTAGTGATACCCCGATCGGAGATCAATCTTCGAGGAAACCTTTGCACCCTACAATTGATCGAACAGATCGTCGATTCTAAGCAAAGGATACCGATTCTTGATCGTCAACTTGTTCAGTTCACGGTAGTCAATGCATATCCATACACTTCCGTCCTTCTTCTTGACAAATTGTACAGGTGCTCCCCAAGGTGATATGCTGGGTCGTATGAAACCCTTATCCAACAATTCTTGTAACTTGATCTTCAACTCCTTTAACTTGGTTGGGGCCATCCTGTATGGTGCTTTAGACACCGGCGCCGAACCTGGCATAAGGTCTATCACAAATTTTGTAGCCCTGTCTGGTGGTAAACCTGGGAGATCCTCTGGAAATACATTTGGAAACTCTCGTACCACCTCTAGATCTTCCATCTTTGGCACCTCAGCAGTGACGTCGACTACAGATACTAGATACCCCACTCCCCCTTTCTCTAAGCATCGCTTGGCTTTTAGGGCGGAGAGGATCAGCTTCCGTTTCCTAGGTAACTTGGTCCCAGTGAAGCTATACTTCTTTCCCTTTTTGTCTGTAAGCACAAGCTTCCTTTCACCACATAATAGGATAGTCTGTCATCTCGAGTAGTACCAAACTTGCTTCTAAGTCTCGGCCCTCAATACATACTATACATGGCCCATAATATTCAGTCAAAGCCACTTCGACTCCTAGCGGAGAGCGAACTATCAAGCTTGGGTTCAAGTGCTTGATTGGTAACTCCATTCGCTTTCCAAAGGAAATAGAAACAAAGGAGTGCGTGGCTCCAGAGTCAAAGAGTACTCTGGCAGGTATACCAGCTACATTTACAATTCCTGAAATTTTATTGTCCTTTAGTTCTACATGCTCACACACATAATGAAATAGTAAGCTAAATAGTAAGGGATAGAGTCGTACCAGTGACCACATCAGGTGATGCGGCTGCCTCTTCGGTAGTGATCGCAAATACTTTTCCTTGCTGGGGAGGTTGCTTCCTAGGTAGAGTGCAGGTCCTTGCAATATGACCCACTTGCTGACAGTTGAAACATTTAATGTTCGGGTTGTGTCCAGGGAACTATGGCACAGGTGGTGCCGTATTGTTCCTTGCAGGCACTGTAGCAGTCTGAGCCCTGTATGGGCGGAAAGGTCTATTGTTACCACCACCCGAACTCTCAATAGCTGGTCTCTTCACTCCTCTGTTCTGTGCAAAGAAGTTGTCCCTCTGACTAGATTCTATCACTCTCGCAACCTGTACAGCATCATTGTAAATTTTCTTGTCCAGACCCAATATATGCTTTCTGATGCCTCCACGCAGTCCCATGGTGAACCTACGTGTCTTGGTCTCTTCCTCTTGCATACTTGCTGGTGCGAAGAAAACTAACTCCTCATACCTCTACTGGTAAGCATCCACAGTCGACTGAGACTACTGTAGATTAAGGAACTCCTTCTCCATCTGATCTCTGAAACTCTTCGAAAAATATTTATCGAAGAAAGCAACCTTGAACACCTCCCAATCCACCTGTGTATGCTTTTTCTCCAGATATGCCTGTATGGAATTCCACCAAGCATTCACATCTTCCTTAAGCATATGAGTGGCAAATAGGACCTTTTCATCTTCTGTACAAGTCATCAGTCGAAAATTCTTCTCCATTTCTGCAACCCACTGTGCTGGCCACAATGGTTTCCCGGTCTTACCTGTGAATGAAGAAGGCTTCAACTTTAGGAATCTGTCCACCGCTCGACTCAGATCGTGCTTTCCCTGTGTATTCATTCTGTACCATGGTGGTGGATACGGGTAGGCTCCCTGATAAGCAGAAGACGACAGGAACTGGTGTGGTGGTGGTACATTCTGGGCTTGGCCCATCGGCCCTGTACTACCATGCATTGGCTGTGTAGTATTATTCCCTACAGACTCAGGCGTACCTTCAGTGGGAACAGGACCCGGAGGCCTGAACATCTTCAACATCTCTCTCAAGAATGCTTTCTGCTGAGCTTGCATCTGATACACCACATTTGTAACGATGGTCTCAGAATTCCTGTGAGATGGGCCAGGCAAATTTGTTGGTACCCTTGGGACCTGTTCTTCCTCAACTTCCGGGCTTGGCTCTCTAACATGGCCCGGTTCAACCTGTTCTTTTTCTTCGAGACGCATCCTAGCCTGGTGACTTTTTCAACCTCTACGACCGTCTCCGCCTACCATTTCAGACTATTCAGTTTAGATCTGGGAAGACGACATAACACATGAGAAGAATAGTAGTGGTGTTAGTCGTAAACAATCTAAGGCGAGACAGTAAAAAATTTACATTTCAATTTACAAAATTAAAAAAAAAAAAAATTTACAACATTTTCTGGCTGTTCTGATGCTGACCGGTCGCAACATACCGATCGCACCACTGTAGAACACTGTGCGACTGGTATAGTTGACCGGTCAGAATTTTCATTCTGACCGAGACATAGCGGTCGCAGCCCTGGAGGGGTACCAGTCGACACTCTGTAGAAAGTGCTGCGACCGGTATAGTCGACCGGTCAGAATTCCATTCTGACCGAGACATAGTGGTCGCAGCCAGTCTGGGGTACCGGTCGACCGGTATATCGACCGGTATGCCCAGAAAGGCTTTAAAAATCGCGAAAAGTGAGAATTTTCTCACTTTTTCTTTTCCTTCTCTTCTCCGGTGGCGATTCTCTCTGGCTCCTGAGTTGCTACAGTCCGACCGGTGACATTAGAAGTCATTTTCTTCCATTCAAGACTTAGAACATCGTCTCCAGGTACGTCTTTTCTCTCTTAAACAACTTTTTACAAAATTCCCATATCGTCTTTAGTTAAAATTTTCAATTTTTCTTTGGTTGAGAGATTCTAAACGTAGGAACTCTTTTCCTTCGGCTTAGAAAGGGTTTAGGGTCCCCTAAGAGCAAAATCCCTCAACCAATTTAAGGGTTAACCGATCGGTTTTCCTAAAAATCGAATTTTTACAAGTTTTAACCTAGGTTTTCCAAAAATTTCAAAATTTCTTGATTTTACTTAAATTTTCCAAAATTTCTTGTTGTAATTGCCTGTGATTGATTTGTTGAAGAGTGTGGGGGTTACGTAAGTCCTCCTCCCCAAGTTTTTGGGTGAGTTTGAGGCTTTTTCCCAAATTATTGTCATTATGATGCCAAAATTTTGGCAATTTCTAACATTTTTCTTCTTGTTTTCTTTTTGTTTTGCAGTTTAAATGGCTCCACGACGTGCTCTTGGCAAGCGTCCTCATGGCTCGAGTGTGTGCGCTCCTCAGCCACCAGCTCCATAGCTCGATGAACTGTGGTTTCGTTCTGAGGCGGCACAAGCTCGTTTCCCCTGGTTTGATAGCAAAAACATCGAATCTGGACGGCGAGTTAACTTGGAACAGTTGGACAGGTTCGATGTGCGAGCAGCTTTTGACGTGCTTGGGAGGGTGCCTGTCATCTCATACACAGAGACCACTCGTCCCAACCTGGTTAAGCATTTCTATGCTAACCTGGAGCTTCATGGGGATGTTAACGATCCCAATCAGGGTAGGGACTTGCGCATCTCCAGCTACGTCAAGGGTGTCGATATCTCCTTCGACACTCACCGGTTGGCTGACCTGCTGGGAGTACCCAATGATGGAGACCTAGTGTACTGCCCTCCAAAGGTGAAGGGCTATCTGAGCGAGGACCTATGCTGAGAGATAGCAGAGCAGATCCAAAATCCTAGGTCTCCTATGAAGGCGGCTAGTCTGAAGCCGCTAGCTCGAGTTTATAGCCACATCATCTAGCACAACATTGAGCCCCAGAACGGCCACTACAGTGAGTTATCTCAGCTCACTCAGTACATTACTTACTGTGTCTGCACAGGGGAGCGGGTTTCTCTCCCTTACCTCGTCATCCGCACCATGCATCAGGCGACCCTGGCCGATCAGGCCAATAACCTTCCATATGGTCGTCTCATCCCATCCATTCAACGCCGCCTAGGAGTGAGCATGAGAGGCGAGGTGACTGTTGAGGACACCATGACCTCCGACATCGACTGGGATGCCATTCTGAGGATGCAGATGGATAATCTACCAGTTAGCGATGATGAGTTGGAGGCTCGCCCTCGCCCACTCAGGAGGGTAGCAGCCGCAGCAGCAGCAGTAGCAGTAGCCAATGCGGCATATGCGGCAGAGGCTGAGAGTGATGACGATGATATGGCTGAGGAAGCACCAGTGCCAGCCCCACAGCCTACACCTGCTGCACCACCGTCTACATCTACAGCTGGACCGTCTCATCCCCCTCCAGACCCGGTATTGAGCATATTCACAGAGATCCGGGACACCCAGAGGGTCTTCCTAGAGTCTCAGCGAGAGATGGGTCAGGAGTTGGGACGTCTGGCTCGTAGCCTACAGGCGACACAGGACCAGGTACACTGGCTTAGGGTCACTTACGAGCGAGATTATGACATAGTAGACCCTATTCCTCCTAGGCCCCCTACCCCATGATTATCCCTTTTACTTTCATCTCTTTTGACTGTTTATATAACAGGGTAACTGTCCGGTTTGTGGACTGTACCCTGTAGCACTATTTCATTTGATACTCATTTTCTATTTAATGAAAGTTTTATGGTTTTTCCTAACTAGTGCATAGGTATCATTAAAATTCCATATTTAATACAGTATATTATGCTCTTTCTTAACCAGTCTCAGGTATCAAACAATGCTTAGGGTGTGTCTGTATTAAAATTTTTAAATTTTTCCTAACTCAGTCCATCGACTTAGTTAAGTGCAATATGGTCTGTGGACAGAGCCTGAGGGCTCTGATACCAAGTTGTCACACCCCAATTCTGAACCAACCAGAATGGTGTGATTAAACCGTCATTGAACCAACGGTTCACACCAGGATCTCGAATAGACCGTGTCCACTCATACAAACCCATTGCACATAACCACAATCAGAATATAAATAGTACAGCGGAAGTCTTTTAATAAATGAACTGAGAATCTATTGATAAATCTAAATAGATATCCAATTATTCAAATTCAATCATAAAATATAATACCATTACATCTCTTTAAAAATCAATCGAAAATAATTGAAACAATAAATAAAAATCCAATCAAAGGTACATGCAGAAAGGGCACTCGCATGAAGCGTCATGCTCGTCCTCTCCTGCCTGTACATCCAGAGCAGCAACATCACCATACGCCGGAGCGTTCATATAATCATTTACCGTGTAACCTGCATCAACATCTAAAAACAATGCATATACAAAGGGTGAGCTCACAACTTAGCTCAATAAGACAATCAGACAGTTTCACAATATTATGCATGAGTAACAATCATTTTATGCTGTGGTCTGGTTTAAGTTTGCAATGTGCTATAGAAAGGTTTGGTGGCCCCCGCACCTCTATACACGAGTGTGTGGCACCTCATGGATCACACCCCCATTGGCCCACATGCACCCATCATGGAATAGAGATAGAGCTAAGATATCCCCATACCTCCCCTGATGCTCTACCCATACCAGTACCTAAGCCCCTACTAGCCAGAGCTTGCAAACTGGGCTCGCAACTAACCAATCCTATATGTCATCAATGTATGATCTATCCCAGCACAACAGTCTACGGCATAGAGATATAGCTAAGGCATCCCCGTACCTCCCTTGATACCCTATCCGTAACTAACCCACTAGGATAGAACAGTACTCAGGTAGACCCTATCCCAGCATAACTCCCTACGGCATAGAGATAGAGCTAAAGCATCGTGGACAAGCCAGCGTCGACCTCGGAGACCACAGTGCCACATCACCATGGCCAAGCCAACATCAACATCGAAGACAACCGTACCACGACCTTCCCCTGATGCCCCACCCGTACCAAGCATGTTATGATAGAATACTACAAAAGGTGCCAGTGTGAGGAATGATCCAAGGCCCATGCCCCACTCCACACACTAACGAAACTAATCACATGCCTAACAATCACATCCTATCAATGCATGAACAATAATAATAACATAAAGTAAAGGATGGCATGTGAATATGCACAAACATCACATCATATATATTCAGGTGATTAACAAAAATTTACTGTCCATTAATTATTAGGTTTAGGTCAGATTCCCTTACCTGACGCTCGCTTGTTAGCTTGCTCCATGTCGCAAGATCCAAACGGAAAGTCACAAAGTCCTACAATATTATTAGGGTTTCATTAGAATATTTTCTTAGGGTTTCATGTTGGTCAGAAACCAACAAAGTCCAAAACCAACCTTTCAGAGCTGACCGATCGCAACATACCGGTTGCAGCTCTGTGAGCAAACTAGCAACCGGTATGGTCGACTGGTATGTCTCCAGAAGACCATACACTTGGTTTTTCGAATGCCGTCGATCATTCTCCTTGGATTTCCATGGTTTCTCTATCCATTCTAAGTTTGAGCTATGAGTGAGAGTTATCTCCAACTCATTCGAGTCTAGTTTCGATGAATATCATCTCGAAACTCAAATCTAGGGTTTGACGACAACTTAGAGTTTTAAGGTCCAGTTAGGGTTTTAGATCAATACCTACTTTGCATGGTATTGATCCACCCTTATAACTATCCTGAAGTCATAGGATAAGAAGAGTGGTTAAAACACTTACCGTTGACTAGCGTAAAGTGAGCGTCGTCGAATGACAATGGCAGCACTTCCTTCTTCTTCCTAGCTCCTTCTCCTTTCCAACCTCTTTCTCTTCTCTAGGGTTTCTGAGAGACAATGGAAAGGATTTGAGGAGGTTTAAGGGTGTTTATATAGGCTATAATTAGGGTTTAGTAACCCTATTAGGATTAGGAAGGTTCAGGCATTAGGGTTTAGGAAAGTGGGACCCACAGAGATCAATTTCTGGATCTCCGTAGTCAGCTACGCAGAGCTGACCGATCGACTGGTACCAAGACCGGTACCATCGACAGGTTAACATAAAATAATGATTATTTGACCGTCTTTGATCCGATTTCACACCTGTTTGTCATCCGCTCGTCCCGTTTGGCTCGTTGATGATCAGAAGACCTGCTACGACATAAAACCAAGGTTTAAACCGGGTTTATGGAGTGTGGGTCTTACACTGCTTTGGGGTTCAATGCACATTTTCTACTCAGAGAATCAGCTACAATATTAGCTTTTCCAGGATGGTACTGAATGTCATAGTCGTAGTCCTTGAGTTATTCGAACCACCTCCTCTGCCTCATGTTCAGGTCTTTTTGGGTGAAAAGATATGTTAGGCTTTTGTGGTCAGACTTAATCTGGAATTTTTCACTATACAGGTAGTGCCTCCAAGTTTTGATGGCATGAGTGACTGCTGCCAATTCTAGGTCATGAGTAAGGTAGTTCTTCTCATGATCCTTCAGTTATCTTGATGCATAGGCGATCACCTGTTCTCCTTGCATCAGCACACATCCCAGTCCGAAACCTGAAGCATCTGTGTACAGTGTGAATGGAAGGCCTGGAGCAAGAATAGTCAATATAGGTGCTGACACTAGTCTTGACTTCAGTGTCAGGAAGCATTTTTCACATTCTTCAGTCCATACGAACTTCTCCCCCTTCTAGGTCAACCTGGTGAGTGGAACGGCAAACTTGGAATAATCTTCCACAAACCTTCTGTAATATCCAGCTAAGCCCAGTAAGCTACGAATTTCAGCAACTGTCTTCGGCGCCTCCCATCCTACTATGGTTGAAATTTTGCTGGGATCCACCTTAATTCCTTCTGAAGATACCACATGATCCAAGAAGCCACTTTGTCTAACCAAAATTCACTTTTCTTGAACTTTGCATAGAGCTTCTCTCTTCTTAGTCTTTGTAATGCCGCTCTTAAGTGTATTGCATACGCCTCCTTTCCTTGGAGTATACTAAAATATCATCTATGAATACTATAACCAACGTGTCCCACATGTCATGGAACACTCGATTCATTAGCTCCATCAATGATGCAGGTGCATTGGTCAACCCAAAGGACATCACAAGAGACTCATAGTGTCCATATCTTGTCCTGAAAGCTATCTTGGGAATGTCTGCCTCCTTGATCTTGAGTTGATGATACCCTGACCTCAGATCAATCTTTGCGAATACACTTGACCCTTGTAGTTCATCAAACAAGTCGTCTATTTTAGGTAGTGGGTACCTGTTCTTGATGGTGAGCTTGTTCAACTCTCGGTAGTCCATACAAAGATGTACGCTACCATCTTTCTTCTTGACAAATAGCACCGGTGCCTCTCAAGGGGAGATACTCGGCCTTATGAATCCCTTGTCTAATAGTTCTTGTAGCTGGGTTTTCAATTCCTTCAACTCTGTGGGAGCCATCCTGTTGGGTGCCTTAGACAGAGGTGCCACCCTTGGTAGGAGATCTATTACAAACTCAGTCACCCTGTCTGGTGGTAATCCAGGTAGGTCTTCTGAAAACACATCAGGAAATTCTCGTACTACCTCGATATCTTCCATTTTTGGCAAGTCTATGGTCACATCCACAACTGATATGAGGTATCCTACTCCCCCTTTCTCTAAGCACTTCCTTGCTTTTAGGGCTGAGAGTATAAGCTTCCTCTTCCTAGGCAACTTTGTTCCTTTAAGGTTGAATTCCATTCCTTCTCTGTCCTTGAAAACTAACTTCTTCTCAGTACATAACAGGTTTGCTGAATGTTTAGATAATCCGTCCATTCCTGAATGACATCGAAATCTGACATTTCAAGCTGGACTAAATTGGCTTTCAACTCTCGTCCTTCAATATATACTGGGCAAGGCCCATAATACTCTTCTAATACCACTACCGTTCCCATGGGGGACCGAACTAATAGACTTGGTTCCAAAGTTTTGATGGATTGATCTAGTCATTTCCCGAATGATATTGACCCAAAGGAATGGGTGGCTCCTAAGTCAAATAGGACTCTGGCAGGTACCCCTGCTATATTTACTGTACCTGAGGTTTTTAATTTTTTCATTAGTTTTATATGCTCAAACAATTAATGTAGTTGTAAGACCCGTATCAAACTAACCCAGTCTTACCACCTTGAGCCAGGTTTACCCATCATGGACGAGATGAATGAACCAAGGGCGTTAAGGAGATCGTGATCCCAGGTATCAAATCGACCCAAAAACCACTTAATTTAAAGGGAGGGTCGCATACCCAGCAAGGGAGGGTCGGACCCCCAAGACAGAAAGTCAGACCCTTTGTTTCACAGGGAGGGTCAGACACTTTAGGAAACCAAGGGTCGATGGGATCATCGACCCTCTCATCGACCCTCAGTTGCCGCCAGAAATTGAAATTAGGAAAGCTTCCAAATTTCGATTGGATTCCTTCCAAATATCAATGGGACATAGTTCAGGAGTTTCCACCCTATAAATAGGATGTCTCTAAGCCTCTTTCACTCCTTTCACAACCCTAATTGAATTGAGAGAAAGAGAAGAGAAGGAAGAGAAACAAGGGGGAGAAGAAAAAGTAAAAAGGAGAAGAGTTGCAGGGAAGGAGTATTCTTCTTAGGTATGGATACTAATTCCATGAATTTCTACAGACCTTAGGTTAGATAAGGATGAGAGTGTGATCTCGGAGAAACCCAAACCATCAACCCATGGTTAGGTTTCCATGGAAAACCACGGGAGAATACATAAAAGCTATATAAGTGGATGATTCATGGTTCTAGACCATGGAATGTATGTTGAATGGACTGTAGGAGTAAGCCATAGGACCCCAAACACGAAGAATGGACTAAAAGGAGGAAAATTGACCAAAACCCACAGAGGGTCGATGACCATCCGACCCTATGTGATCCTGAGTATCGACCCTCAGGGTTCTGGAAGTCCATATTAGGGGAGGGTCGCACCAGGGGTCGGTCATAACTCAGACCCTACCTCCGACCCTCATTTTACAAAATGGTTTTAAAATTAGAATAAATTCTAATTAAATTTTATCGACTTTGTTAGGTCTTCTAGCAATATAATAGCAATATAACGGTGATCTAAAGCTTAGAAGAGTATCTATTAGCAAGCTAAGGTGAGGGAACAAGACCTAAACTAATTGGTTAATAACAAACTACTTTTTATTTCTTGAGTCCAATGCCATGCTTGATTCTATGCGAATATGCTTGTAATGTGCATTCAACATGTCATCCAATATTCCTGCTATTATTGTTCATGCATATTTAGTTTTGTTTATTTATAACATGATGATGATGATTGATGCTAGGAATAGGCATGTGAATGTTTGTGTGTGGTTAGTGTGCTTGATGCGAGTAGGGCATCAGGGGAGGTGTTATGCGGTGTTTGATCCGGGCACTTTAGCTCTATCTCTAACTCAAGTCTTGTGCATTAGCATCGTCGTATCGCCATTACCTTAGCAGAACTATTGCGACGTTGGGCATCAAGGAGGGTCTCGGTCCTTGAGTCCTACCGGCGGGGCTTAGCTCTATCTCTACAGGTGCTCTGAGGGATGCTGGGGTAAGGCCTTGGATACATTGGTTGACATTAGGATTGGTTAGTAGCGAGCCCCGTTTGTAGCCCTAGCCATCAGGGGTTAAATTGTTGGTATGGAGTTATGCATCGATAAATGTGACCTTCGTTGTACAATGTTCATTATGGGTGCTGTGGGCGACGGTGAGAGTCATCGGGCTTATCCACACTCTCGTGCATAGAGGTACGGTGGCCACCAATCCGTTCTATAGCACAGTGCAAACGTAAAACCAGACCAAAGATATGAATTGAATCGCATGCATATGTATTGTTGCATTGTTTTGTTTGCTCACTTAGCCGTGATGTATGCTCACCCTTCGATGTCGAATATTTTTAGTTGATGATGCAGGTACTACTGTTGAAGATTACATAAATGCTCTAGAATACGGGAACGTTGCAGCAATGGTAGCTGAAGATGAAGTGGATACACATGACATCTCTTGCGAGTGCAACTCATGTGTATTCGATTAGATTTTTTTAGTTTTACCTATTTGGATTTATTAAAGACATGTATTTGATATTTATTTATTTATGTCTTAGTTGATACAGAATAATTTGTTATTTAAATATTGATATCACAATAGATTCTCAGTTCATTTTATTATAAGACTTCCGCTATTGTGTATTTACTCTGATTATGATCATGGATGTATGGGGTTTAGATAACACGGATATAGCCTACTCGATATCCTGGTTGAACCGTTGGTTTGTTAGCGGTTCATCACACCATTCTGAATAGTGCGGCATTGGGGTGTAACAACTTGGTATCAGAGCTTTCAGGCCTTGTCCGCTAGACCATCATACTTTCACAACAAATTATGAACTAAGATAAGATAAAAGTAAAAACAGTAATATTAACACAGTATAAGCACAAGTGATGTTTGAGACCAAATTTGAAAAAAAAATAATGCATCTATTAAAGGGGGAACAATTTTAATACAATGTGAAAGAAACAAACGTATATACATAACTAAAACAGAGTACAGTCCACACCCCGGACAGTTACTCTGTAGTACAAGAAGAAGGAAAAGATACACTCATGAAGTCGGAGGTGAAGGAGGAGGGGGTGCCTCACGATCTCTGTCACAATCCTCAGCGTAGTCCCTAGTCAACCAGGCCACCTGAGTCTGAGTCGCCTGAAGACTAGCTGTGAGATCAGCCACCAGCTGATCAGTCCGGTGCTGAGCGTCTTGAAGCTCAACTATCCTCAGATCCGATGCGCGCTGAGCCTCTCTAATCTCGTGAAACATACTCAGCACGTCATCAGAAGGTGGACGCGAAGGACCAGCTGCATGTGAAGGACCAGCCGCAAAAGATGTACTCGCTCCAGCAGCATGTGTAGAAGAAGGAGGTGGTATGGAATCCACATCCATGTAAAGACGATCATCGTCCCCGACAGCACCACCAGGGACCCCAGCTGCAGCTGCTGCTGCCTCAGCGTCAGCGATCTCAATACGAGTGTGAGGGCGCACCATCTCGTTCCTCTCCTCATCACTAACTTGGGCATCCCGCATGCCCATTTTCAGATAGCCTCCCAATCTAGAGGCGACGAGAAGGTTTTCTCCTGAATCTTCTCATCCAATAAATCATCCCCCAGGTGGGTCAGCAATATAGTGATCATACGTCCATAGGGTAGATTACCCCTATGACTAGGCAATGTGGCACTGATCATAGTCCGCATGATGATGTATGGAAGGCAGACGGGCTGTCTAGTGTAAATGCTGTACAGAAGATACTGGGTCAGCTGAGAAACCCTCTCGTAATGGCCACTCTGCAGAATCAGATTATGCTGGATAATCTTGCAAAAGACCCATGGAGCCTGACGCATATAGAAAGCCCTCATCTGCCAGTGATCAGGTCGCAGCAACTGACTATCAATCTCAGCCCTCATCTCTGTGGAGACGAACTGGGGCTCTCCAGGAGCACAGTAAACCATAGGGCCATCATAGGGAATGCCCAACAAATCCGCTAGCTGCCGGTAGTCAAAAGAGACCTCAACTCCCTTGACATAGCTAGTAATCTTGAGCTCGTGACCCCTATCCACATCATTGTAATCCCCCACCACCTGGAGATTACAATAAAACTATCGCACTAAATCCGGGCATGTGCAAGCGTCGTAGGTAATGACAGGGAGCCACCCCATATCACCGAAGGCTCTCTCCACGTTGAACAAGGCTAACTCAGCCAAGTTCACCATACGACCTCCTTCTAATTTCTTACGAACAAAATGGGCATATTGTGCCTCGGCTTCGTTGGAACGGAAGCGAAGAGGATCACAAACTCTGGGTACCTTAGTACGAGCCATGGTATCTGCCAATAAGAAAGAAAAGAAAACAAATAATATGTTAATAAGATAGCAAATCCAAAATTTTGACATTATAACGAGGTAAGTTGGCCAAAAGCCTCACTTGACACCCAGACACGTGGGCAGGAGGACTTACGTAGGTCCCAACATGTCCTACAACACTCCGACAGTAGGAAATTCTAGCTAATGAAGTCCAATTTGAAGAAATTGCGAGAAATCAAAAATTTCGACAAATTAGGGCAAAAAGAGTAAAAATCCAAGTTCTCGATAACCAACCGATGAAACTTAAAAAATTTTGAGGGCTTTCGTTCCTCGAGACACCAATAACAAAAGCCCCCAATAAAAATCGAATTTTTACGGTTGGAAAAAGTTTAATTTGAAAAATACAAGTTAAATGGATAAAAACCTAGAAATGGAAACCTAAAAACAGGTAAAATGGGAAAGCATACCTGTAGGGATGATGTGGACGTCGAAACCCGGATCCAAACTGTCCAAAATAGCGGAGTGGCACTGTAGCAACTCAGAGGTGGGAGACGAGTCGAAACGGGAGAGAAATGATGGGGAATGAACCCAGAATCGGATCTTAAAGGTCGGATTTTTGGTCTGAGGGTCGGACAATTCGACCAGGATCATCAACCCTCAGATCGACCCTCAGCTCTCGGGAATCTGACAGAAAACCAGGGTCAGAAACTGAGGGTCGGATACCCATCGACCCCCACATCGACTCTCAGCTCTCGGGAAGAACAGGTCATTCCCAGGGTCAGATACTGAGGGTCGGACATACCATCGACCCCACCATCGACCCTGCATAGAAAAGACAATATTTTTCATAAAATGAGCTGAAAATTTGGAATTTTACATCGATTAGCATGCCTACATACAATATAAATGATTGACTCACCTATTTTGATGATTTTCTGGCACCACCAATCTCAGAAGAAAACATGTCTGGACGTAGAGTAACCAGGCAGAGTCGAAATGCAGTTCCACCACCACCTGTGGAGGAAACTAGCCAGGAGAATATATATGCACAGGGAAATCCATAGGTTGTACCCCCCAGGAAATCCAGACCAGGCAAATCCTACCAACTTGTCACCTCCACCACCGGAGTTGGCAACCGTGGTAATGAATCTAGCACAGCAGCTACAACAGATGCAACATGCACAGGCTCAAATGCAAGTTGCAATGGGGATTATGTTCTAGGCCGCACATGCTACACCCATGCAGACTGGACAAGCCAGTGCAGCACCGGTGGGTAACCGCCCAGCACCTCAAACACCTCAACCACCAGCTGCACAGATCCTCGTACCTGGTCCGGAAGCAGCTCAGGTTCAGTATCAGTATCCACTACCTATGTTTGGGGCATACCCCCGAAATCAGATGGATCACTCTCGACTGGTTGAGAGATTTCTGAAGATGAAGCCCAAGGAATTTAACGGTAAACCGTCGGATCCGTTATGGCTAGCACATTGGATCGACGAGATGGAGAGAAACTTTCTAATGATGACTATTAATGAAGAAGAAAAGGTGTTATGTGCCACCTTCATGCTGAAAGGCGATGCACATCATTGGTGGATATCTACCAGGGCATATCTACTGACCAAGCATGCCCTATTGAATTGGGCTATTTACAAAGAAGCGTTCTTTGAGAAGTATTTTCCCCGAAGCTTCAAGGATTCTATGGAGAAGGAGTTCCTGATTTTATATCAGGGCCAGATGTCTATGGATGCATATCAACAGCGTTATGAGGAGCTGTTTTTCTTTGCACAACTTAGTATGCAAGAAGAGGACAACAAAACCCATAGGTTTGTCACGGGACTAAGAGGAAGCATCAGAGAGCACGTGCTGGGCTTAAAGAAGAAGATTTATAATGAAGCCATGCAAATTTCTCGGGTTATAGAATCGAGCTAGAAGGAAAGCTATTTTATGCAAAACAGAGGTGTGAAAAGGCCAGCTGGAAATTCTTACAACGGAGGTAATAACAAAACTTACAAGCCTTTCCGTACTCAGAATTTCACCGCTGCACCCAAGACCACTCAAGTAGCTCAGCAGCAACCAAAGCCAAATACTGAGAGTCCAAGATGTTATAACTGCAATCAAGAGAGACATATGATGAGAGAGTGTCCTAAACCCCGGAAGCCACAACATCAAGGACGAGTTTATGCTGTTACATCTAAGCAAGCTGTCGCATCACCCGATGTGGTCACAAGTATGACCTAAACCTTTAAGTTGTATTACAATGTGTAGGCATGTAGACTAAGTTTAAACAAATCACAGGTATCATACCTATAAATGGCAAACCCACCAGAGTACTCTTTGATTCAGGAGCTACTCATTCCTTTATATCTGTGTCATTTGGAAAGAAGCTGAACTTACCAATCAAAATGTTGGACTACAAACTACTTGTACGGTCACCGATGGGGTTAGAAGTGGAATTATAGAAAGGTTATGGGCCATGTCCAGTTCTCATTGGCGAGAAAACCTTAGATGCAACCTTGATCCAACTTTGGATGGCAGACTTTGATGTCATCTTGGGAATGGACTGGTTAGCTCGGCATTCTGCAAACCTATTATGCGCCGAAAAGAAGCTAACATTTAAAGACAAAGAAGGAGCAGAATTCATGTCACACCCCAATTCCACACTGTTCAGAATGGTGTGATGAACCGCTAATAAACCAACGGTTCAACCAGGATCTCAAATAGGCTATCCCCGCGTTATCTAAACTTACACACATCCGTAATCATAATCAGAGTCAATACATAATAGCGGAAGTCTTATAATAACATGAACTGAGAAACTAAGATGATATCATTAATTTAATAGCAAATTATTCTATTTTCAACTGAGACATAAATATTTAAATACCAAATACATGTCTTAATAAATCCAATAAAGAAACCTATGAAATATCTAATCAAATACACACGAGTTGCACTCGCAAGAGGAGTCGTGTGTATCCTCTTCAGCTCCAGCTTCCATTCCTGCCACGTTCCCGTACGTTGACGCACTCATATAGTCTTCAACGGTATAACCTACATCATCAACTAAAAATATTCGACGTCGAGGGGTGAGCACACATCACGGCTCAGTGAGTAGCCAAAACAATGCAACAATACATATGCATGCAATCAATTTATATCTTTGATCCGGTTTAAAGTTTGCAGTATGCAATAGAAAGGTTTAGGTAGTCAAAGGTCGCGTTTATTGACCCCGCCTCTATACACGAGTGTGTGACGTTACCCGAAGATCACGTTTATCGTCAACTCACATGCACCCAACCATGAATATTATATAACAAAGGTTACGTTTATTGCTATATAGTGTCATACCAATACGTAAGCCCCTGTTGGCGAGGGCTGTAAACTGGGCTCACAACTAACCAATCCTAATGCCAAACAGTGTATCCAAGGCCTCACCCTAGCATCCCTCAGAACATCCATCGAGATAGAGCTAAGGCCCCCCGGTAGAGTATAGGACTCAAGGACCGAGACCACCTCCCTTGATACTCTACGACATAATAGTTCTGCTAAGATAATGGCGATACGACGATGCTAATGCACAAGACTTGAGTTAGAGATAGAGCTAAAGTGCTGAGACCCGCTAAAGGTTAACGTTTATTGACGTTCTCATCACACCTCCCCTGATACTCGCTCGCATCAAGTACATCAACCATACACATACAAGCACATGCCTATTCCTATCATCATCATCATCATCATGTTATAAACAATAAAGTAAATATGCATGAACAAGTAATAGAAATATTGGATGGCATGCTGTATGCACATTACAAACATATTCGCATAGAATCAAGCATAGCATAGGACTCAAGAAATAGAAAATAGTTTTTATTATTAATCCAATTTAGTTTGGAGTTCTGGTTCCTCACCTTAGCTTGCTATAAAATACTTTTCCAAGCTTTAGAATCACCTTTATAGTGTTATTATATTGCTAGAAGACCTAACAAAGTCGATAGAATTTAATTAGAATTAATTTCTGAATTTAAAAACCATGCTGTTAACTGAGGGTCGGAGGTAGGGTCGGAGTCAAGATCGACCCTGGGTGCGACCCTCCCCCTAATCTGAACTTCCCGAACACTGAGGGTCGATGCTAGGGTCGGATCTGCCATCGACCCTAGGTGCGACCCTCCATGGTTTGAGTCGAAAATATCAGATTTCGTTTTTTTCTTTCATGGTTGGGTCCTATGGCTTACTTCCACAATCCATTCTATATATGTTCTATGGTTTAGAACTATACTTTATTCACCTACATGGATTTAATGATCTCCTCCATGGTTTCCATTGAAACGAAACCATGGATGGATGATTTGGGTTTCTTCTAAGTCATACCCTCTTCATAAACCATTCTAAAGTCTTAAATAAATCATGGGGAATGTATTCATACCTTAGGCTTGCTGAGATTCAGAGTTCCTCTGAATTTCCTCTTCTTCCTTAGTCTTTTCTTCAAGTTTTCCTTCTCTTCTTCTCTTCCTTCTCTTCTCTTTCTCTCAATCCAATTAGGGTTGTAAAAGGAGTGAAAGAGGCTTAGGGACGTCCTATTTATAGGGCAAAACCTCCCAAAATAAGTCCCATTGAGTTTAGGAAATGTTCCAATTGAAATTAGGAAGGTTTCTCAATTTTCGGTTCGTGCTGTTTTTCCCGAATACCGAGGGTCGATGGGAGGGTCGGACAACTCATAGACCCTCTATGACCCATGGTTGAGGGTCGATGGGAGGGTCGGACCTGCCTGTTAAAACATGCGACCCTACCCTCATTTTGACTGTTTTTGGGTAAATTTTCATATTGGGTCTTGGGTTTCTTCACACACTTGGTCTACTTGGCTCGACCATGATATGTAGACGGGTCCCGACATGAAATTTAAGGTTAGGCCGGGTTCGTGGCGTGCGGGTTTTACAACTCCACCACCCTTAAAAGAAATTTCATCCTCGAAATTTAAAAGTACGGATCTTACAACTCCCCCATCCTTAAATGAATTTTGTCCACAAAATTTGAACGAATATTACAACTCCCCCACCCTTAAATGAATTTTGTCCTCAAAATTTGATCGAATCTTACAATTCCCCCATCCTTAAGAAAATTTTATCCTCAAAATTTTTAATTTACTTCGGAGTCAATAGGTGGGAATTCTATTTTCGCATTGCATCTTCTTCCTCCTATGCACTCTTCTCCACGTATTGTCTTTGCCAGGTTACCTTCACATAATAATTATCCCGGCTTTGGAAACATTGTACCTTCCCACTAGTGAACTAGGCTGGTACCACTTCAATAGTTAAATATTCTATCTAATCCAGTGATTCCGTGGTCAATACCTTTAATATGGATCTTTAATGTACTTCTTCAACAATGATACACGAAATACATCATGCATACTAGACATGGACAGCGGTAACGCTAATTGATATGCAACTTTTCTACGTCTCCCCAAAGTTTATAAGATCCAACACATATATAAATTATGACTTTCCCTTCTTGTCTAATCGTTTCAAACTACGCATAAATGATATCTTCAAAAACACTTTGTCACTTATGGCGAACTCATGGTCTTCGTGTCTCTTCTGACAATCTTGAGCTATCTTAGCCCTTTTTCTTTGATCTTGTCTACCACTCGATAGTTTTCCTCCATAGACTTAGGTCTTAAAATTCTTCATTCACCGACTTCATTCCAAAACAAAAGAATTTTACATTTCTATCGTATCTGCTTCCTAGGTAACATTTACATGGTAGCTTAATAGCAACTTCAATTCATGATACTTTCTCAACTCAAAATCTTTGAAATCAATTTTACAAGCTCGGGGCATATCTCTTAGGATTTGTATAGTCCGCCCCGACTATCTGTCAGTTTAAGGTAAAGTGCAGTACTAAACTTCGACTTTGTCCCCATTATTTTCTGTACATCCTCCCAAAACTTAAAGATAAAGCATGAGTTTCTGGTCGACACTAAGCTCTCATGCATACCATTCAATCTAACAATACTATCCTTATATAGCTTAGTTAGCCGCTCCAAAGCATACTGAGGTCGTATAGCAATGGAATGAGCTATCTTCGTAAGGCGATCAACAATCAACCATACTGCATCAACCGATCTAGGAGTCAGTGGCAAATCAGTGACATAGTTAATTGTAATGCAGTTCCACTTTCAAACTGGCTTCGATAGTTTTTATTGTAAGCCATGGTGGTCTTTGTCTTTCAGCTTTTTACTTGCTGATAAATCAAACACTGGAACACACACTAAGCCACATTTGTTATCTCTTCAGGTCATGATACATATTCATACTTCCAGGATGTATCAAATAGATGGTGGTATGGGCTTCTTTCATCAGTCGGTGTCTAATGTCCATACTTTCTGTTTCAGGTACACATATTCTTCCTTTGTATTTCAGTACTTTCTCGTCATCCAAGGTGAACTCAGGGTTTGTCCTACCTTTCTCAATATCTTCTTGTACTGTTCTCAGATAAGGATCTGCTTTGATAGCTGTATTCACTTCATCCACTATATCTGGTATAATCTTCAATGCCGCAAACATATTAAAAAACCGATGAATAAACCCTTGGTTGGCTGATTCATCCGTTGTATCTATCACATACTGCTCGTTGCCGTGATTGAATACCATTCCGTTGGTACACATTGCTGCAGTCGTGCTAACTTCTCCTTGAGATTTAATCATTGCTTTTCTGCTTAACGCATCCGCTACTACGTTCACTTTTCCCGGATGATACTGGATATCACAATCATAGTCTTTCAATAGTTCCAGCCATCTTCTTTGTCTCATATTCAACTCCTTTTGATTAAATAAATAAGTAAGACTTTTATTGTCCGACTTAATTTGAAATTTCTCTCCGTATAGGTAATGTCTCCATATCTTGACAGCATGTACTACTGCCGCTAGCTCCAGATCATGAGTGGGATAATTTTTCTCATGTACCTTTAACTGTCTTGAAGCATAAGCAATTACTTGCTCTCCTTGCATAAGCACACATCCTAGTCCCAGTCCTGACGCATCAGTGTATAAAGTAAATGTCTGTCCTGGCTCGGGAATAGTCAAAATCGGGGCAGATATCAATCTGGTCTTCAGTGTTTGGAAACTCTTCTCACATTTATCGGTCCACACAAACTTTTCACCTTTCTTGGTCAAACTGGTGAGAGGTACGGCAATCCGAGAATAGTTTTCTACGAATCTCCGATAATAACCAGCTAGACCCAGAAAACTTTTGATTTCTGAAATGCTCTTTGGTGCTTTCCACTTTACAATAGCCTCGATCTTGCTGGGGTCCACTTTGATTCCTTCAGCGGATACTACATGGCCTAGGAATGCGACTTCACTTAGCCAAAACTCGCACTTTGAAAATTTGGCATATAGCTTCTCTTTCCTTAAACGCTGTAGGGCTACGTTTAGGTTCTTGATATGGGTTTCCTTGTCCTTGGAATATACCAATATGTCATCAATAAATACTATAACCGACGTATCCAACATATCATGGAAAACTCGGTTCATAAGTTCCATGAACGTTGCCGGTGCATTAGTTAATCCGAAAGACATAACCAAAAATTCATAATGTCCATATCTGGTCCTGAATGCTGTCTTTGGAATATCCCCTTCTTTAATCTTCAGCTGATGATAACCTGATCGAAGATCGATCTTAGAAAATACTCTTGCTCCTTGTAACTGATCAAACAAGTCATCGATCCGAGGTAATGGATATCGATTCTTGATTGTCAGTTTATTCAACTCCCGATAATCGATGCATAATCAAATGCTACCATCCTTCTTCTTTACGAACAACACCGGTGCCCCCCATGGAGATATACTGGGTCGAATATAACCCTTGTCCAGTAGTTCTTGTAGTTTCACCTTCAGTTCTTTCAGTTCCATAGGAGCCATTCTATAGGGTGCTTTTGATACGGGTGTGGCTCCAGGTACAAGGTCTATCACAAACTCTGTGGCTCGGTCGGATGGTAATCTGGGTAGTTCCTCCAGAAATACATCAGGATAGTCCCGCACAACATCTATATCTTCCATTCGTGGCGCGTCCCTGGTTAGGTCGACCACGGATACTAGATACCCGATTACCCCCTTCTCAAGGCACTTCTTAGCCTTTAGTGCTGAAAGTATGAGCTTGCGTCTCCGGGGAAGTTTGGCTCCCGAAAAACTTAGTTCTACCCCTTCTTTGTCTTTGGACGTTAGCTTCTTTTCGGCGCATAATAGATTTGCAGAATGTCGAGCTAGCCAGCCCATTCCCAAGATGAAATCAAAGTTTGCCATCTCAAGTTGTATCAAGGTTGCATCTAAAGTCTTCTCTCCAATGAGAACTGGACATGGTCCATAACCTTTCTCTAGTTCCACCTCTAATCCCATCGGTGACCGTACAAGTAATTTGTAGTCTAATATTTTGATAGGAAATTTTGTCTTCTTTCCAAATGACACAGATATAAATGAATGAGTAGCTCCGGAATCCAAGAGTACTCTGGCGGGTACGCCATTTATAGGTACAATACCTGTGATTTATCTTTACTTAGTCTACATGCTCATTCAATGTAATTTTAACTTTACAAGTTTCAGTCATACCTGTGACCACATCGGGTGATGCGGCCGCATCCTCGGACGTAACAGCATATACCCGTCCCTGATGGAATTTCTTCTTGGGCTTAGGGCACTCCCTTGCCATATATCCTGGCTGGTTGCAGTTAAAACACTTCGGGACTTCCGAATTTGGCTTTGGCTGAGGTTGAGCTGCGGGAGTACTCTTGGTTGCAACAGTAAAATTTTGAGGACGGAAAGGTTTATACGTCCTGTTATTGCCTCCATTGTAGGAATTCCCGGCTGGCCTTTTTATGCCTCTGTTCTGAGTAAAGTAACTCTCCTTCTGGCTCGATTCAATCACTCGAGCAATCTGGACAGCTTCATTATAAATTTTCTTCTCTAAGCCCAGAACGTGTTCCCTGATGCTTCCTCTCAGTCCCGTGACGAACCTACGGGTTTTGGTATCTCCTTCTTGCATGCTAGCCAGTGCAAAGAAAAACAGCTCTTCGTAGCGCTGTTGATATGAGTCCACAGTCATCTGTCCCTGATATAGGCTTAGGAACTCCTTCTCCATCGAATCTCTGAAGCTTCGTGGAAAATATTTCTCAAAGAAGGCTTCTTTATATATAGCCCATGTCAGTAGGGCGTGCTTGGTCAGTAGATATGTCTTCGTTGATTTCCATAAATGATGTGCGTCGCCCTTGAGCATGAAGGTGGCGCATAGTACTTTCTCTTCCTCTGTGATAGTCATCATGAAGAAATTTCTCTCCATCTCGTCTATCCAGTGGGCTGGCCACAACGGATCAGACGGTTTGCCGTTGAATTCTTTGGGTTTCATCTTCAAAAATCTCTCCACTAGTCGGGAGTGGTCCAACTGGTTTTGGGGATTTGCCCCAAACATATGGTGTGGATACTGGTAATCACCTTGAGCTGCTTCTGGAACTTGCACTGGAATCTATGCAGTAGGTTGTGGAGGTGTCTGATGAGCTGGGTGGTTACCCACCGGTGTTGCACTGGCTTGTCCTGTGTGCATGGGTGTAGCCTGAGTGGCTTGAAACATAATTCCCATGGCAACCTGCATCTGAGCATGTGCGTGTTGCATCTGCTGCAGCTGATGTGCCAGATTCATTACCACTGTTGCTAGCTCTGGTGGTGGAGGTGGTAAATTTGTAGGGTTTTCCTATTCTAGATTACCCGATGCATAGTTATTCTCTTGATTAGTCTCCTCCACGGGTGGTGGTGGTGGGACTGCATTTCGGGTCTGTCGGGTTACTCTACGTCCAGACATGATTCCTTTCGGTGATTGGTGGTGCCTGAAAATTGTCAAAATAGGTGAGAAGTCATTTATATTTCATGTAGGCACGCTAACCGATAATCAATTCCAATTCTAGCTCATTTTATATAAAAAAAAATATTATCTTTCTATGCAGGGTGGATGGTATGTCCGACCCTTGGTATCCAACCCTGGGAATGACTTGTACTTCCCGAGAGCTGAGGGTCGATGCAAGGGTCGATGGGTGTCCGACCCTCAGTTCCGACCCTTGATTTTCTGTCAGGTTCCCGAGAGCCGAGGGTTAATGGGAGGGTCGATTCGAGGGTCGATGGTTCTAGTCGAATTGTCCGACCCTCGGACCAAAAATCAGATTTTTAAGATCCGATTCTGGGTCATTTCTCACTATTCCTCCTCCGTTTCAACTCGTCTCTCCTCTCTGAGTTGCTACAGTGCTACTCTACCATTTTTGATCCGTTTGACTCCGGGTTTCGACGTCCACGTCATCCATACCGGTATGTCTTCCCATTTTTACCTGTTTTTAGGTTTCCATTTCTAGGTTTTCGCACCTTTAACTTGAATTTCTAAATTAAACTTTTTCCAACCGTAAAAATTCGATTTTTAATGGGGGCTTTTGTTATTGGTGTCTCAAGGAACGAAAGCCCTCAAAAATTTTTGAGTTTCATCGGTTGGTTATCGAGAAACTTGAAATTTTCTCTTTTTGCCCTAATTTGTTGAAATTTTCGATTTTTCTTGAATTTCTTCAAATTGGACATCGTCAATTAAAATTTCCTACTGCATGTGGGTTGTAGGGTATGTTTAAAACTATGTAAGTTCTCATGCCCACTTGTATGGTGAGAAATGGGGCTTTATGGTTAACTTACGTCGTTATTACATCAAATTTTGGATTTTTATCCTACTAATTCCTTATTTTTCCTTCTCCTTCTTGTTTTGCAGATACCATGGCTCGTACCAAGGTACCCAGAGTTTGTGATCCCCTTCGCTTCCGTTCTAATGAAGCCGAGGCACGGTATGCTGACTTTGCCCGTAAGAAGGTTGAGGGTGGTTGTATGGTGAACTTGGCTGAGTTAGCCGTGTTCAACGTAGAGGGAGCCTTTGGTGACATGGGGTGGCTTCCTGTCATCACCAACGATGCGTGCACATGTCTGGATTTGGTGCGCCAATTCTATTGTAATCTCCAGGTGGTAGGGAATTACAATGACGTTGAGCATGGTTAGGAGTTGCGCATAACCTGCTACGTCAAAGGGGTAGATATTTCTTTCAACTATCGGCAGCTGGCCGACTTGTTGGGCATTCCTTATGATGGCCCCATGGTGTACTGTGTGCCTAGAGAACCCCAGTTTGTTGAGATGGAGATGAGGGCCGAGATCGATAATCAGTTGCTTCGTCCTGATCGTTGGCAGATGAGAGCTTGTTATTTGCATCCAGCTCCACGGGTCTTCTGCAAGATTATCCAGCATAATCTGATCCCGCAGAGTGGGCACTATGAGAGGGTTTCTCAGCTGACCCAGTTTTTGATCTATAGCATCTGCACCAGACAGCCGGTCTGTCTTCCCTACATCATCATGCGGACCATGATTAGTGCTACATTGTCTGGTCATAGGGGTAATCTACCCTATGGACGCATGATTACAGTTCTTCTGACCCGTCTGGGGGTTGACTTGGTAGATGAGAAGATCCAGGAGAAGACCTTCTCGTCGCCTCTAGATTGGGAGGCAATTTGCAAGATGGGTATGCAGGAAGCCCAGGTTAGTGATGAGGAGAGGAACGCGATGGTGCGCCCTCACACTCGTATCGAGATGGATGATGTCGAGGCTGCTGCTGCCGTTGCTAGAGCTCGCGTGGATCCTGTCGACGATGATGACCGTATGTATATGGATGTCGACTCGATACCACCGCCTTCACCCACACATGCGGCTGGTGTTGGTACTTCTTCTGCGGCGGATCCTGCACCTGGGGCTGGTCCTTCTCATGAGGCTGGTCCTTCACATAGTGCCCACTCTACCATCCGTGTGTCTGATCGGAGGGTGACCGATCTCACAGCTAGTCTACAGACGATCCAGACTCAGATAGCCTGGTTGACTAGAGTCTATGCTGAGGACTAAGACAGAGATTGCAAGGCCCCGCCTCCTCCTTCACCTCCAGCTTCTTGATTGTACTTTATTTTCTTGTACTACAGAGTAACTGTCTGGGTTGTGGACTGTACTCTACTTTAGTTATGTATATACATTTTGTTTCTCTCTCTCATTGTATATAACTTGTTTCCCCTTTTATAGATGCATTATCTCTTTTTAAATTTAGTCTCAATCATCACTTGTGCTTACAGTGTGTTTATATTAAAGTTTTTAATTTATCCTATCTCAGTTCACTATTGTCTCGAATGTATGTTAGTTCAGCGGACAAGGCCTGAGACGCTCTGATACCAAGTTGTCACACCCCAATTCCGCACTGTTCAGAATGGTGTGATGAACCGCTAATAAACCAATGGTTCAACCAGGATCTCAAATAGGCTATCCCCGCATTATCTAAACTTACACACATCCGTAATCATAATCAGAGTAAATACACAATAGCGGAAGTCTTATAATAACATGAACTGAGAAACTAAGATGATATCATTAATTTAATAGCAAATTATTCTGTTTTCAACTGAGACATAAATATTTAAATACCAAATACATGTCTTAATAAATCCAATAAATAAACCTATGAAATATCTAATCAAATATACACTCGTGTATAGAGGCGGGGTCAATAAACGCGACCTTTGGCTACCTAAACCTTTCTATTGCATACTGCAAACTTTAAACCGGACCAAAGATATAATTTGATTGCATACATATGTACTGTTGCATTGTTTTGTTTACTCACTGAGCTCAAGTTGGAGAGCTGACCCTCGCGCGCGTAATTCTTTTTAGTTTTTGATGTTGCAGGTACTATGATTGAAGATTTTGTCTACACGCCAACATATGAACGGGTGGAGGCTATGAATGAGCAAGCTGTGGAGAACGAACATGGTTCGTTAAGCGAGCATTTCAACGGTGGATACGTTTAGTGTTTAGTTTTCGTATTTGGATAATGTAATATGTATTAAGTTATGTTTTGGTTACTTGGAAATAATTGGAATATAAATTATTTATCATGATTAGACCTCAGTTCATTATCTGTAAGACCTCCGCTATTTATTTTATTACCTCTGATTAATGTGGAATGTGTTTTGGTTTATCATATGTGGGATAGCCTATTGTGAGATCCTGGTTGAACCGTTAGTTTATTGATGGTTCATCACACCATTCTGGTTGGTGCAGAATTGGGGTGTGACAATTCAATTTTGTGGGAACCAAACTGCCCCGTAAACGTAAGTTCATACTCTCAGCACTAAAGGCTAAGAAGTGCCTTGAGAAGGGGGCAGTCGGGTATCTAGTATTAGTGGTTGACCTAACCAAGGAAGCACCACGAATGGAAGATATTGATGTCATGCGGGACTGTCCCGATGTATTTCCAGAGGAACTACCAGGATTACCACCCGACAGAGCCACCGAATTTGTGTTAGACCTTATACCTGGAGCCGCACCAGTATCAAAAGCACCTTATAGAATGGCTCCTACTGAACTGAAGGAATTAAAAGTGCAACTATAGGAACTGCTGGACAAGGGTTATATTCGACCCAGTATATCACCATGGGGAGCACCGGTATTATTCATAAAGAAGAAGGACGGTAGCGTTCGATTATGTATCGATTATCGGGAGCTGAACAAACTGACAATCAAGAATCGATATCCACTACCTCAGATCGATGACTTGTTCGATCAGTTGCAAGGAGCGAAAGTATTTTCTAAATTCGACCTTCGGTCAGGTTATCATCAGCTGAAGATTAAAGATGGTGATATTCCTAAGACAGCATTCAGGACCAGATATGGACATTATGAATTCTTGGTCATGTCTTTTGGATTAACAAACGCACCAGCAACTTTCATGGAACTTATGAACCGGGTTTTCCATGACATGTTGGATACGTCGGTTATAGTATTTATTGATGATATATTGGTATATTATAAGGACAAGGAAACCCACATTAAGAATCTAAACGCCGCCCTACTGCGTTTAAGGAAAGAGAAGCTGTATGCAAAATTTTCAAAGTGTGAGTTTTGGCTAAGTGAAGTCGCCTTCCTAGGCCATGTGGTATCCGCTGAAGGAATCAATGTGGACCCCAGCAAGATCGAGGCTATTGTAAAGTGGGAAGCACCAAAAAGCATTACATAAATAAGAAGTTTTCTGGGTCTCGCTGGATATTATTGGAAGTTTGTATAAGACTATTCTCGGGTTGCCGTACCTCTCACCAGTTTGACTAAGAAAGGTAAAAAGTTTGTGTGGACGGATAAATGTGAGCAGAGCTTCCAGACATTGAAGACCTGATTGATATCCGCTCCGATTTTGACTATTCTTGTTCCAGGACAGCCATTTACCCTATACACTGATGCGTCAGGACTGGGATTAGGATGCGTACTTATGCAAGGGGAACAAGTAATTGCTTATGCCTTGAGACAGTTAAAGATACATGAGACAAATTATCCCACTCATGATTTGGACTTAGCGGCAGTATTTAAAGGACGTCCCTATGCCACTTTTACTCCTTTCACAACCCTAATTGAATTGAGAGAAAGAGAGAAGAAGGAAAAGAGGAAGAAAGGAGACAAGGAGGAAGGCTTAGCAAAAAGGAGAAGAAATTCCAGAGAAAAGTAATCTTCTCAGGTATGGATACTAATTCCATGAGTTTCTATAGACCTTAGGTTAGATATGGTTGAGTGTAGGATTTCGGAGAAACCCAAACCATTCATCCATGGTTAGGTTTTCATGGAAAACCATAGGAGGATGCACGAAAACTATCTAGATGGATTATACATGGTTCTAGACCATGGAATGACTGTTGAATGAATGTAGGAAGCAAGCCATAGGACCCCAAACACGAAGAATGGGTTAAAAGTGGAAATTGGACCAGAGCGCACCAAGGATCGCACCGAGGGTCGATAGACCATCCGACCCTAGGTGTTTCTGACCATCGACCCTCAGCATTCGGGAAGTTCAGAATGGAGGGAGGGCCGATAGACCCATCAACCCTAGCATCGACCCTCAGTTGACAGAATGGTTTTTAAATTCTGAATTAATTCTAATTAAATTCTATCGACTTTGTTAGATTTGCTAGCAATATAATAACATTATAAAGGTGATTCTAAAGCTTGGGAAATATCTATTAGCAAGCTAAGGTGAGGAACCTTAACCCCAAACTAAATTGGTTAATAATAAACTGTTTTCTATTTCTTGAGTCCTATGCCATGTTTGATTCTATGCGAATATGTTTGTAATGTGCATACAACATGCCATCCAATATTTCTATTACTTGTTCATGCATATTTACTTTATTGTTTATAACATGATGATGATGATGATGATAGGAATAGGCATGTGTTTGTATGTGTGTGGTTGATGTGCTTGATGCGAGCGAGTATCAGGGGAGGTGTGATGAAAACGTCAATAAACGTTAACCTTTGGCGGGTCTCAGCACTTTAGCTCTATCTCTAACTCAAGTCTTGTGCATTGGCATCATCGTATCGCCATTACCTTAGCAGAACTATTATGTCGTAGAGTATCAGGGGAGGTGGTCTCGGTCCTTGTAGTCTCTGACTCTACCGGGGGGCCTTAGCTCTATCTCTATGGATGTTCTGAGGGATGCTGGGGTGAGGCCTTGGATACATTGTTTGGCATTAGGATTGGTTAGCAGCGAGCACAGTTTTCAAGCCCTCGCTAACAGGGGCTTACGTGTTGGTATAGCATTATATAGCAATAAACATTAACCTTTGTTGTATAATGTTATGGTAGGGTGGAAGGGGACGACGATAAATGTTAACCTTCGGGCGGGCTTCCACACCCTGTGTATAGAGGCGGTGTTAATAAACGTTAACCTTTGACCACCCAACCTTTCTATTGCACATTGCAAACTATAAACCAAGACCAAAGATATAAATTGATTTTTGCATGCATATGTAATGTTGCATTGTTTTTGCTACTCACTGAGCCGTGTTGTGTGCTCACCCCTCGACGTCGAATATTTTAGTTGATGATGCAGGTTATACAGTTGAAGAGTATATGAACGCGTCAGCGTATGGAAATGTGGCAGCTGAAGACGATACACACGACTCCTCTTGCGAGTGCAACTCGTGTGTATTTGATTAGATATTTTTTATAGGTTTCTTTATTTGGATTTATTAAAGACTTGTATTGATATTTACTTATGTCCCAGTTGATACAGAATAATTTTCTATTAAATTATTAATATCATTTTAGTTCTCAGTTCATTTATTTATAAGATTTCCGCTATTGTGTATTTACTCTGATTATGATTGCGGATGCGTGTAAGTTTGGATAACGCGGGGATAGCCTATTTGAGATCCTGGTTGAACCGTTGGTTATTTAGCGGTTCATCACACCATTTTGAAATGTACGGAATTGGGGTGTGACAGCATTCCACCCACAGACAGATGGACAGTCAGAGCGTACAATCCAGATTCTAGAAGATATGCTACACGCATGTGTAATTGATTTCAAAGGATCATGGGATGAAAAGTTACCACTGATCGAGTTCTCTTGTAACAATAGCTATTAGGCTACTATACAGATGTCACCATATGAAGCACTGTATGGCAGAAAGTGTCGAACTCCGTTGTTTTGGAATGAAGTTGGAGAACGTAGTATTGTTGGGCCAAAATTTATGGAAGAGACTTGTTAAGTGGTAGACATTATCAAGGAAAGGGTAAAAACAGCTTAGAACCGTCAGAAGCAATATGCTGATACTCGACGCAGAGATCTTGAAATCGCTATAGGTGATAAAGTATTCTTGAAGGTATCGCCTATGCGAGGATTGAAACGGTTTGGACAGAAAGGGAAACTCAGTCCAAGATATGTGGGGTCGTATGAGATTTTAGCTAACCGTGGAAAAGTGGCTTATCAGTTAGCACTACCCCCATCTATGTCAAGTGTGCATGACGTATTTCATATTTCCCTATTGAAGAAGTATGTCAAGGATCCAACGCACGTCCTGATAGTAGATTTACCGAAATTGACAGATGAATTGACATTTGAAGTAACACCAACAAAAATCACCAGTCGAAAGGTTCAACGACTACGCAACCGAGATATATATTATGTTAAGGTCATTTGGAAAAGTAGAGACATGGAAGAAATTACTTGGGAGGAAGAAAATGCTATGCGAAAGCAATACCCTCACTTATTCGATTTAGAAGGTACGTACAATTTCGGGGATGAAATTTTTATAAGTAGGGGGGAGTTGTAAGACCCGTATCAAACTAACCCGGTCTTACCACCTTGAACCAGGTTTACCCATCATGGACGAGATGAATGAACCAAGGGCGTGAAGGAGATCGTGATCCGAGGTATCAAATCGACCCAAAAATACTTAATTTAAAGGGAGGGTCGCATACCCAGCAAGGGAGGGTCGGACCCCCCAAGACAGAAAGTCAGATCCTCTATTTTACAGGGAGGGTCGGACACTTTAGGAAACCAAGGGTCGACGGGATCATCGACCCTCTCATCGACCCTCAGTTGCCCGCCAGAAACTGAAATTAGGAAAGTTTCCAAATTTCGATTGGATTCCTTCCAAATCTCAATGGGACTTAGTTTAGGAGTTTCCACCCTATAAATAAGACGTCCCTAAGCCTCTTTCACTCCTTTTACAACCCTAATTGAATTGAGAGAAAGAGAAGAGAAGGAAGAGAAAAAGAAGAGAAACAAGGGAGAGAAGAAAAAGTAAAAAGGAGAAGAGTTGCAGAGAAGGAGTATTCTTCTCAGGTATGGATACTAATTCCATGAATTTCTACAGACCTTAGGTTTGATAAGGGTGAGAGTGTGATCTCGGAGAAACCCAAACCATCAACCCATGGTTAGGTTTCCATTGGAAAACCATGGGATAATACATAACAGCTATATAGGTGGATGATTGATGGTTCTAGACCATGGAATGTATGTTGAATGGACTGTAGGAGCAAGCCATAGGACCCCAAACACGAAGAATGGACTAAAAGGAGGAAAATTGACCAAAACCCACAGATGGTCGCACAGAGGGTCGATGACCATCCGACCCTATGTGATCCTGAGTATCGACCCTCAGGGTTCTGGAAGTCCATATTAGGGGAGGGTCGCACTAGGAGTCGGTCATAACTCAGACCCTACCTCCGACCCTCAGTTAACAGAATGGTTTTAAAATTAGAATAAATTCTAATTAAATTTTATCAACTTTGTTAGGTCTTCTAGCAATATAATAACAATATAAAGGTGATTCTAAAGCTTGGAAGAGTATCTATTAGCAAGCTAAGGTGAGGGAACAAGACCTAAACTAATTGGTTAATAACAAACTACTTTTTATTTCTTGAGTCCATTGCCATGCTTGATTCTATGCGAATATGATTGTAATGTGCATTCAACATGTCATCTAATATTTCTGCTATTATTGTTCATGCATATTTAGTTTCGTTTATTTATAACATGATGATGATGATTGATGCTAGGAATAGGCATGTGAATGTTTGTGTGTGGTTAGTGTGCTTGATAAGAGTAGGGCATCAGGGGAGGTGTTATGTGGTGTTTGATCCGGGAACTTTAGCTCTATCTCTAAGTCAAGTCTTGTGCATTAGCATCGTCGTATCGCCATTACCTTAGCAGAACTATTGCGACGTAGGGCATCAAGGAGGGTCTCGGCCCTTGAGTCCTATACTCTACCGGGAGGCCTTAGCTCTATCTCTATGGGTGCTCTGAGGGATGTTGGGGTGAGGCCTTGGATACATTGGTTGACATTAGGATTGGTTAGTTGCGAGCCCCGTTTGTAGCCCTAGCCATCAGGGGTTAATTTGTTGGTATGGAGTTGTGCATCGATAAAGGGGACCTTCATTGTACAATGTTCATTATGGGTGTTGAGGGCGACGGTGAGAGTCATCGGGCGTATCCACACTCTCGTGCATGGAGGTGCGGTGGCCACCTATCCTTTCTATAGCACAGTGCAAACGTTATACCAGACCAAAGATATGAATTGAATCGCATGCATATGTATTGTTGCATTGTTTTGTTTGCTCACTGAGCCATGATGTGTGCTCACCCTTCGACGTCGAATATTTTTAGTTGATGATGCACGTATAACCATTGAAGATTATATAAATGTTCCAGAATACGAGAACGTTGCAGCGATGGTAGCTGAAGATGAAGTGGATACACATGACATCTCTTACGAGTGCAACTCATCTGTATTCGATTAGATTTTTTAGTTTTACCTATTTGGATTTATTAAAGACATGTATTTGATATTTATTTATTTATGTCTTAGTTGATACAGAATAATTTGTTATTTAAATATTGATATTACAATAGATTCGTAGTTCATTTTATTATAAGACTTCCGCTATTGTATATTTACTTTGATTATGATCATGGATGTATGGGGTTTAGATAACACGAATATAGCCTACTCGAGATCCTGGTTGAACCGTTGGTTCGTTAGCGGTTCATCACACCATTCTGAATAGTGCAGAATTGGGGTGTGACAGTAGTAGTTAAGGAGTAAGTATAGAATCATACCTAAAACCACATCTGGTGATGCGGTTGCCTCCTCTGTAGTAATGGCATAAACTTTGCCTTGCTGCTGTTCCCACTTTGGTAATGGGCATGTTCTGGCATAATGACCCACCTGTTGGCAATTAAAACACTTTACGATGAAGTTCTATTGTCACACCTCAATTCCACACTTATTAGAATGGTGTGAGGAATCGCTAATCAACCAACGGTTCAACCAAGATCTCGAATAGGCTGTGTCTGTTTGCTTAAACCATACACGTCCACAACAATAATCAGAGTAAATACACAATAGCGGAAGTCTTTATACTAATGAACTGAGAGTCTAACAATTCTAAAATAATAAATTATCAAATTATTCTCCTTTGATTAAGACATAAAGTAAAATATTTAATCAATTACATCGTCTGTATAAATTGAATAAAAATTATAATAAAAAACACAAGAGTTTCACTCGCATGACGAATCATGCGACTCCACGATAACTTCAGCATCCATCGCCGCCGCATGTCCATACATAGGAGCATTCATGTAGTCTTCAACCATGGTACCTGCATCATCAACTAAAAGCATTCGACGTCGAAAGGGTGAGCACACATCACGGCTCAGTGAGCAAACAAAACAATGCAACAGACATATGCATGCATACAATTCATATCTTTGGTCTAGTTCATAAGTTTGCAATGTGCTATAGAAAGGATAGGTGGCTACCGCACCTCTATACAAGAATATGTGGAACCGCCCAATGGATCAAACACCATTGCCGCCCTAACATGCTCTCACCATGGAATAGAGATAGAGCTAAAGTGCTTAGGACCACACCACATTACCCTTCCCCTGATGCTCTACCCATACCAACACGTAAGCCCCTGTTGTCGAGGGCTGCAAACTGGGCTCGCAGCTAGCCAATCCTAATGTCAAACAGTGAATCCAAGGCCTCACCCCAACATCCCTTAATACGTCTATAGAGATAGAGCTAAGGCCCCCCGACAGAGTCAGAGACTACACGGTCCGAGACAACCTCCCCTGATGCCCTACGACGTAATTGTTCTACTAAAGTAATGGTGATACGACGATGTTACTGGACAAGACCTAAGTAGAGATAGAGCTAGAGTCTGGTGACCAGGATGAACCACAATGTCACGTCCTCCCCCTAATGCTCCACTCGCATCAATTACACTAACCACACACATACATTCACATACCTATTCCTAGCATCATCATCATCATCATGTTATAATAAACAAAATTTAATATGCATGAACAATAATAATAGGAATAGTGGATGACATGTGATATGCACATTACAATCATACAACCATAGAATCATTCATTGTATTGGACTCAATAAACGAAAACAGTTTATTATTAGCCAATTAGTTTAGGTCTTGTTCCCTCACCTTTGATTGAGTGAAGATCCTCGTTCAAGCTTTCTGAATCACCTTTAAATCACTAGAAATGCCTAACAAGTCGATAGATTTTAATTAAAATTAATTCCAACAAATTTAGACTAGCTGAAATCATAGGGTCGAAGGTAGGGTAGCACCTAGGGTCGTTACCAATCGACCCTAGGGGCAGGGTCGGACGTGGGGTCGTTTACCAATCGACCCTATGTGCGACAGCACCCTCCTTGGGACTTCCCGAGGGGATGTGATCCATCCTTTGGTCTCGTAGGTCCATTCTATGATTGTTCTATGGCTCATAACTATGATTTTTACACACTTTCCATTGCCTATGATGATTACTTCCATGGATTCCTTTGAAACTCATCCATGGATAGATGATTTGGGTTTCTCCTAATCCTAACTTCTTCATATTCCATTATAGGCTCTTAATTTATGAAGGAAATTAGACTCATACCTAAAGTTGGCTGAGATTCATAGGTTTCTCTAAACTTTCTCCTCTTCCTTAGCCTTTTCTTTAATTTTCCTTCTCTTCTTCTTTTCCTTCTCTTTCTCTTTTCTCATATTCAATCAGGGTTCTAAAAGCAGTGAAAGAGGATAAAGGACGTCCTATTTATAGAGGAAAACCCTACAAAACAAGTCCCATTGAGTTTAGGAAATAACCCCTTGGAATTAGGAAAGTTTTCAAATTTACAGTTTCTGTCTGAAATCGTAGGGTCGCACGTAGGGTCGCAGGATCCGTCGACCCTACGTTTTTCTAGTCATGCGACCCTACGACTAGAAAATCATAGGTTGGACTTCTGTTGAGGTGGTGTCGACCCTACATATTTAGGCATGCGACCCTACCCTCATATTTACTATTTTTGGTACAAACTCATACCTGGTCTTGTGATTTCCTTCATGCACTTGGCCTACTTGGCTCAACCATGATAGGTAAACCTGGTACAAGGTGGTAAGACCGGATAGTTTGATACGGGTCTTAAAAATCCCCCTTCTTATTAAAAATTTCATCCTCAAAATTTGTACATACCTTTCGAGTCGAAAAGGTGAGGATATTGCTTCCGCATTGCATTCTCTTCTTCCCATGTGATCTCTTCTATATCTCGGCTTCTCCAGTTGACTTTAACATAGTATATGTCATGGTTGCATAGACGTTGAACCTTTCAACTTGTGATCTTAGTTGGTGATACTTCAAATGTCAAATCATAAGTTAAATCTGGTGGATCTACTGTCAAAACAGGCGTTGGATCTCTGATGTACTTCCTTAATAAGGAGATATGAAATACATCATGCACACTAGCCATAGATGGTGGTAGTGCTAACTGATTAGCCACTTTTCCATGTTTGGCTAGAATCTCGTATGGCCCAACATATCTCGAACTTATCTTCCCTTTCTGTCTGAATCATTTTAAACCCCGCATTGGTGATACTTTCAAGAATACCTTATCACCTATGACAAATTCAAGGTCTCTGCGTCGAGTATCTGCATACTATTTCTGACGATTCTGAGCCGTTCTAACACTTTTTTTGATAATGTCGACTACTCGACAAGTCTCTTCAACAAATTCTGGTCCAACGATGCTACATTCACCAACTTCATTCCATAACAAAGCAGTTCGACACTTCCTCCCATACAGTGCTTCATAAGGTGACATCTGTATAGTAGCCTGATAGCTGTTGTTATAGGCGAACTCGATCAATGGTAGTTTCTCATCCCATAATCCTTTTAAATCAATTACATAGGCTCGAAGCATGTCTTCTAAAATCTGAATGGTACGCTCCGACTGTCCGTCTGTTTGAGGATGGAATGTAGTACTAAACTTCAACGTTTTACCCATAGCCTTTTGCAATCCTTCCCAAAATTTTAAAGTAAAGCGTGGGTCTCTGTCGGACACAATGCTTTCAGGTACACCATGTAATCTGATAATGTTATCCACATATAGCTTGGCTAACCTCTCCAAGGTATACTGTGGTCGTATAGCTATAAAGCGAACTGTCTTAGTTGGACGATCTACAATCACCCAGACCGCGTCAATTACTCGAGGAGTCAATGGTAACCCGGTGACGAAGTCCATAGTGATCCAGTCCCATTTCCATGCTGGTTCTGGCAGCGGCTACAACAGTCCTCCAGGTCTTTGTCGTTTAGCCTTCACCCTCTGACAATTTAGGCATTAAGACACGAATTTAGCTACATCTGCTTTCATTTCTCTCTACCAATATAATTTCTTCAAATCATGATACATCTTCGTACTTCCAGGATGTACCGAATAGGCGGTGGTGTGAGCGTCCTTCATTCGTCGGTGCCTAATGTCCACATTTTCTATTTCAGGAACACAGGCTCTTCCTTTGTACTTCAGTACCTTTTCATCGTCTAAGGTGAACTCAGGAATAGTCCTACCTTTTTTGATGACTTCTTGTACCGTTCTTAGATAAGGATCTGATTTAATAGCTGTTTTCACTTCATCAATTATATCAGGTACAATCTTCAACATTGTGAACATATTTAAAAACCGATGAATAAACCTTTGGTTGGTTGATTCTCCCGATGCATCTATCACGAACTGCTCATTACCGTAATTGAACACTTTTCCTGTGGTACACATTGTTGCAGTGGTGTTAACCTCTCCTTGAGATTTTATCATTGTTTTTCTGCTTAGCGCATCAGCAACTACATTAGCCTTTCCTAGATGATACTGGATATCACAATCATAATCCTTCAATAATTCCAGCCATCTTCTTTGTCTCATGTTCAACTCCTTCTGATTAAAAAGATAAGTGAGACTCTTATGATCTGATTTAATCTGAAATTTCTCTCCATACAAATAATGTCTCCATATCTTGACAGCGTGTACTACTACCGCTAATTCCAAGTCATGAGTGGGATAGTTCTTCTCATGTGTTTTTAGTTGTCTTGAGGTATACGCAATTACTTGTTCTCCTTGCATAAGTACACATCCTAAACCCAAGCCCGACGCATCTATATACAAGGTAAATGGCTATCCTGAAATAGGAATAGTCAGGATCGGAGCAGAGATCAATCTAGCCTTCAACGTTTGGAAACTCATCTCACATTTATCAGTCCAAACAAACTTTTCTCCTTTCTTAGTCAAACTGGTGAGAGGTACGGAAATTCTGGAATAGTCTTCCACGAATCGTCGATAATACCCAGCTAGTCCTAGGAAACTTCTTATTTCTGCAATGCTCTTCGGTGCTTCCCACTTCACAATGACTTCAATCTTGTTAGGATCCACTTTAATTCCTTCAGCGGATACAACATGGCCTATGAAAGCGACCTCCTTTAACCAAAACTCACACTTTGTATTTGGCATAAAGCTTCTCTTTCCTTAATCGCTAAAGAGCGGCTCTTAGATTCATGACATGAGTTTCTTTGTCCTTGGAGTAAACCAATATATCATTAATAAACACAATGACTGACGTATCCAACATATCATGGAACTCCCGATTCATGAGTACCATAAAAGTTGCGGGTGCATTAGTCAATCCAAAAGACATGACTAAAAATTCATAATGTTCATATCTTGATCTGAATGCTGTCTTTGGAATATCACCGTCCTTAATCTTCAACTGATGCTATCCTGACCAAAGATCAATCTTGGAGAACACCTTGGGACCTTGCAACTGATCGAATAAGTCATCGATCCAAAGCAATGGGTATCGATTCTTGATTGTCAGCTTATTCAGTTCTCGGTAGTCTATACACAGTCGAACACTACCATCCTTCTTCTTTACAAATAATAACTACGCTCCCCATGGTGATATGCTAGGTCTAATGTAACCCTTATCCAGTAACTCTTGTAACTGCACCTTCAATTCCTTCAGTTCAGTAGGAGCCATTCGATAGGGTGCTTTAGATACTAATACGGCTCCGGGTATCAGATCTATAACAAACTCTATAGTTCGGTCGGGTGGTAGTCCTGGTAGTTCTTCAGGAAATACATCTGGAAAGTCACGCACCACAACAATATCCTCCATTCGTAGAGCTTCCTTGGTGAGGTTGACCACTGATACTAGATACCCAACTCCCCCTTTCTCGAGGCATTTCCTAGCCTTTAATGTAGAGAGGATGAGTTTTCATTTACGGGTAAGTTTGGTTCCCGCAAAACTAAACTCTGCTCCTTCCTTGTCATTAAATGTCAGTTTCCTTTCTGCACATAATAAGTTTATAGAATGCCAAGCTAACCAGTCCATTCCCAAGATGACGTCAAAGTCTGCCATCTCAAGTTGAATCAAGGTTGCATCCAAAGTCTTCTCGTCAATAAGAACTGGACATGGTCCATAACCTTTTTCAAATTTCAGTTTTAATTCCATCAGTGATCGTTCAAGCAGTTTGTAATCTAATGATCTGAGGGGTAGATTCAGCTTCTTTCCAAATGACACAGATATAAAAGAATGAATAGCTCCAAAATCAAAGAGTACTCTAGTGGGTATGCCATTAATAGGTACAATACCTGTGATTTATTTTAGTTTTAGTCTACTTGATCACACAATGTAACACAAAATGAAAGGTTCAGGTCATGCCTGTGACCACATCAGGCGATGCGGCAGCATCTTCGGATGTAACAGCATAAACCTTTCCTTGCTGTAGCTGCTTCCTGGGTTTATGATACTCTCTTGAATAATGTGCTATTTGGTTGCAGTTAAAGAATTTTACTCCTTCATTGTTTTGCTTTTGTTGCGGTTGAGCTGCTGGAGTAGTCTCGACTGCAGCACTGAAGCCTTGAGTACGGAAGGGTTTGAATGTCCTTGTATTCCCTCCGTTATAAGAATTCCCATTTTCCCTTTTAATACCCCTGTTTTGAGCAAAGTAGCTCTCTTTCTGGCTCGACTCTATTACTCGAGCAATTTGTACTGCTTCATTGTAAACCTTCTTTTCCAGTCCCATAACATGCTCACGGATGCTCCCCCTGAGTCCCATGATGAACCTTCGGGTCTTAGTATTTTCTTCCTGCATGCTTAAGGGTGCAAAGAAAAACAGCTCCTCATAACACTATTGGTATGCATCCACAATCATTTGCCCCTGATATAAACTCAGGAACTCTCTCTCCATAGAATCATTGAAACTTATGGGGAAGTACTTCTCAAAGATTGCCTCTTTATATATATCTCAGGTCAATTGGGTGTGCTTTGTTAATAGATAAGTCCGTGTGGACTTCCACCAGTGGTGTGCATCGCCTATCAACATGAAGGTTGCACACAGCACTTTCTCTTGCTCATTCACTGTCATCATCGTAAAATTTCTTTCCATTTCATCAATCCAGTGTGCTAGCCACAAAGGATTTGCTTGCTTACCATTGTATTCGTTGGGCTTCATCTTCAGAAAATGCTCGATCAGTCGTGAGTGGTCCAGCTGATACGGAGCATAGGCCCCATACATAGGTGGCTGATATGGGTAACTTCCATGAGCTACCTCAGGATTCTATACTTGAGCCAACATGACTGGTGTTTTAGGTGCGTGGGGTACCGTGTTGCTTCCCCCTGGTACTGTGCTGGCCTGCCCTACTAGCATAAGTGTCATGTGGGCAGCTGGAAAAGCCATCCTTATTGCAGCTTGCATCTTGACTTGCACCTGTTGTATTTGCTGCAGCTGTTGTTCCAAGTTCATTACGGCTGTAGCCAAATCCATAGGTGGGGCTGGCAAGTTTGTAGGATTTGCCTAGCCATTAGTTACTGGCGGTGCCATATTCAGATTCTCCTGTGCTTCATGGTTTACATGGCTATCTTCCTCCACAGGTGGTGGTGGAATTGGGTTACGGCCTCGTCTGGTCACCCTTTGCCCAGCCATTTCCTGTTCTGGTGATGGTAGTGTCTGTAAACAATTATAGCCCATGTGAGGCAATCAATATAAGCTGTTCTCAACTCAAAATCCAACTAATCAATATAATTTTTAAATTTTTCAGATCTTTCTGACAAAATATTGTATTTTCCATCGTAGGGTCGATGGTAGGGTCGGTCCTAATGTGACCCTAAGGTATGCGACCCTAAGAAACATTGTCAGCTTACCGAGAGCCTAGGGTCGATGGTAGGGTCGGTATATGTCCGACCCTAGGTCCGACCCCTAGTTCTCTGTCAGATCACCGAGAGGCTAGGATCGATGGTATGGTCGGTAATTGTCCGACCCAAGGTCTGACCCCTAGTTCTCTATCAGAACACCGAGAGGCTAGGGTCGATGGTAGGGTCTGACGTAGGTTCGCATGACTTGGTCGAATTCTACGACCCTATGATTCAGAATCAGGTTTTTAAACCTGATTTTGGATTCATTTCCCATTCTTTCTCCTTCCTTCCAACTCAACTTGGTTTCCTGAATTGCTACAGTATCGACCCCTACCTGTTTAGTGATCGTATTGTTCATTCGTGACTCCCGCTCCTTCTCTTCAGGTATGCTCTGTAAGACCCGCACGCCACGAACCCAGCCTAAGCTTATATTTTGTATCGGGACCCATCTACATATCATGGTCGAGCCAAGTGGACCAAATGTGTGAAGAAAAATCAAGACCCAATATGAAAGTTTACCCAAAAATAGTCAAAATGAGGGTAGGGTCGCTGGTTTTAACAGGCAGGTCCGACCCTCCCGTCGACCCTCACCATCGACCCTCAACCATGGGTCTTAGGGTCTATGAGTTGTCAGACCCTCCCATCGACCCTCCCATCGACCCTCGATACTCGGGAAAAACAGCACGAACCAAAAATTTGGAAAACTTCCTAATTTTGATTGGAACCTTTCCTAAAATCAATGAGACTTATTTTGGGAGGTTTTACTCTATAAATAGGATGTCCGTAAGCCTCTTTCAATCCTTTTACAACCCTAATTGGATTGAGAGAAAGAGAAGAGGAGGAAGAGAAGAAGAGAAGGAAAACTTGAAGAAAAGGCTAAGGAAAAAGAGCAAATTCAGAGGAACTCTGAATCTCAGCAAAACTAAGGTATGAATACATTCCCCATTATTTATTTAAGACTTTAGAATGGTTTATGAAGAGGATATGACTTAGAAGAAACCCAAATCATCCATCCATGGTTAGATTTTCATGGAAAACCATGGAGGAGATCATTAAAACCATGTAGGTGAATAAAGTATAGCTCTAAACCATAGAACATATATAGAATGGATTGTGGAAGTAAGCGATAGGACCCAACAATGAAAGAGAAAATGAAATCTTATATTTTCGACTCAAACCATGGATGGTCGCACCTAGGGTCGATGGCAGATCCGACCCTAGCATCGACCCTCAGTGTTCGGGAAGTTCAGATTAAGGGGAGGGTCGCACCCAGGGTCGATCATGACTCCGACCCTCAGTTAACAGCATTGTTTTTAAATTCAGAATTAATTCTAATTAAATTCTATCGACTTTGTTAGGTCTTCTAGCAATATAATAACATTATAAAGGTCATTCTAAAGCTTGGAAGAGGATCTATTAACAAGCTAAGGTGAGGAAACAGAACTCTAAACTAATTGGTTAATAACAAACTATTTTCTATTTTCTTGAGTCCAATGCCATGCTTGATTCTATGTGAATATGTTTGTAATGGGCATACAACATGTCATCCAATATTTATATTATTTGTTCATGCATATTTACTTTATTGTTTATAACATGATGATGATGATGATAGGAATAGGCATGTGATTGTATGTATGTGGTTGGTGTACTTGATGCGAGCGAGTATCAGGGGAGGTGTGATGAGAACGTCAATAAACGTTAACCTTTGGCGGGTCTCAGCACTTTAGCTCTATCTCTAACTCAAGTCTTGGGCATTAGCATCGTCGTATCGCCATTACCTTAGCAGAACTATTATGTCGTAGAGTATCAGGGGAGGTGGTCTCGGTCCTTGAGTCCTATACTCTACCGGGGGGCCTTAGCTCTATCTCTATGGACATTCTGAGGTATGCTGGGGTGAGGCCTTGGATACACTTTTTGGCATTAGGATTGGTTAGTTGCGAGCCCAGTTTGCAGCCCTCGCTAACAGGGACTTACGTGTTGGTATGACACTATATAGGAATAAACGTTAACCTTTGTTATATAATGTTCATGATTGGGTGCTTGTGAGTCGACGATAAACGTTACCTTCGGGCGGCGTCACACACTTGTGTATAGAGGCGGGGTCAATAAACGCGACCTTTGACTACCTAAACCTTTCTATTGCATACTACAAATTTTAAACCAGACCAAAGATATGAATTGACTGCATGCATATGTATTGTTTCATTGTTTTGTTTACTCACTGAGCTCAAGTTGGAGAGTTGACCCTCGTGCGCGTAATTTTTTTTAGTTTCTGATGTTGCAGGTGCTATGATTGAAGATTTTGTCTACACGCCAACATATGAACGGGTGGAGGCTATGAATGAGCAAGCTGTGGAGAATGAACATGGTTCGTTAAGCGAGTGTTTCAATGGTGGGTACGTTTAGTATTTAGTTTTCGTAGTTGGATATTGTAATATGTATTAAATTATGTTTTGGTTACATGGAAATAAATGGAATATTAACTATTTATCATGATTAGACCTCAATTCATTATCTGTAAGACTTCCGCTATTTATTTTCTTACCTCTGATTAATGTGGAATGTGTTTTGGTTTATCATATGTGGGATAGCCTATAGTGAGATCCTGGTTGAACCGTTGGTTTATTGACGGTTCATCACACCATTCTGGTGGGTGCAAAATTGGGGTGTGACAACCTGGTATCAGAGCTCTTGTAGGCCTTACCCATTAAACCTGAATACTACCACTGGAGTCCATGAACTGAGTTAGGATAAATTAAAAGCTTTAATACAAACAAACCATAAGCACCTGTGTTGGTTGAGACAAAAATTAAACAAGACGATAATGTACATATAAAAGGTGGAACCATATATATACACTCACACAGAAAGAGAAGACAAAAAATTATCCTAATAAACGAACAATTAGGGTATTATCTATAAGTTGGGTAGTTATCCGAGTATACAAGGATATAGTACAGTAGCAAGAAGGAGCTTCTGTAAAGCAGAAAATTGAATACCGAGTTGGTACTCACCAGATGTGAAACTCGATGAATGACAAAGGAAGGAGAAAATGGCTAGTAATGCCTAATTCCCTGCAAAGGTAAAGGGAAAGATCTCGGGCCGAATCCAACAGAGATAGTAGAATAATGGCCATACCTTAAGAATAAGAGTAACTACAAGAAGATAAAGCTATACCCCTGGGTAACATGGAGACTCAGAGTGAAATCCAATACACGTTAATCCATTAACCACTGAGCATTAAGATGACGTTACAACTTGACCCCACCACTATCTTGGTCGAGAATGGGTAATGAAAACTCATCTGAGCAGATGCTAGATAATGATAATCAGATTAGAGCGAGTCAAAGGAGGTGAACAACTAGGCCACTCCAGCCAATCTACCTGGACTACCAAGTACCTTGGTTATGGTTGTCATAAACTTGACCCGATAAAATACAAGAGCAACAACAGATGAGATCGACTATGGAAGTTGCTATGTAAATCACTACCCAAGTTGCTGATGCTACATCAGTACCTCCAGGTCAAACCAAGTATGGTACCAGTTGGTAGCATCACTGTACACCAACACCTGTTAGCCATAACACGGTGCCTACCACATAGCAAGTCCCAATAATGCACATTCCAATGCAGAAGTTTGGTGCACAATAAGCAATGTATCAAGGTGGTTACCTTTATCAGCCATCGATGTATGGGATAGATGCATCATGACACAACGATCCGACCAAGGATTTAGGAATATTTTCTGAAGATTAAACCTCAAACGTTTTCAGAAAGGATTTAATCTATTGTAGCCATATGACGAGAAAATTTATATAGAATGCAGTGCATTATTGATTTACTCTTATGATTATAGAGGGTGTACATACCAGATTTTAATTCTCGGGCCTTGACAGGATACCTTGTTGATTTAACCTGTCAATTGGAGTTATAGATATTGTTTCTTTAGAATTAGTCCTGATTATACCAATCTGAACCACTCTCATGATCGGCAACATGAACAGAGATATGAACTGAATGAACAGTTAAATGTTTAATCATGTTGAGCGTACATCTTTTTTATTTTACCTGATTTATTGATGTACGAAATCTTTCTCCAAATTTATACCTAATTTACTGATGTATGAAAGCTTCTCTAGATTTACTCTTGTAGTGCCTTGACCAATGGCATTATACATTCGATAAAACCTATAACCATGTGGTTAAGAACTATAAAACCTCTATGCATTTGGACCACCGTGCAACTTAACGATCTTTTGATGCCGATTGGATTACCACAGATTTACTCCTGATTGTTTAAACCTAGGTTCACTAGATAAAGCAAGTATTGCCATTATGCTAAATTGAAAGAAGGAAATGAATTATTTTGGACAAACATTCTGATTTATACACTCCCTGATCATTGTTGATAAAGATGTGTAGTGATAATGGAATTATTGGAAGAAATATGATTGGATTCAGATTAAATGCTATAGCCAATGAAACTCAGATGAAGTGATGGAGAATTTGTTTTGAGATTGCTAAATGGATGGATATGAATCATGTCTATAAAAGAGTGCATAGAAAATGTGGGAACTATTAAGAGTAGCCAGTAAAGAAATAGATAGCACTCAAGTAGAGTTAAGGATGGTTATATCAGTATGAATTTTGACATGGTAGAAGATTCCTAAAGGCAAATTTAAGAGTAGATAAAAGGATAAAGTCATGACATAAGTAGTACTCAATTTAATCCAGTGATAATTGAGTTATGCCCAATGTTGAGGGATATGATTAAGTAAAGACCAAAATAGTTTGGCTGAATTAATGAATTTATAAGCATATACCCTAATGCTTATAGATAGACTTGGGATATGAAGTAACAATCACAAGATTTTTTGAGGTATATGGAAGAGAGCAAGGTAGAACATCAGGATAAAAGAAATACAAGCTAATGAGTGCAATATGAGATTTTGATGATAGTCTTTGAAAAATCAAAAGAGATGAAGGAACTAGACAAGCTCTTAAGACCTTTACATCAGATTTTGCTAGTTCAAGCACTTTTGGACTAAATGTTGTATTAGATGAGTTTTATGAATAATGTCCAAATAGTATGGATGGATGAAATTTGGACGCAACCTAAATAAACTTGAGATGGCAGACTTTGACGTCATCTTGGGAATAGACTGGTTGTCTCAACACTCTACAAAGTGATTATGTGCATAGAAGAGGTTATCATTCAAGAATAAAGATGGCATATAATTTGGTTTTATTGAAAGCCTATTGCCTAGGAAGCGGAAGCTGATCCTCGCTATGCTAAAGGCGAAGAGATGCTTTGAAGAGAAATGAGTTGGATATATGGTATCTGTGGTATACGTTACCAAAGAAGCACCACAGATGACAAATATTGATGTGATGCATAAATTCCCTGATGTGTTTTTAGGAGACTTACCAGGTTATCACCTGATCATGCGACCGAGTTCGTCATCGACTTGTTACCAAGGACGATACTCGTGTCAAAGGCACCTGTAAAGTAGCTTCTATGGAGTTAAAGGGATTGAGATGCAACTACAACAGTTATTAGACAAGGGTTCTAATTGGCTAAGTATTGCATCATGGGAAGTGCCAATGCAATTCATAAAGAAGAAGGATGGTAGTGTTGTTTGAGTATAGACTACCGAGAACTAAACAAGCTCACAGTCAAGAATCAATATCTACTACCTTAGATCGATGACTTGTTTAAACAGTTGCAAGGAGCAAAGGTTTTTTCTTCAGTCAAGATATCATCACCTGAAGAATTTTGGACAAAAATATCTCGAAGATAGCTTTTAGAATCGGGATTGGACATTATGAGTTCTCGATTATGACGTTTGGATTAACTAATGCCCTTACATATTTTATGGAGCTGATGAACTGGGTGTTTCATGACATGTTGGACACGTCGGTCATAGTTTTCATAGATGATATTTTGGTTTATTCCAAGAATGAAGCAACTCATACAACAAACTTTAGAACAGCTTCACAATAGCTGAGAAGGGAAAAGCTTTATACTAATTCCAAGGAATGTGAGACCCGATTAAACAAAGTGATCTTATTAGATCACGTAGCGTCATAAAAAGGAATAAAGTTGACCCTATTAAGATAGAAGTAAACATATGGTGAGAAACACCTAAAGAATATTGCGAAGATCAGAAGTTTCTTGGGTTAGCTGGTTATTATAGATGATTTTTGGAGGATCACTCTAAGATCGCAATACCTCTTACCAAGCTAACCAGGAAAGGAGAGGAGTTTAATTTGACTGACAAGGGTGAAGAATATTTCTAGATTCTAAAGTAAGATTGATATCAGCTCCCATCTTGATCGTTTTGGCACCAGGGAAACCTTTTACCCTATCCATTGGAGCTTTCGGATTGGATCTAGGATGTGGGTTGTTGTAAGGTAAATAAGCGATTTCATATGCTTTAAGAAAATTGAAAGAGCATGAGAAGAGTTACCCAACTCATGATTGGAGTTACCGGTGATGAATTATGCAATCAAGACTTGGAGACATTATCTAAACGGAGAATAATTTTAGGTTAAGAGTCCTATTTATCTCTTCATCAGAAAGAATTGAACATGAGGATAGGAAAATGGTTTGAACATTGAAGGATTAAGACCGTGATATTCAAGATCACTGAGCAAGGCTAATGTAGTAGCTAAGCCTTATGCAAAAAGGAATTATGAAGTCCAAGGAAGGACCCAGGATAAATGATGCCTTATGTTTCGCAGTAATAAATTCAGATTTGGAAGAAGAGTAATATATAATAGAAACTAGTGATGATCCAATTGAGCGAGAATTTATGGATGAACTTATGGAGCAATAATTCGGCTACATTGTGGCATTAAAGATCATTTCTAAGTTGATGGATTAAGTAAAAGTAGTAATTTTGTTAGATATGTATATAAGAACAATGCAAGGAGATTTGGAGAAAGGAAAAACCAAACCTGACTTATTTTGGATGCGGAGACGGTACTCAGATACAGAGGTAGACTCTGAATACATGAAGGTAAAGAGTCGGATATCATGAAGAGGATAATGATAAGAGCCCATTGTACTCAATATTCAGTACATCCTGGAGTACCAATATGTATCATGACCTGAAGAGATGGTACTAGTAAAGAGGAATGATAACAAATATGTTTTAGTGCGTGTTCCAGTGTCTGAATTATCAGCAAGTAAAGGCTGAGAGACAAAGACCAACGTGGCTTACTACAACCACTATTGGAGCCAATTTGAAAGTGGAACTGCAGAATTATAATAGACTATGTCACCAAATTGCCACTGACTCCTAGATCGGTTGACGCAGTATGGGTGATTGTTGATCGCCTTATGAAGATAGCTCATTCCATTGCAATACGACCTTGGTATGCTTTGGAGCGGCTAAATAAGATATATGTGGATAATATTGCCAGATTGAATGGTATGCATGAGAGCTTAATGTCGGTCAGAAGCTCATGCTTTATCTTGAAGTTTTGGAAGGATCTATAGGAAACAATGGGAACAAAGTTGAAGTTTAGTACCGCATTTTACCTTAAACCGACGGACAGTCGGGGCGGACTATACAAATCCTAAGAGATATGCCCCGAGTTTATGAAATTGATTTCAAGGAACGTGAGTTGAGAAGTTACCATGAATTGAAGTTTCTATTAAGCTACCATGTAAATGTTACCTATGAAGCATGATACGGTAGAAATGTCAAATTCCTTTGTTTTGGAATGAAGTTAGTGAATGAGGAATTCTGAGACCTAAGTCTAATGAAGAAAAGCATCGAGTGGCAAACAAGATCAAAGAAAAGGGGCAGGATAGCTTAAGATGTCAGAAGAGACACCAAGACCTTGAGTTCGCCATAAGTGACAAAGTGTTTTTGAAGATATCACTTATGCATAGTTTGAAATGATTAGACAAGAAGGAAAGTAGTATTCTATATATGCGTCGAATCTTATAAACTCTGGAGAGACGTAGAAAAGTTGCATATCAATTAGCATTACCGCTATCCATGTCTAGTGTGCCTGAGGTATTTCGTGTGTCTCTATTGAAGAAGTACATTGGAGATCCATCTCAAAATTATTGACCACGGAATCACTGGATTAAATAGGAGATTTAGCTATTGAAGTGGTACCAGCCTAGTTCACTAGTTGAAAGGTACAACACCTTAAAAACTTGGTATCAATTATACGAAGATAATCTGACAAAGACAAGATATGGAGAAGAGTGCATAGGAGGAAGAAGATGCAATGCGAAAATAGAATTTCCACCTATGGACTCCAAAGTAAATTCAAATTTTGAGGACAAAATTTATTTTAAGGATGGTGGAGTTGTAAGATCCGTACATTCAAATTTCGAGGATAAAATTTCTTTTAAGGGTAGTGGAGTTGTAAGACCCGCATGCCACGAACCCGGCCTAAGCTTATATTTTGTGTCGGGACCCGTCTACATATCATGGTCGAGCCGAGTGGACCAAATGTGTGAAGAAAAACCAAGACCCAATATGTAAATTTACCCAAAAACAGTCAAAATGAGGGTAGGGTTGTAGGTTTTAATAGGCAGGTCCGACCCTCCCATCGACCCTCACCATCGACCCTCAACCATGGGTCGCAGGGTCTATGAGTTGTCCGACCCTCCCATCGACCCTCCCATCGACCCTCGATATTCGGGAAAAACAGCACGGACCAAAAAATTGGAAAACTTCCTAATTTCGATTGGAACCTTTCCTAAACTCAATGACTTATTTTGGGAGGTTTTACTCTATAAATAGGACGTCCCTAAGCCTCTTTCAATCCTTTTACAACCCTAATTGGATTGAGAGAAAGAGTAGAGGAGGAAGAGAAGAAGAGAAGGAAAACTTGATGAAAAGGCTAAGGAATAAGAGGAAATTTAGAGGAACTCTGAATCTCAGCAAAACTAAGGTATAAATACATTCCCCATGATTTATTTAAAACTTTAGAATGGTTTATGAAGAGGGTATGACTTAGAAGAAACCCAAATCATCCATCCATGGTTAGGTTTTCATGGAAAACCATGGACGAGATCATTAAAACCATGTAGGTGAATAAAGTATAGCTCTAAACCATAGAACATGTATTGAATGGATTGTGGAAGTAAGCCATAGGACCCAACCATGAAAGAGAAAACAAAATCTGATATTTTTTACTCAAACCATGGTGGGTCGCACCTAGGGTCGATGGCAGATCCAACCCTAGCATCAACCCTCAGTGTTCGGGAAGTTCAGATTAGGGGGAGGGTCGCACCCAGGGTGGATCATGACTCCGACCCTACCTCCGACCCTCAGTTAACAGCATGGTTTTTAAATTCAGAATTAATTCTAATTAAATTCTATCGACTTTGTTAGGTCTTCTAGCAATATAATAACATTATAAAGGTGAACCTAAAGCTTGGAAGAGGATCTATTAACAAGCTAAGGTGAGGAAACAGAACTCTAAACTAATTGGTTAATAACAAATTGTTTTCTATTTTCTTGAGTCCAATGCCATGCTTGATTCTATGCGAATATGTTTGTAATGTGCATACAACATGTCATCCAATATTTCTATTATTTGTTCATGCATATTTACTTTATTGTTTATAAGATGATGATGATGATGATAGGAATAGGCATGTGATTGTATGTGTGTGGTTGGTGTACTTGATGCGAGCGAGTATCAGGGGAGGTGTGATGAGAACGTCAATAAACGTTAACCTTTGGCGGGTCTCAGCACTTTAGCTCTATCTCTAACTCAAGTCTTGTGCATTAGCATCGTCGTATTGCCATTAACTTAGCAGAACTATTACGTCGTAGAGTATCAAGGGAGGTGGTCTCGGTCCTTGAGTCCTATACTCTACTGAGGGGCCTTAGCTCTATCTCTATGGACATTCTGAGGTATGCTAGGGTGAGGCCTTGGATACACTTTTTGGCATTAGGATTGGTTAGTTGTGAGCCCAGTTTGCAGCCCTCGCTAATAGGGGCTTACGTGTTGGTATGGCACTATATAGCAATAAACGTTAACCTTTGTTATATAATGTTCATGATTGAGTGCTTGTGAGTCGACGATAAACTTTACCTTCGGGCGGCGTCACACACTTGTGTATAGAGGCGGGGTCAATAAACGCGACCTTTGACTACCTAAACCTTTCTATTGCATACTGTAAACTTTAAACCAGACCGAAGATATGAATTGACTACATGCATATGTATTGTTGCATTGTTTTGTTTACTTACTGAGCTCAAGTTGGAGAGCTGACCCTCGCGCGTGCAATTCTTTTTAATTTCTGATGTTGCAGGTGCTATGATTGAAGATTTTGTCTACACGCCAACATATGAACGGGTGGAGGCTATGAATGAGCAAGCTGGGAGAACGAACATGGTTCGTTAAGCAAGCGTTTCAACGGTGGATACGTTTAGTATTTAGTTTTCGTATTTGGATATTGTAATATGTATTAAATTATGTTTTGGTTACTTGGAAATAAATGGAATATTAACTATTTATCATGATTAGACCTCAGTTCATTATCTGTAAGACTTCCGCTATTTATTTTATTACCTCTGATTAATGTGGAATGTGTTTTGGTTTATCATATGTGGGATAGCCTATAGTGAGATCCTAGTTGAACCGTTGGTTTATTGATGGTTCATCACACCATTCTGGTTGGTGCAGAATTGGGGTGTGACATATTCTATACTGTTTTACATTTTTAAAGCTTTCTAACTAGGTTTTTGTCCATTTACATCATTTTCTTTAAATTAAACTTTTTCTAACCGTAAAAATTTGATTTTTATTGGGGGATTTTGCTATTGGTCACCCAATAGACGAAAGCCCTCAAAAATATTTGAGTTTCATCGGTTGGTTATCGTGAAACTTGAAATTTTTCATTTTTGACCTAGTTTTCGAGATTTTTTGAATTTATTGAAATTTCTTCAAATTCGATCTTTTAAAATTAAATTTCCAACTGTATGAGCCTTGCAGGATGGTTTAGAACCTATGAAAGTCCTCCTGCCCAAGTGTTTGGGTGAAAAGTGAGGCTTTTGACCAATTTATGCCGTTATAATGCCAAAATTTTTGGGTTTTTTACCATTACTGATCTATTATTGTTTTTTTTTTGTGTTTGGCAGATAACATGGCTCTGACCAAGGTGCCTAGGGCTCATGACCTAGTTCGTCTCCTTTCCAATGAGGTCGAAGCTCAGTATGCTCGATATGAGCGTAAGCTGTGTGGACTTGGCTAGTCTAGCCTTGTTCAACTTGGAGGGGCATTTGGTGACATGGGTTTGCTCCCCGTGATTACCTATGATGCTTGTACCCATCCGGATTTGGTGAGATAGTTCTATTGCAATCTCCAGGTAGTGGGGGATCGCAATGACACAGAGAGGGGTAGGGAGCTCAGGATCACGAGCTACGTCAAAGGGGTGGAGGTTTTCCTTGACTACCAGTAGTTGGCTGATCTTTTGGGCATATCAAATGATGGCCCTTTGGTGTACTGTGCTCCCAGGGAGCCCCAGTTCCTTTCCTTATGCGTGCTGAGATTGACAGTCAACTCATTAGTGAAGATCGCCGGGAGATGAAAGCGATCAATCTACGTCCAGAGCCTCGGGTGTACAGCAAGATCATCCAGCACAACCTGATACCCCAGAGTGGACACTATGAGAGGATCTCCCAATTGACCCAGTATGTCCTCTACTGCATTTGCACTAGGTAGCCCGTCTGCCTACCTTACATTATCCTGAGGACGATGATCTGTGCTACGCTGCCTGGTCAGATAGGCAACCTGTCCTACGGACGTCTGATCACTACTCTGCTCACCCGCCTAGGTGTTGATTTAGTGGATGAGAGGATTCAGGAGAAGACCTTCTCATCGGTGCTGGACTGGGAGGCTATCTGTAGGATGAGTATGAGGGGATGCTCAGCTCAGTGATGATGGGAGGAACGCTCTGGTGCGTCCTCGTACTCGAGTAGAAGTAGCAAACGCTGAGGCAGCAACAGCACCAGCAGCCGGATCAGGGGTTCATGGGGGTAATGCTGACGATGAGGATCGCATGTATATGGATGTAGATGTTATACGTCCTCCATCACCTCTACATTCTACTAGAGCTAGTTCATCTCGGGCTCCTTCACACATGGCTGGTCCTTCACACCCACCATCTAATGATATGATAGGATTACTGCATGAGATCAGAGAGGCTCAGAGTGTGACAGACTTAAGAGTGGGACAGCTTCTAGATGCCCAATGCACGGCAGATAGGAGAGTAGGAGAGCACCTAGATGCCCAGTGCACGACAGATAGGAGAGTAGGAGAGGTTCTAGATGCTCACCGTGCGTCGGATCAGTGGATGGCCGAGTGGACAGCTAGTCTCCAGACGACCCAGACTCAGGTTGCCTGGATGATTAGAGTGTATGCTGAGGACTATGACAAAGATCGCGAGGAACCTCCTCCTCCATCACCTCCAGCTCGATGATGTATATTTTCTTTTATCTTTTTCTTTTGTACTACAGAGTAACTGTCCAGGTTGTGGACTGTACTCTGCTTTGGATATGTATAAACGTGCTCTGATTTGATGTATATGAAACATGTTTCTCCTTTATATGCGCATTATTCTCTTTCTTAATTTTGTCTCAAACAACACAGGTGTTTATAGTGTGTTCTTATTAAGTCTTTTAAATTTTATCCTAACTCAGTTCACGAACTTTATGGAAATATACTGGTTTAATAGACAGGGTCTAAGAGCTCTGATACCAAGTTGTCACTCCCCAATTCCGTACTTTTCAGAATGGTGTGATGAACCGCTAATCAACCAACGGTTCAAGCAAGACCTCTAATAGGCTGTGTCCGTTTGCTTAAACCATACACATCCACAACAATAATCAGAGTAAATACACAACAGCAGAAGTCTTTATACTAATGAACTGAGAGTCTAACAATTATAAAATAATAAATTATCAAATTATTCTCCATTAACTAAGACATAAAGTAAAATATTTAATCAATTACATAATCTGTATAAATTGAATAAAAATCTAATAAAAAACACAAGAGTTGCACTCGCATGACGAATCATACGACTCTACCATAACTTCAACATCCATCGCCTCCGCATGTCCATACATAGGAGCATTCATGTAGTCTTCAACCGTGGTACCTGCATCATCAACTAAAAGCATTCGACGTCGAAAGGGTAAGCACACATCATGGCTTAGTGAGCAAACAAAACAATGCAACAAACATATGCATGCATACAATTCATATCTTTAGTCTGGTTCATAAGTTTGCAATGTGCTATAAAAAGGATAGGTGACCGCCGCACCTCTATACACGAATGTGTGGAACCACCTAATGGATCAAACACCATTGCCGCCCTCACATGCACCCACCATGGAATAGAGATAGAGCTAAAGTGCTTAGGACCGCACCACATTACACTTGCCCTGTGCTCTACCCATACCAACACGTAAGCCCTTGTTGGCGAGGGCTTGCAAACTGGGCTCGCAACTAAGCAATCCTAATGTCAAACAGTGTATCCAAGGCCTCACCCCAACATCTCTCAATACGTCCATAGAGATAGAGCTAAGGCCCCCCGGCTGAGTCAGAGACTACACGGTCCGAGACCACCTCCCCTGATGCCCTACGACATAATAGTTCTGCTAAAGTAATGGCGATACGACGATGTTAGTGGACAAGACTTAAGTGGAGATAGAGCTAGAGTCTGGTGAGCAGGATGAACCATAGTGTCACTTCCTCCCGCTGATGCTCCACTCGCATCAAGTACACTAACCACACACATACATTCACATGCATATTCATAGCATCATCATCATCATCATGTTATAATAAACATAATTTAATATCCATGAACAATAATAACAGGAATAGTGGATGACATGTGATATGCACATTACAATCATACAAGCATAGAATCATTCATAGTATTGGACTCAATAAACGAAAATAGTTTATTATTAGCCAATTAGTTTAGGTCTTGTTCCCTCACCTTTGATTGAGTGTAGATCCTCGTTCAAGCTTTATGAATCACCTTTAAATCACTAGAAATGCCTAACAAGTTGATAGATTTTAATTAGAATTAATTCCAATAAATTTAGACAAGCTGAAATCATAGGGTCGCAGGTAGGGTAGTACCTAGGGTCGTTACCAATCGACCCTAGGGGTAGGGTCGGACGTGGGGTCGGTTACCAATCGACCCTATGTGCGACCACACCCTCCTTGGGACTTCCCGATGGCATTTGATCCATCCTGTGGTCTCGTAGGTCCATTCTATGATTGTTCTATGGCTCATAACTATGATTTTTACACACTTTCCATTGCCTATGATGATTACTTCCATTGATTTCTTTGAAACTCATCCATGGATAGATGATTTGGGTTTCTCCTAATCCTAACTTCTTAATATTCCATTCTAGGCTCTTAATTTATGAAGGGAATTAGACTCATACCTGAAGATGGCTGAGATTCAAAGGTTTCTCTGAACTTCCTCCTCTTCCTTAGCCTTTTGTTCAATTTTCCTTCTCTTTCTCATTTCTCACATTCAATTAGGGTTCTAAAAGCAGTGAAAGAGGCTAAAGGACGTCCTATTTATAGAGGAAAACCCTCCGAAACAAGTCCCATTGAGTTTAGAAAAAAACCCCTTGGAATTAAGAAAGTTTCATAATTTACGGTTTCTATGTGAAATCGTAGGGTCGCACGTAGGGTCGCAGGATCCATCGACCCTACGTTTTTCTAGTCATGTGACCCTACGACTAGAAAATCATAGGTTGGACTTCTATTTAGGTGGGGTTGAGCCTACCGGTTTAGGCATGCGACCCTACCATCATATTTACTATTTTTGGGACAAACTCATACCTAGTCTTGTGATTTCCTTCACGCACTTAGTCCACTTGGCTCGACCATGATAGGTAGACCTGGTACAAGGTGGTAAGATCGGTTAGTTCGATACGGGTCTTACATATTTTTCGTTGCCTGATGTGTTCCTGTAAGAATAGTTCTAGGTGGTACAGTACCCGCTGGTGGACTGAATGGTCGGTATGGTCTGTTGGTTCTTTCGCCTTGGACCTCAGGGTTAGGCCTCTTCAGACCCCTATTCTGTGCAAAGAAGCTATCTCTCTGGCCTACTTCGATGACTTGAGCCACCTGCACAGCTTCATTATAGATCTTTAGCCCTCGCCCCAACACATGTACTCTTATGACACCCCGAAGACCCATGGTGAAACAATGGGTCTTAGTTTCTTCCTCCTACATACTGGTTGGAGCGAAGAAAAATAACTCCTCATACCTCTATTGGTATGCCTCTACGATCATTTGAGACTGCTGTAAATTGAGGAACTCCCTCTCCATCTGATGACGGGAACTCCTGGGAAAATATTTCTCAAAGAAGGCCTCCTTGAATATGGGCCAAGTAATTATCTGGTGCTTTGTTTCCAGATACGCTCTGGTTGAATTCCACCATCCATTGGCTTTTTCCTTCAGCATGTGGGTAGCATATAACACTTTTTCCCCATCAAGACACTTTAGCAGGTGGAAGTTCTTCTCCATCTCGGCTATCCACTGTGCTGGCCATAGTGTTTTCCTTGACTTCCCCGTAAAAGTTGGTGGCTTTAGCTTTAAAAACCCATCTACCGCTCTGGAAAGACTACTCTGTCCATTTGGGACCTATCCATATGGTGCTTGTCCATACCCTGTCCGACCATACCATTGTGGCTGGTAAGAGTAGCCACTCTGATTTACTCCCTGATTCCCACCATAGTATGCACCCTGATATGGACACTGATATCCACCCTGATCTTGGTTAGGGATTGGCGTCCCTGTAACCGGGTGGGGAGCCGTGTTGGGTTGGTTCTGTTGTTGTGGTCCCTCAGTAGCTGTACTAACCCCTACTGGTATCCTATTAGCATTTTTAGCATGAGTGGATGGCATATATGCGGGTGCCGATACAGGCCCAGGTGGCCTAAACAATTTCAACATTTCGTCAAAAAACTTTTTCTACTGTACCTCCGTATGGGTGACCAAATTTGTCTTTAGAGTTTCAGAGCTTATATGTGTCTGACCTGGCAGTGGAGATTCTTCATTGTCTCCCACCTAATTTCCACTTTCAATTAGGGGGTTAAGTTCTTCCCCACTTCCCCTCTCTCATTTTCTTCAGAGTTTTCTGTCCCTGAATTCCTTTCCATTGGAGGTGCCCTTGAGTGACGGCGTCTGCGAGGGATTCTACGACCATTTCCTCTTACCATTGTAGCTACTAAATTTTTCTGTACGATATCTGAATGCATTGAATACAGAGGACCAGGTGCACTGGCTCAAGGAGGCATACAAGCGGGACTATAACATCACTGATCCGATACCTCCCAGGGCCTTGGCTACACCATAGCCAGACATTATCTCACTCCCTTACATACAGTTTATTTTGTTAACAGGGTAACTATCCGACTTGTGGACTTTACTCTGTCGTACACTTTATATTTTCCTTTATGTCCATGTTGTTACATTTTATTTGGTTTTCTCCCTAGATCGGTGCTTATAAATTTTCCTTTCATTAAATAGTATGTTATGCATCTTTTCTTAAGTCTCAGACATCAAATAAGCATATGGTGTGTTTTTATTAAAATTTTTAGTTTCCTATCTCAGTTTACTAGACACAGTTAGATGCAGAATGGTTAGCTGGATAGAGCCTACAGGCTCTGTAACCAAGTTGTCACACCCCAATTATGGTTGAACCAGATGTGTGAGTGAACCGTCTCCAAACCACGGCTCACACCAGGATCTCAATAGACCATATCAGCAAACCATTCCAAGCAGTTTAACATAATCAGAGAATAATAAATAGTAGCAGAATTAATAGATATATGAACTAAGCTCTATATTGTAAATTTAATAATTATCCAAATTATTCCATCATTCATAAACTTAAATAAATAAATATATGACAATGTATTATTTCAAAAATAACCATCTCTAAAGAAAAACATAGAATGAGCACTCGCATGATGCATCATGCTCGTCCTCTACTGCCCATGTATCCAGGGCAGTGATTGTACTTTACGCTGGGGCAGTCATGAAGTCCTCGACGGTATATCCTACATCGAGATCTGAAAAGAATAAAAAATATATATTCGGGTGAGCTCACAACTTAGCTCAGTAAGTACAAAACCAATGCAACATACAAAATGCATGAGATAACATTACAATTTGGGTCAGGTATTACTTGCAAAAATGCTATGGTAAGGTTTGGCGGCCACCGCACCTCCATGCACGAGAGTGTGAGCACACCCAACAGTCAGGCAACAATCCACACTACTGCTAGTGCCCCACATCACTCTCTGGTATAGAGATAGAGCTAGATTCTGGTGGGCAGTCTGAGCCACCATCCCATGTCCTCCCCCTGATACTCTATACCGTACCAATACCTCCTATTGGTAAGGGCTTGCAAATCAGTTCTGTTTCTAACCAATCCTATATGTCAATACAGTATCTATGGCCCTATCCCGACCCGACTCCCTACGACATAAAGATAGGGCTCGAGTCTGGTGGGTAGGCTGAACCACAATCCCACGTCCTCCCCCAGATACCCTATTCGCACCAAGTCCGCTAACGTAGATGGCGATACGAAAAGGTGTTAGTCTGAGGATATATCCAGGGCTCTACTCCCCTTTACATTCCACACACTAACTAAAAACATCCACATGCCTAAACAACCAACATCCTAGCATATGAAATGCATGAACATATAATAAAAATTTAAACAACTACCATGGCATGTGAAATACACAAACATCAGGCAATCAATACAGATACAAATTAATCACAACGGTTTACTATTATTTAATTAATTAGGGTTTGGGGTCTTGTCCCTTACCTAACGCGTGATAACAACTCCGCTCTGTGTCACAGGGTATACTCACACTATCTACAGGTCCAACATAATCATACTCATAGGTTACAATTAAAGTATTAGGGTTACAGTTGGTCAGAACAATGTTTGGCCAAGTAAACAGGGCTCAGTAAGCATACCGGTCGCACATACCGGTCTCAGAAGAGTGAGACCGGTATGCCCTTCAGTATATATACCGGTCTCACTATATACCGCAGGCCCGTACCGCAGGACCTTGTGTCTAGCCGATATGTTCTGCGGTTTGGATCCGAGAGTTCGATCTCGGATCTCCCTTCCCCGTCGGTCGTCGGCTAGGTTTCTAGGGTTTCTCCTAACCCATTCTAAGGTCCAATTACTCGTTTAGCCTTCTCGGGTTCGACAATAACACCGCATCATACCCAGATTGGATCTTAATGAAAAACTAAGATTTATTGAAAGTCCTAGGATTTTGGATCGCTGCGCCGTTTCACGGCTCCGATCCGAAATCCTAACATTATGAAGAGAGTTAAGCACTCCCCGATGTTTGTCGGTTGGCGGCGTGCTCTTCCAATGGAAATCCTCTTCTTGAGCGGTCTCCTCCCTCCTTGTTCCTTCTCAGATCTCTTCCAAACAGCTAGTGTTTTGGGAAGGATCGAAGGAATTTTAAGGTGCATATAAATAGTGGGAGACCGTTCTAGGAAAGTTTCCCACGGTTAGAACATTCCAAAATTCTGATTCGGAGTGTGGGACCCACTAGAGTCCGTCTCCAGCAGAAATTGCACATACCGGTCGCACATACTGGTCTCACTGAGTGAGATCGGTACCAAGACTGGTATGTAAACTTTACAGTTTTACACATGGTTCTCGTACCTGGATTAAGTGGTTCATCACCCGGCTTCGCCTTCCAGTCCAGTTATGATTGGGAGACCTGTCACCATATAAAACCATGGGTTAGACTGGGTTTTTAGAGCATGGTTCTTACAAATGTTGTAGCCAAGAGAACGCAAATGGCTCAACCTCAACAAAAGCAAGGATTTGCTAGAGTCAAGTGCTACAATTGTGATCAAATAATTCATTATTCAAGGGACTGTCCTAAAACGGGGAAGCAACTATAACAGGAGAAGGTTTATTCTATAACTTCTGAAGAAGCTGTCACATCACCTGATGTGGTAATAGTTATGACCCGACATTTTATTTTGTGATACCTTGTCTGAGCATATAGACTAAACTAGTTAAAATCACAGGTATCGTACCTATAGATGGCATACCCGCCAGAGTACTCTTCGACTCTAGAACCACCCACTCTTTTGTATCTGTGTTGTTTGGAAAGAAACTAAGTGTATCCCTCAGACCTTTATACTTCAAACTATTAGTATGATCACCTATGGGATTAAAAGTAGGGCTAGGATATGGACCATGTCCAGTTATTGGTAGAAAAACTATGGATGCGACCTGTATTCAATTTGAGATGGCATACTTTGACGTCATCATAAAAATGGATTGGTTAGCTCAGCATTCCATGAATCTATTGTGTACAGAAAAGAAATTGACCTTCAAGGGCCAGGATGTTGTAAAATTCAGTTTTTTAGTAATCAAACTTTTTCGTAAACGAAAACTCATTCTCTCTGCCCTAAAGGCTAAGAGATGCCTTGAGAAAGGTGGAGTTGGATACCTAGTATCTATGGTGGACCTTACCAAAGAGGCACCATGAATAAAAGACATAGAAGTCGTACGGGAATTTCAAAACATGTTTCTTGACGATTTACCCGGTTTGTCGCCTAATAGAGCGATAGAGTTCATTATAAACCTATTGCCAGGGTCGGCCCCCATGTCCAAAGCACCATACCAAATGTCTCCAACTGAACTAAAAGAATTAAAGGTTTAACTACAAGAGTTATTAGACAAAGGATTTATCCAACCTAGTATATCGCCTGGGGAACGCCCGTGTTATTTGTAAAGAAGAAGGACGATAGTGTCCGACTATGTATAGACTATTGAGAATTGAATAAGCTCAAGATCAAGAATCGATATCCCCTACCTCGGATTGATGATTTATATTATCAGTTGCAAGGAGCGAAGGTGTTTTCCAAGGTCTTTCTTCTGTCAAGCTATCATCAGTTGAAGATCAAAGACAGTGACATCTCAAAGATAGCATTTAGAACCAAATATGGACACTATGAGTTTTTGGTCATGTATTTTGGACTAATCAATGCACCAACATCTTTTATGTAACTTCTTTTATGTAACTTATGAATCAAGTGTTTAAGACATGTTGGATACTTCGATCATAGTTTTCATAGATGACATATTGATATATTCCAAGGACGAGGCGACTCATGCGAAGAATCTTAGAGCAACCTTACAACAATTGAGAAAAGAGAAGTTGTGTGCCAAATTTAAGAAATGTGATTTCTGGTGGAGTGAAATGCAATTCTTAGGTCACGTAGTATCTTCAGAAGGAATTAAAGTTGATCCTAGCAAAATTGAAGCTATTGTAAAATGCGAAGCACCTAAGAGTGTTGTAGAAATCCAAAGTTTCTTAGGATTAGCTGGGTACTATAGATGGTTCGTAGAATATTACTCTAGAATCACCGTACCTCTCACTACTTTGACTAAGAAAGGAGAAAAATTTGTTTGGACCGACAAATGTAAAGAGTATTTCCAAACATTAAAGCAAGACTGATATCGGCTCCCATCTTGACCATTCCGATACGAGGACAGCCATTTATCATGTACACTGATGCTTCTGGATTGGGTTTGAGATGTGTTTTCATGTAGGGAGAGTAAGTAAATATGCATGCTTCAAGACAACTAAAGACACACGAGAAGAATTACCCTATTCATGAGTTAGAGTTAGCAGCAGTGGTACATGCCATCAAGATATGGAGGCATTATTTGTATGGAGAAAAGTTTCAAATTAAGTTGGATCTCAAAAGTTTTACCTACCTATTTAACTAGAAAGAGTTAAACATGAGAAAGAGACGATGGTTGGAATAGCTAAAAGATTATGATTATGATATTTAGTATCATCCAGGGAAGGCTAATATAGTTTCTGATGCACTGAGTCGGAAAGCAATGACAATGTCTAAAGAAGAAGCTAGCACAAATGCTGCCATGTGTATCGCAGCAAGAGTATTTAATTATGGCAATGAGCAGTTTTGATTGATAAACCAGGAGGTTTGACAGAGCTAGGATTGATTCATAATTTTTTAAATATGTTCTCTACATTAAAGATTATTCCTGATCTAATGGATGAAGTAAAAATGGCAATCCAATCGGACCCTTATCTGAGAACAATACAAGAGGATCTAGAAAAGGGTAGGACCACTCCTGATTTCACTCTGGATTCCAAAGGGACATTAAGGTACAAAGGAAGAGTATGCGTATCTGAAAGTAAAAAGTCAGATATCAAAAATAAACTAATGAGAGAAGCCCATTCCACTTCTTATTCGGTACATCCTGAAAGTACAATGATGTGTCATGATCTAAAGAAGCTGTATTAGTGGAGAGGGATGAAAGCAAAAGTAGTTCGATATGTGGCTCAATGCTTAAATTGCCAACAAGTATAGGCGAAAGGGCAAAGACCAGCAAGCTTATTACAACCACTTCCTGAACCAGCCTGAAAATGGGGCTACATTACTATGGATTTTGTAACGGATTTAACATTGACCCCACCGCCTATAGATGCGGTCTGGGTTATTCTAGATCCATTCACGAAGGGAGCTCACTTCATTGCTATACGACCTCAATAACACTGGAGAGATTAGCCAAGCTATATATATAGATAATATAGTCTGACTGCACCGTGTAACTGAAAGCATAGTATCTAACAGAGACTCATGCTTCGCTTTAAAGTTTTGGGAAGGATTACAGAAGGCTATGGGTACAGCACTGAAATTCAGTACCACATTCTACCCTTAGACTGATGGATAGTTAGAGGGCACCATTCAGATTTTAGAAGACATGCTCTGAGCTTGTGTGATAGACTTCAAAGGTTCGTGGGATGAGAAGTTTCCATTAATCAAGTTCGTTTATAACAACAGCTATCAAGCTACGATACATATGTCATCCTATGAAGCATTGTATGGTAGGAAGTGTCGTACTCCTTTATTTTGAAATGAAGTAGGAGAGCAAAGAATTTTTAGACCAAAGTTTGTCGAAAAAACTTGTTGAGTGTCGACATAATCAACGAAAGAGTTAGAAGAGTTCATAATTATCAGAAATAGTATGTAGATAATAGATACCGAGACCTTGAATTCACTGTAGGTGACAAGGTTTTTTCTAAAAATATCACCCTATGCACGGTTTAAAACCGTTCAATCAGAAAGGGAAGTTGTGTCCTAGATATATTGGACCTTACGAAATTTTAGCAAGATGAGGAAAGGTAGCATACTAGCTAGCACTACCACCATTTATGTCTGGTGTACATGATATATTTCACGTCTCTTGCTGAAGAAGTACGTCAAAGATCCAATGCACGTTCTAATGGTGGATCCACTAGATTTGACTAATGATTTGACATTCGAAGTGGTACCTTTCAGAGTCACCAGTTGAAAGGTTCAACATCTTTGCAACTGTGACATCTATTATGTTAAGGTTACGTGGAAAAGCCAGGATATAGAAGAAATCACATGGGAAGAAGAAAATGCTATGCGAAAGCAATATCCTCACCTATTCAACATAGAAGGTATGTGTAAATTTCCAGGACAAAATTTATTTAAGGGGAGGAGTTGTAACAATCGCACTCTACTAACCTAATCAAATTGTGTTATGCTAGGTCTTCCTATTATAGTCAGATCAAGTGTACCAACTGTGTGAAGAAACCACAAGACCAGGTAAGCTAATCTGCCCAAAAATAGTCAAGTTAGGTCTTATGGTTGACTACCTTAGCTGGTATGGTCGACCATAGGGTAAAGGACAAAAGACCAGTTAAAAACAGACGTGTGGTAGACATCTGTGAGGGTGTAGTCGATGGATTTTAGGACCACACCTATCTACCGCATGTTGCCAGATCAGGCTCCATGATTTTGAAACATGGGGTGTAGTCGATGGATTTTGTGACCACACCTATTGACCGCACGTTACCAGATCAGACTCTGAGATTTGGAAACTTTTCAAATCAAAGGGAATTTCTTTCCAAATTCTAAGAGGGCTCTATATGGAGAGTTTCTCTCTATATAGAGGACATCCCTCTAACCTCTTTCACTATTTTGGAACAACCTCTAACCCTAAATCTAAGAGAGAAAGAGAGAGGAAGAAAAGAAGCAGAAGAATTATAGAAGAAAGCTAAGAGAGAAAGTTTTGTAGAGAAGGTCCTAGTTCTCTACATTAAGTAAGGTTTGAACCTTGTCTCTATAAGCTTAAAATAGGATTTCCATGGTAAACTGAGGTGTTGAATCAATGAAAGCTCTCGACCACGAGATTCCTTAAGCAAATCTCAAAGGAGACTCATGGAGAGTAGGTTATGGTAATTGGATATGTAAAATTATGAATTGATGGCCCTCGATTGACTTAAGGATGAACCCTATTAATGAGCCGGGAAATCAACTCATGAAGAACTTAGATTGAAAGAGAAACCTACCAGAAAACGTGTTGTCGCATGTTGTGGTCGCATGATATGTGACCACATGGTCGACCATAGCTATTCTGTAAGATGTCAGGAAATGTATGGTCGCATTCTATGGTAGCATGATACACGACCTTACATACCGACTGCAAGACGTATGGTCACACTAAACCTGAGACCACATGATCGATCAGTCACCCATTAGTGGTTCTGTTTTGATTTTCGACTATTGTAACTTAATACAATCGAACCCCAATGTAAATCCATACATTCCCTAGGTTTTCAGTTTCTTCAAAGTGATTTCCAAGGGCTTGGAGGGAGATCAAACATCTTTTACAGGTGAGGAAACAAGACCTAAACTAAAAGTCTAATAACAAACTTCCTTTTTTATTTATTTTCTGTTGTTGAATATGATGCCATGCATTGTGTGATTGTTTGTGCATCTCACATGTCATCAAATACTTGTTATATATCTACTGATGTATTATTTCTGTTTATTTGTAACATGATGATGATGCTAGGGATAGGCATGTGTTTATGTGTAGTTAGTGTCACACCCCAATTCTGCACCATTCAGAACGGTGTGATGAACCGCTAATAAATCAACGGTTCAACCAGGATCTCTAATAGGCGGTATCCATTAAAAATAAAACCATGCACATCCACAACCATAATCAGAATAATACATAATATCGGAAGTTTTATAGTAAATGAACTGAGCATTCTAAATGTAATAATCATAATTAAAATATCAAATTATTATTGTATCAACTGAGACATAAGTAAATAAAATATCAATTACATCTTTTTTAAATCCAAATAAAAATCCTAATAGAACACGCATGAGTTGCACTCACATGAGGGGTCATGCGTATCCTCTAAGTCTTTAGCCTCCAACGCAGCAACACGCGCATACACCGAATCATTTATATAATCTACAACTGTGGTACCTGCATCATCAACTAAAATATTCGACGTCGAGAGGGTGAGCACACATCAAGGCTCAATGAGCAAACAAAATAATGCAACAAACATATGCATGCACTCAATTCATATATTTGGTCTGGTAAATAAGTTTGCAATGTGCAATAGAAAGGACAGGTGGCCGCCGTACCTCTATACACGAGTGTGTGAAGCTGCCCAAATAACCCGGTTACTCGTCGTCCCACATGCGCCCATCATGGAATAGAGATAGAGCTAAAGTGCTGAGGCCCGGCCTATGACACTTCCCCTGATACTCTACCCGTACCAACATGTAAGCCCCTGCTGGCGAGGGCTTGGAAACTGGGCTCGCAACTAACCAATCCTAATGTCAATCAGTGTATCCAAGGCCTCACCCCAGCATCCCTCAATACGTCCATAGAGATAGGGCTAAGGCCCCCCGACAGATTCAAAGACTACACGATCCGAGACCACCTCCCCTCATACCCTACGACGTAATAGTTCCGCTAAGATAATGGCGATACGACGATGTCAGTGGACAAGACTTGAGTTAGAGATAGAGCTAGAGTGCTGAGGCCCTGCCTATGACATCTCTCCCTGATACTCGCTCGCATTAAGCACACCAATCACACACATACATACACATGCCTATTCCTATCATCATCATCATCCTCATCATGTCATAAAAAATAAATAAATATACATGAACAGTAATAATAGAAATATTGGAAGACATGTTGAATTTACATAACAATCATACACGCATAAAATCATTCATGGCATTGGACTCCAGAATAAAATAATTTATTATTAACCAATTAGTTTAGGTCTTGTTCCCTCACCTTTACTTGATCGTAGGTCCCCTTTCAAGCTTTAAGTATCAACTATATATCGATATTATATCACTAGAAGACGTAACCAAGTCAATAAAATTTAATTAGAATTAATTCAAACTTTAAAAGCATGTTGTTAACTTGGGGTCGATGCTAGGGTCGGAGGTTTCATCGACCCTGGGTGCGACCACCCCTATTCTGGACTTCCCGAACACTGAGGGTCGATGATCAGGGTCTGGTAGGGTCGATTGGTCATCGACCCCCCATGCGACCCCCTTTGGGTTTTATCAATTTTTCATCCTACACTTCATTCTTCATGTTTGGGGTCCTATGGCTTGCTTCTACAATCCATTCCACACATGTTCTATGGCCTAGAACCGTAGTTCATTCACCTACATGGCTTTCATGATCTTCCCCCATAGTTTTCCATAAAACCTAACCATGGGTGGATGATTTGGGTTTCTCCTAGATCATTCCCTCTTATCTATCTATTCTAAGGTTTGTAGAATTTCATGGAGATAGTATCCATACCTGAGAATTAGGCTTGTTCCTCTGAAGCCTTCTCTTTGATCTTCTTCTCCACTTTTCTTCTCTTCTCTTTCTCTTCTCCTTCCCTTCTCTTTCTCTCAATCCAACTAGGGTTCTAAAAGGAGTGAAAGAGGCTTAGGGACGTCCTATTTATAGAGTAGAAACTCCCAAAATAAATCCCATTGATATTAGGAAGGAATCCCATTGAAATTAGGAAAGTTTCCTAATTTTTGATTCATGCTGTTTTTACCGATTACCGAGAGTCGATGGGGGGGGGGTCGGAGATCCCGTCGACCCCTGGTTCTTTAAATGTTCGACCCCCGATATAAAACTGGGGGTCTGACTTTTATACTGGGGGGGGCAACCCTCCCTTGCTGGGTATGCGACCCTCGCCCTTTTTCTAGTGTTTTTGAGTCAGTTTAATACCTGGGATCGTGATCTCCTTCACGCACTTGATCCATTTGGCTCGACCATGATGGGTAGACCTGGTTCAAGGTGGTAAAACCGGGTTAGTTCGATACGGGTCTTACAACTCCCCCTACTTATAAAAATTTCGTCCTCAAAATTATTCATACCTTCTGAGTCGAATAAATGAGGGTATTGCTTTCGCATAACATTCTTTTCTTCCCATGTAATTTCTTCCATATCTCTACTTCTCCAGGTGACCTTAACATAATAGATATCTCAGTTGCGTAGTCGTTGAATCTTTCGGCTGGTGATTTCAGATGGTGTTACTTCAAATGTTAAATCATCAGTCAAATCTGGTAAGTCTGTTGTCAAAACGTGTGTTGGTTCCTTGACATACTTCTTCAATAAGGAAATGTGAAATACGTCGTGCACACTTGACATAGATGGTGGTAGTGCTAACTGGTAAGCCACTTTCCCACACATAGCTAGAATCTCATATGGCCCGACATATCTTGGACTTAATTTCCCATTCTGTCTGAACCATTTCAATCCTCGCATGGACTAACTAAGGCGGGGAACGGATCAGCAGTGCGATACTTTTAAGAATACTTTATCACCCACGACGAACTCAAGGTCTCGGCGTCAGGTATCGGCATACTGCTACTGACGATTCTGAGCTATCCTCACTCATTCTTTGATAATGTCGACCACTCGACAAGTCTCTTCAATAAATTCCAGTCCAACAATACTACGTTCCCCAACTTTATTCTAAAACAAAGGAGTTCGACACTTTCTGCCATACAGTGCTTCATAGGGTGACATCTGTATAGTATCCTGATAGCTATTATTATAAGCGTACTCAATCAGTGATAAATTTTCATCCCATTATCCTTTGAAGTCAATTACACATGCTCGAAGCATACCTTCTTAGAATCTGAATTGTATGCTCCGACTGGTCCATCTGTCTGTGGGTGGAATGCAGTACTAAACTTCAATGTTATACCCATAGCCTTTTGCAATCCTTCCCAAAACTTTGAAGTAAAACGTGGATCTCTATCGGACACAATACTTTCAGGTACACCGTGTAATCGCACAATGTTATCCACATACAGCTTAGCTAACCTCTCCAGTGTATACTGGGGTCGTATTGGTATAAAGCGAGCTGTTTTAGTCAGACGGTCTACAATCACCCAAACTGCGTCAACTACTCTAGGAGTCAATGGTAATCCCGTGACGAAGTCCATAGTGATGCAGTCCCATTTCCATGCTGGTTCCAATAATGGCCGTAACAGTCCTGCTGGTCTTTGTCATTCAGCCTTTACTTTCTGATAATTTAGGCATTGAGACACGAACTTAGCTATATCTGCTTTCATTCCTCTCCACCAATATAGTTTCTTTAGATCATGATACATTTTTGTACTTCCAGGATGTATCGAATAGATGGTGGTATGGGGTTCTTTCATCAATCGGTGTCTAATGTCTAAGCTTTCTGTTTCGGGTACACATATTCTTCCTTTGTACTTCAGTACCTTTTCTTCGTCAAAGGTGAACTCAGGGTTAGTTCTACCTTTTTCGATGTCTTCTTGTACCTTTCTTAGGTAAGGGTCTGATTTGATAGCTGTCTTCACTTCATCAACTATATCTGGTATAATTTTCAATGCGGCGAACATATTTAAAAACCGATGAATAAACCCTTGGTTGGTCGATCCATCTAGTGCATCTATCACAAACTGCTCATTACTGTACTTGAATACCTTTCTAATAGTACACATTGCGGCAGTTGTGCTAACCTCTCCCTGAGATTTTATCATTTCCTTTCTACTCAACGCGTCGGCTACTACATTAGCTTTTCCTGGATGATACTGGATATCACAATCATAGTCTTTCAATAGTTCAAGCAATCTTCTTTGTCTCATATTCAACTCCTTTTGATTAAATAGATAAGTAAGACTTTTAGGTCTGATTTAATCTGAAACTTCTCCCCGTACAGATAATGTCTCCATATTTTGACAGCATGTACTACTGCTGCTAGTTCCAAATCATGAGTGGGGTAGTTCTTTTCATGTGTCTTCAGTTGTCTTGAGGCATAAGAAATTACTTGTTCTCCTTGCATGAGTACACATCCTAATCCCAGTCCTAACGCATTGGTGTACAAGATAAATGGTTCTCCTGGAATCGGGATGGTCAAGATTGGAGCTGATATCAATCTAGCCTTCAAGGTTTGAAAACTCTTCTCGCATTTATCCGTCCAGACAAAGTTCTCACCCTTTTTAGTCAAACTGGTAAGAGGTACGGCAATTCGGGAATAGTCTTCTACAAATCGTCGATAATACCTAGCTAGACCCAGAAAACTTCTAATTTCCGTAACGCTCTTCGGTGCTTCCCACTTTACAATAGCCTCGATCTTGCTGGGATCCACCTTAATTCCTTCCACGGATACTACATGGCCTAGAAATACGACTTCTTTAGCCAAAACTCACACTTTGTAAATTTGGCATAGAGCTTTTCTTTCCGTAGTCGTTGCAGAGCGGAGTTTATATTCTTAACATGAGTTTCCTCGTCTTTGGAGTAGACTAGTATGTCATCAATGAATACTATAACCAACGTATCCAACATGTCATGGAAAACCTGGTTCATAAGTTCCATAAAGGTTGCTGGTGCGTTTGTCAATCCAAAAGACATGACCAAATATTCATAATGTCCACATCTGGTCCTGAATGCTGTCTTAGGGATATCTCTATCCTTAATCTTCAGCTAATGGTAACCTGACGAAGATCAATCTTTGAGAATACTTTGACACCTTGCAACTGATCGAACAGGTCATCGATCTGAGGCAATGTATACCGATTCTTGATTGTCAGTTTATTTAGTTCTCGGTAGTCTATACACAAGCGAATGCTACCGTCTTTTTTCTTCACGAATAAAACTGGCGCTTCCCATGGTGATATGCTAGGGCGAATGTAACCCTTGTCCAGCAGCTCTTGTAATTGTACTTTCAATTCCTTCAGTTCAGTAGGAGCCATTTGATAAGGTGCTTTCGATACTGGTGCAGCTCCAGGTATAAGATTTATAACAAACTCTGTAGCTTGGTCGGGTGGTAATCCTGGTAATTCATCAGGAAATACGTTTGGATAGTCACGCACAACATCAATATCTTCCATTCGTGGTGCTTCCTTGGTGATGTTGGCCACAGATACTAAATACCCGACTGCTCCTTTCTCAAGGAACTTCTTAGCCTTTAGCGCCGAGAGTATGAGCTTTCGTTTATGGGGAAATTTGGTTCCCGAAAAACTGAACTCTGCTCCTTCTTTGTCTTTAAATGTCAGCTTCTTTTCGGCACACAATAGGTTTGCAGAATGCCGAACTAACTAGTCCATCCCCAAGATGACATCAATGTCTGCCATCTCAAGTTGGATCAAGGTTGCATTCAAGGTCTTTTCATCAATAAGCACTGGACATGGTCCATAACCTTTTTCTAACTCCACTTCTAATCCCATAGGTGATCGTACAAGTTGTTTGTAGTCTAAGGATTTAAGGGGTAGATTTAACTTCATTCCAAATGTCACAGATATAAAGGAATGAGTAGCTCCTAAATCAAAGAGTACACTGGCGAGAATGCCATTAATAGGTACGATACCTGTAACCACATCAGGCGATGCGGCAGCATCCTCGGATGTAATTGCATAAACTCATCCGTAGCTGCTTCTTGGGCTTAGGACACTCCCTTTCCATATGTCTCACTTGGCTGCAGTTAAAACATCTTATCCCTTCAGTAATTGGCTTCTGTTGCTGTTGAGCTACGGGGATAGTCTTGGTTACAGCAGTAGAGCCTTGAGCACGGAAGGGTTTGAATGTCTTGTTATTTCCCCCATTATAAGAATTTCCAGCTGGCCTTTTGACACCTCTGTTTTGCATGAAATAACTTTCCTTCTGGCTCGATTCTATAACTCGAGCAATTTGTGATGCTTCATTATAAATTTTCTTCTCATGTCCCAGAATGTGCTCACGGATGCTTCCCCTAAGTCCCATGACGAACCTTCGGGTCTTTGTGTTTTCCTCTTGCATACTAATGGGTGCAAAGAAGAACAGCTCTTCATAACGTTGTTGATACGCATCCACGGTCATCTGTCCCTGATATAAACTCAGGAACTCTCTTTCCATAGAATCTCTGAAACTTCTTGGAAAGTACTTCTCAAAGAATACCTCTTTATAAATATCCCAAGTCCGTTGGGCCTGCTTTATAAGTAAATACGTCCTGGTAGACCTCCACCAATGGTGTGCATCTCCTTTCAGCATAAAGGTGGGACACAATACTTTCTCTTCTTCATTTAATGTCCTCATCATAAAGTTTTTTCCATTTTGTCAACCCAGTGTGCTGCCATAAAGGATCTGCTGGCTTGCCATTGAATTCTTTGGGCTTTAATTTCAGAAAACACACCACCAGTCTGGAGTGGTCTAGAGGCTGCGGGACATACGCTCCATACATAGGTGGTTGGTAGTGATATCCACCTTGAGCTATTTCAGGATTTGGTACTTGAGCCTGCATGATAGGAGTCTAAGGTGCGTGGGGTACTGTGTTACTTCCCCCGGGTGTTGTGCTTGCCTGTCCAGCTGGCATTGTAGGTGTTTGTGCAGCTGGAAGAGTTATGCCTATGGCAGCTTGGATAGTAGCTTGTGCATGTTGGATCTGTTGCAGCTGTTGGGCCAAGTTCATTACGACTGTGGCCAAGTCTATAGGTGGAGCTGGCAGATTGGTAGGATTTTCCTGCCCATTTATGACAGATGGTGCCATGTTCATGTTCCCCTGTGTTTCTGGTGTGTCTGGTTATCTTCCCCCACCGGTGGTGGTGGTGGGATAGAGTTAAGGCTCTGTCTGGTTGCTCTGCGTCCCGCCATTAATTAATCCGCTAGTAGTATTGCCTGAAATCATTGAACACGAGAGGCAATAATTAATTACTTCATTCTCATATTTTAAATCCACTAACAAAAGCAAATTTTAAAATTTTCAGATCATTCTGTCGAAAATGCTATGTTTTCACTACAGGGTCGATGGTGGGGGTCGATGGGTGTCCGACCCTCACTATTCGACCCTGGGAAGTCACCCATTCTTCCCGAAAGCCGGGGGTCGATGGGGTGGTCGGAGTATGTCCGACCCAGGGTGCGACCCCTGGTTCTCTGTCAGGTTCTCGAGAGCCGAGGGTCGATGCGGGGGTCGATTGTTTTAATCGAATTTTCCGACCCCCGGACAAAAAAATCTGATTTTTAAGTCCGATTCAAAGTCCATTTCTCATTCTTTCTTCTCCGCTTCGACTCAGCTCATCCCTCTGAGTTGCTACCGTGCCCATTCTGATCCGTTGGTGGTTTGCACTCCTCGTTTCATCGTCTACACCTCGGCCACAGGTATTTCTTCTACCTTTTTATGTTTTTAGGGTTCTTAACCTAGGTTTTTTATCGTTTATCTCGTATTTTTCAAATTAAACTTTTTCCAACCGTAAAAATTTGATTTTTATTGGGGGCTTTTGTTGTTGGTGACTCGAGGAACGAAAGCCCTAAAAAATATTTGAGTTTCATCAGTTGGTTATCGAGAAACTTGAAATTTTCACTTTTTGCCCTAATTTTGTCGAAATTTTGAATTTCTTGAAATTTCTTGTAATTCAATCTAATTAGTTGAAATTTCTGACTATTTGATTCTCACAAGATAATTTAGGATCTATGTAAGTCCTCTTGCCCACATGTATGGGTGAAAAGTGAGGCTTTTGACCAATTTACGTTGTTGTTATGTCAAAATTTCAGATTTTTCATCTCTACTAAGCCATTATTTGTTTTTCTTTGTTATTTGCAGATACTATTGTTCATACCAAGGTACCCAGAGTTCGCAACCGTCTTCACTTCCATACCAACGAAGCTGAGGCACAGTATGCCTACTATGCTTGCAAGAAGGTAGAGGGAGGCCACAAAGTGGACTTGGCTGACTTAGCCTTGTTCAATGTGGAGAGAGCCTTTGGTGATATTGGATGGCTCCCTGTCATCACTTATGACGCGTGTACCCGTCCTGACTTGGCAAGCCAGTTCTACTATAATCACCAAGTGATGGGAGATTACAATGATGTGGAGAAGGGTGATGAGCTTTGCATCACGAGCTACGTCAAGGGGGTTAATGTTTCATTTGATTATCGATAGCTGGCCGACTTGTTGGGCATTTCCTATGCTGGCCCCATGGTATTTTGTGCTCCTAGAGAGCCCCAGTTTTTTTCTCTACAGATGAGGGATGAGATCGATAGCCAGCTCATCCGACCCGATCGTTGGCAGATGAAAGCGAGTTGTCTGCGCTCAGATCCACGGGTATATTGCAAGATCATTCAGCAAAACCTGATACCACAGAGTGGTCATTACGAGAGGATCTCCCAGTTGACCAAGTATCCATTATATTATATATGCACTAGGCAGCCCGTTTGCCTTCCATACATCATCATGCGTACCATGATCAGTGCCACATTACCTAGTTACACTGGCAACCTTCCTTACGGACGCATGATCACTACCTTGCTTACCCGCCTGGGGGTTGACTTAGTGGATGAGAAGATTCAGGAGAAATCCTTTTCATCGCCTCTGGATTGGGAGGCTATTTCCAAGATGGGCATGCGGGATGCCCAGGTCAGTGATGAGGAGAGGAACGCGATGGTGCACCCTCGCACTCGAGTGGAGATAGCTGATGCTGAGGCTGCAGCAGCAGCCACTGGAGCAGGGGTTCATGGGGATGATGACGATTGGCTGTACATGGATGTAGATGCCATAACTCCTCCATCAACTACTCATGCTACTAGACCTGGTCTGTCTTTTTCAGCTGGTCCTTCAAATGCAGCTGGTCCTTCGTATACCCCATCTGATGACATGATAAGGATATTACACGAGATAAGAGAGGCTCAGCGTATGTCTGATCTGAGGATGGGAGAGCTTATAGAGGCTCAGCGTATGACTAACCAGCGGGTGGCTGATCTCATAGCTAGTCTCCAGAGGAGTCAGACTCAAATAGCCTAGTTGACCAGGGTCTACGCTGAGGACTATGATAGAGACCATGAGGCACCACCTCCCCCATCACCTCCAGCTTCTTGATGTACTCCTTTTATTTTTTTGTTTGTACTTCAGAGTAACTATATGGACTGTGGATTGTACTCTGCTTTAATTATATATATAAATGTTTGTTCTTCCTTTTGGTTGTATATAACTTTGTTTCTCATTTAATAGATGCATTATTCTATTTCAGTTTAGTCCCAAACAACACAGGTGCTTATGGTGTGTTATTATTATATCTTTTAAATTTTTATCATATCTCAGTTCAAGACCTTTTGTGGAAGTATTTGGTTTCACAGATAAAGCCTGAGATGTTCTGATACCAAGTTGTCACACCCCAATTCTGCACCATTCAGAACGGTGTCATGAACCGCTAATAAATCAACGGTTCAACCAGGATCCCTAATAGGCGGTATCCATTTAAAATAAAACCATGCACAACCACAACCATAATCAGAATAATATACAATAGCGGAAGTCTTATAGTAAATCAACTGAGCATTCTAAATGTAATAATCATAATTAAAATATCAAATTATTATTGTATCAACTAAGACATAAGTAAATAAAATATCAATTACATCTTTTATAAATCTAATAAAAATCCTAATAGAACACGCATGAGTTGCACTCGCATGAGGGGTCATGTGTATCCTCTAAGTCTTCAGCCTCCAACGCAGCAACACGCGCATACACCGAATCATTTATATAATCTACAACTGTGGTACCTGCATCATCAACTAAAATATTCGACGTCGAGAGGGTGAGCACACATCAAGGCTCAGTGAGCAAACAAAACAATGCAACAAACATATGCATGCACTCAATTCATATCTTTGGTCTGGAAAATAAGTTTGTAATGTGCTATAGAAAGGATAGGTGGCCGCCACACCTCCATACACGAGTGTGTGAAGCCGCCCAAATAACCCAGATACTTGTCGTCCCACATGCACCCATCATGGAATAGAGATAGAGCTAAAGTGCTGAGGCCCGGCCTATGACACTTCCCCTGATACTCTACCCATACCAACACGTAAGCCCCTGCTGGCGAGGGCTTGCAAACTGGGCTCGCAGCTAACCAATCCTAGTGCCAATCAGTGTATGCAAGGCCTCACCCCAGCATCCCTTAATACGTCCATAGAGATAGGGCTAAGGACCCCCGGCAGAGTCAGAGACTACACGGTCCGAGACCACCTCCCCTCATACCCTACGACGTAATAGTTCCGCTATGGTAATGGCGATACGATGATGTTAGTGGACAAGAATTGAGTTAGAGATAAAGCTAGAGTGCTGAGGCCCCGCCTATGACACCTCCCCCTGATACTCGCTCGCATCAAGCACACTAACCACACACATACATCTACATGCCTATTCCTATCATCATCATCATCATCATCATGTCATAAACAATAAATAAATATGCATGAACAGTAATAATAGAAATATTGGATGGCATGTTGAATGCACATAACAATCATACACGCATAAAATCATCCATGGCATTGGACTCAAGAATAAAATAGTTTATTATTAACCAATTAGTTTAGGTCTTGTTCCCTCACCTTTACTTGATCGTAGGTCCTCTTTCAAGCTTTAAGAATCAACTATATATCGATATTATATCACTAGAAGACCTAACCAAGTTGATTGAATTTAATTAGAATTAATTTGGAATTTAAAAGCATGCTATTAACTGGGGGTCGATGCTAGGGTCGAAGGTTTCATCGACCCTGGGTGCGACCACCCCTATTCTTGACTTCTCGAACACTGGGGGTCGATGATCAGGGTCTGGTAGGGTCGATTGGCCATCGACCCCCCGTGCGACCCCCTGTGGGTTTTATCAATTTTTCATCCTACAGTTCATTCTTCGTGTTTGGGGTCCTATAGCTTGCTTTTACAATCCATTCCACACATGTTCTATGGCCTAGAACCATAGTTCATTCACATATATGGCTTTCATGATCTCCCCTCATAGTTTTCCATGAAAACCTAGCCATGGGTGGATGATTTTGGTTTGTCCTAGATCATTCCCTCTTCTCTATCTATTCTAAGTTCTGTAGAATTTCATGGAGAGAGTATCCATACCTGAGAATTAGGCTTGTTCCTCTGAAGCCTTGTCTTTGATCTTCTTCTCCACTTTCCTTCTATTCTCTTTCTCTTCTCCTTCCCTTCTCTTTCTCTCAATCCAACTAGGGTTCTAAAAGGAGTGAAAGAGGCTTAGGGACGTCCTATTTATAGAGTAAAAACTCCAAAAATAAGTCTCATTGAGATTAGGAAGGAATCCCATTGAAATTAGGAAAGTTTCCTAATTTTCGGTTCGTCCTGTTTTTACCGATTACCGGGGGTTGATGGGGGGGTTGGAGATCTCGTCGACCCTTGGTTCTTTAAATGTCCAACCCCTGGTATAAAACTGGGGGTCTGACTTTTATACTAGGGGGTCCGACCCTCCCTTGCTGGGTATGCGACCCTCCCCCTATTTCTAGTGTTTTTGAGTCAGTTTAATACCTGGGACCATGATCTCCTTCACGCACTTGATCCATTTGGCTCGACCATGATGGGTAGACCTGGTTCAAGGTGGTAAGACCAGGTTAGTCGATACGGGTCTTACAGTTAGTGTGTTGGGTGCGAGTGGAGCATCAAGAGGAAGACATGGCACTGTGGTTCATCCTGGCTACTAGACTCAAGCTCTATCTCTACTCAAGTCCTACCCACTAACATCGTTGTATCACCATTACTTAAGCAGAACTGGTATGCTGTAGAGCATTAGGGGGAGGATTCGATAGCATGGTTTATCCTAACCGCCAAACTTTAGTTCTAGCTCTATGTGTATATTGAAGGATGCTGGGATAAGGCCTTGCATACATTTGGATGGCATTAGGATTGCTTAATAGCGAGCCTATTTTGCAAAGCCTCGCCAACAGGGGCTTATGTGTTGGTATGGGTAGGGCATCTAGGAAAATGTTGGCAGTGTGTAATCTGGATACTTTAGCTCTATTTCTAATCCATGGTGGTACATGTGGGATGGCAATGGTATTTAATCCATTGGGCGGATTTACACGCTCGTGTATAGAGTTGCGATCGCTGTCAATCCTTTTTATAGCACAGTTGCAAACTTAAAACTAGACCAAAGATATAAATTGAATGTATGCATATGTTTGGGCATTAAGCCGTAATGTGTGCTCACCCTTTCAACATTGAATATTTTTAGTTGATGATGTAGGTCCTGCTGTGGAAGATTATATGATTACGCCAACGCATAGACACGTGGTGGCTATGGAAATGGAAGCTATAGAGGAAGCACGTGATCCGTCGTGTAAATGTAATCAATGTATTTTTTATTAGTTTAGCTATATTTAAATATTGGAACATGTAATGGATTAATTTACATTATGTCCTGAGTAATTTGGAAATAATTAGATTTAATTATTTATTTATCACTGTTAGACCTCAGTTCATTATTACTAAAGACTTTTGATTGGCATAGTTTATGAGGTCCTAGTTCAAACTGTTGGTTCTTATGACGACTGGTTAGTCTCCGACCTTAGAGATAGGATAATGACAGAGGCACATTCCACTCTTTATTCAGTACATCCTCGAAGTACGAAGATGTACCATGATTTAAAAAGCTTTATTGGCAGAGATGAATGAAAACAGATGTAGCTTGATATGTGTCTCAATGCCTAAATTGCCAGCCAACATGTAAAGGCAAAAAGGCAAAGATCGGTAGGCTTATTACAACCACTACCTAAACCAACTTGGAAATGGGACTGCATTACTATGGAGTACGTCACTGGGTAACCACTAACTCCTAGATCAGTTGACATAATCTGGGTAATTATGGATCGACTTACGAAGACAACTCGTTTCATTGCTATACGACCTTAGTATACCTTGGAGCGGTTAGCTAAACTGTTTGTGGATAATAGTGTCTAACTACATGGTGTACCAGAAAGTATCGTGTCTAACAGATACCCACACTTTATTTCAAAGTTTTAGAAAGGATTACAAAAGGCAATGGGTACAACGTTGAAGTTCAGTACTGTATTTCACCCTTAAACTGATGGATAATCAGAGCGCACCATTCAGATTCTAGAAGACATGCTTCGAGCTTATGTGATTGATTTCAAGGGATCATGGGATGAGAAGTTTCCATTGATTGAGTTCGCTTATAACAATAGCTCACAAGCTACTGTATAGATGTCACCCTATGAAGTATTGTATGGTAGAAATTGTCGAACTCCTTTATTTTGGAATGAAGTCGGAGAAAGAAGAATTGTAAGACCTGGGTTTGCAAAAGAAACATATCAAGTAGTCGACATAATTGAGGAAAGAGTTAGGATAGCTTAGAATCGTCAGAAATAGTATACAGATAACTGACGTCGAGACCTTGAATTCGCCATAAGTGACAAGGTATTTCTAAAAATATCCCCTACGTGCGGCTTGAAACAATTCTATCAAAAAGGAAGCCTATGTCCCAGATATATTAGACCTTATGAGATTCTAGCTATATGTGGAAAGGTAGCTTACTAGAGAGCACTACCACCATTTATGTCTAGAGTACATGATGTATTTCATGTCTCCTTGTTGAAGAAGTACATCAGAGATCCAACACAAATTCTAATGGTGGATCCATCGGATTTGATTGAGGATTTGACATTTGAGGTGGTACCTTTTGAAATCACTAGTTGAAAGGTGCAATGTCTTCGCAACCATGACATCTATTATAATAAGGTTACCTAGAGGAGCCAAGATGTGAAAGAAATCATGTAGGAAGAAGAGAACGCTATGTAGAAGCAATATCCTCACCTATTCGACTAGGAAGATACTTGTAAATTTCGAGGGTAAAATTTATTTAAGGGGGAGGGAGTTATAAGACCCACACTCTACTAACCTAGTCTAACCATGTTGTGCCAGGTCTTTTCATCATTGTGGGATCGAGTGGACCAACTATGTGAAGGAACCACAAGGCTATGTAAGTGATTTGACCCAAATACAGTAAAATTTAGTGGTGTGGTCAACTAACTAAGCTTATGTAATCAACCAAACCCTGGACAAAGTGAGACCAGTCAAATTGAGTTGTGTGGTCAACACTTTAAAGTCGTGTGGTCGATGGATTTTTCCACCACACAAGTTGACTACACAATCCCAATTATGACTCCGAAATTTGGAAACTTCCCAAATTGAAGGGGAGTCTCTTTCCTAACTGAAAAGGGGCTCTATATGGAGATTTTCTCTCTATATAAAGGACATCCTTCCATCCACTATCACTCTTTCGGATCAATATCAAACCCTAAACCTAAGGGAGAAAGAGAGAAGCGAAGGAGGGGAAGGAAGCTTGGAGAGTGATTGAGAGAAAGCTTTGCAGAGAAGAGTTCTAGTTCTCTACAACAAGCTTAAGGTATGGAACTCGTCTCTGTAGATATAAATCACATAGAATAGAATTTTCCATTGTGAATTGAGATGTTGAATCGATGTAAGATTTCAACCATGGGATTCCATAAGCAAATCTCAAAGGAGAATCATGGAGAGTAGGTTAGGGCAAATAGCTATATAAAACTATGATTTAATGGCCATAGATTGACCATAGGATGAACCCCATTATTAAGCCAAGAGGAAGAACTCAGATTGAAGGTAAAAAAATCTGCCAAATAATGTGGGGTCGCAGCACTGGTCGACCATAAAGTGATCAGTGAGTAGACCATAGCCATTCGAGAAATTCCTAGAAGTCATGTGGTCGCAAGCTGTGGTTGCTTGATGTACAACCACAAGGTCGACCACACACTAATAAACATGTGACCACACAAAGTCGACTGCTCAGTCACAACAGGTTCTGTTTTGCTTTCTAACTAGTGTAACTTGTGAAAAACAATCCCTAACTTAACACCCACAAATTCTTTAGGTTCTCAAGTACTTTAAAGTAGTTTCCAAAGCTTGGGAAAAGATCAAACATCGTTTATAGGTGAGGGAACAAGACCTAAACTAATTAGACAATAACAAGCTACTTTTTTTCTTTTCTAATATTATAATTGATGCCATGCTTATATGCTTGTAATGTACATCTCATGTGTCATCCAATATTGCTGTTATTCTTGTTCATGCACATTTACTTTACTGTTCTATCTTATTGTAGATGATGATAGGAATAGGCATATATTTGTGAGTATGGTTGGTGTGCTGTGTGGGGAGGGGTGTGTGATCCCTAAACCATGCTTCGCATTAACATCATTGTATTGCCATTACCTTAGCAAAATTATTATGTCGTAGGGCATCAGGGGAGGTGGTCTAGGACTATGTGGTCTCTGACTCTGCTGAGGGGCCTTAGCTTTATCTCGATGGACCTATTAAGTGATGCTTGGGTGACGCCTTGGATACATTTGGATGGCATTAGGATTGGTTAGTAGCAAGCCTAATTTAAAAGCCCTTGTTAGTAGGGGCATACGTACTGGTATGGGTAGGGCATCAGGGGAATTGTTATCGGTGTGTGATGCAAATAATTTAGCTCTATCTCTATTAGATGGTGGGTGCATGTGGGACTGCAATGGTGGTTGATCCATTAGGCCGATTCACACACTCATGTATGGAGGTGCGATGATCGCCAATCCTTTCTATAGCACAGTTGCAAACTTAAACGAGACCAAAGATAATTAATTGAATGCATGCATATGTTTACGCATTATTTTGTTTACTCACTAAGTCGTGATTTGTGCTCACCCCTTGACATCGAACATTTTTAGTTGATGATGCAGGTCTTACTGTTGAAGAATATATAGAGGTGTTGTCGTATGGACATATGGCGGCGATGTATATGTAAACTATAGTAGATGAGTATGAATCTATGTGCAAGTGCTTTCAGTGTCTTTATTCTTCATTATTTTATATTTGAGGAGTTATGAAAACTTTTAATAGATTATTATAATATGTTTTGAGTTTATTTGGAGATAACTGATTTATTTACTATTTATCATGATAGACACTTAGTTCAGTATTTAACAAAGACTTCCTATCACACCCCAAATCTGGTGTAACCAGATTAGTGTGATGAACTGCTAATAAACCAACGGTTCAATCAGGATCTCATTTAGGTCGTACCCACCATATCAAACCACACACACATTCCACAGTAATAATAAGAGGTAATAAACAAATAAGTGAAAGTCATACAGATAATGAACTGAGTGTCTAACATTGATAATAAATAATTAATTCGATTATCTCTGAAACTCAAGACTTAAAAATAATTAATCCATTATATGTTCCAATAATCAAATATAGATAAACTAATCGAATATGCACTGGTTGCACTTACATGATGAATCATGCTCATTTTCACTAGCTTCTACGTCTATGGCCGCAACGTGTCCATACATCGACGCATTCACATATTCTCCAGTAGTAGGACCTGCATCATCAACTAAAAATATTTGATGTCAAAAGGGTGAGCACACATCATGGCCCAGTGAGCAAACAAAACAATGCAACAAACATATGCATGCATTCAATTCATATCTTTAGTCTGATTTTTAAGTTTGCAATGTGCTATAAAAAGGTTTGGTGGCCCTCGCACCTCTATACACGAGTGTGTGAATCCACCCAATGGATCAAACACCATTGCCATCCCACATGCACCCACTATGGAATTGAGATAGAGCTAAAGTGTCTAGATCAAACACCTCCAATACTTCCCCTGATGCCCTACCTATACCAACACGTACGCCCATTTTAGGGAGGACTTGCAAACTGGGATCACAACTAACAAATCATAATGCCAAACATTGTATCCACGGCCTCACCCCAGCATCCCCTAATACGTCCATAGAGATAGAGCTAAGGCCCCCCGGTGGAGTCAGAGACCACACGGTCTGAGACCACCTCCCCTGCTACACTACGATGTAATAGTTCTGCTATGGTAATGGCGATTCGACGATGTTAGTGGGCAAGACATGAGTAGAGATAGAGTTAGAGTCTGGTGACGAGGTCAAAGACGACCATGCCACGTCCTCCCCCTAATGTTCTACTCGCATCCAACACACCAACCACACACATACGTTCACATGCCTATTCCTAGCATCATCGTTATCATCATGTTATAAATAAATGGAATTAAATATGCATGAACAGTAATAGCAGAAATGTTGGATGACATGTGAGATGCATATACAAGCATACATGCATAGAATCAATCATGGCATTGGACTCAATAAAAGTAAACAGTTTGTTATTAACAAATTATTTTAGGTCTTGTTCCCTCACCTATTAGCAACACTCGATTTCCTTCCAATTCTTAAAGTTCTCTTTCAATTAATTTAACAACTTAAAAGTTATTTAAGTTAGGGTTCATATATAACATGTTACAGTAGTCAAAAATTGAAACAGAGCACTGATAGGTGTCTGATTGGTCCTACGGTCTCATACTGTATCAACCTTACTACCTACAATCGATACCCTTTGGTCACATATGGTGTGACCATAGCTACGACCATATTATTCCTGAATCTTCCCGAATGCCTATGGTCGATCCTCTGATTAGGCTGGTCTTGCTATGGTCGACCATAGCTGCGACCTTGGGATTTGTGGTCACATACTACATGCAATTCGAGTTATTCCTGGGTCAAGTCCTCTGATTTTTAATTGGGTTTATCCTAAGGTCATCCTATGGCCATCATTAGTAGTTTCTTATCAACCCTAATCATCAAACGCACTCCTCATGGTTCTTCTTGGGATTTTCTCAAGGAAATCACATTGATCATAATAGGTTGATATTGCCTATCTTCCATAGAATTCTTATTACTTAGAGTTTACATCTCTAGAGATTAGGTTCATACCTTCGCCTATAGTAGAGAGCCAATCTCTTCTCAGCAAAATCCTCTCTTTAGCCTTTTCTTCTTCTCCTTCTCTTCCTCATCTTTTCTTCTCTTTCCCTAGGGTTTACTAATGTTCTAAAAGAGTAAAAAAGGGCTGAGGGACGTCCTTTATGTTGAGAAAAACTCTCCATATAGAGTCCTCTTTCAATAAGGAAAGAAATCCCTTAATTTAGAAAAGTTTTCGAAACTAGGAGTCTGATCTGAGGTCCCACGGTCGATGGCTACGGTCGCAGAACTTGTCGATCATAGGGTCGAAATCATCGACCGTGGGGTCCTTGATTTGTAATCTTCATTCTTACCATATGGTTGATCATACATACCCAGGTATGCGACCATATGCATACAATTTTGGGTTTGAGTTGATTTTTACACCAGGTTTGTGATCCATCTTCACACGCTCCGTCTACTTGGTCTACGAATGATGGGAAGACCTGGCACAACATAGTTAAACCAGTTTAATGGAGTGCGGGTCTTACAACTCCCCCCTCTTATATAAATTTCATCCTCAAAATTTGTACATACCTCCCGAGTCAAATAGGTGAGGATATTGCTTCTGCATAGCATTCTCTTCTTCCAATATAATTTCTTCCATATTTTGGCTTCTCCAAGTAACTGTAACATAGTAAACATCGTGGTTACAAAGACGTTGAACCTTCAGACTAGTAATTTCAAAAGGCACCACTTCGAACATTAAATTTTCAGTCAAATCTGGTGGATCCACTGTTAACACATGTGTTGGATCTCTGACATACTTCTTCAATTGTGAAACATGGAATACATCGTGTACACTAGACATTGATGGTGGTAGTTCTAACTGATCTGCCACCCTTCCATGTCTATTTAGAACTTCATAAGGTCCAATATATCTGGGACACAGCTTCTCATTTTGTCCGACCCTTTTCAAATCACGCATAGGAGATATTTTCAGAAATCCCTTATCACCAATGGTGAATTCAAGATCTCTACGTCAATTGTCCGCATATTGCTTCTGACTGTTATGAGTTGTTCGGACTCTTTCCTTGATGATGTCGACCACTCAACAAATCTCCTCAACAAACTCTGGTCTAACAATACTCCGCTCTCCAACTTCGTTCCAAAATAAAGGAGTTCGACACTTCCTACCATATAGTGCTTTATAGGGTGACATTTGTATAGTCACTTGATATCTGTTGTTATAAGCAAACTCGATCAATGGTAACTTCTCATCCCATAAATCTTTGAAATCAATTACACAAGCTTGGAGCAAATCTTTTAAAATCTGAGTGGTACGTTCTGACTGTCCAACGGTTTGAGGATGGAATGCAGTACTAAACTTCAATGTTGTACTACCCATAGCCTTTTGTAATCCTTCCCAAAACTTTGAGGTAAATCGTAGGTCTCTGTCAGACACGATGCTTTAAGGTACACCATGCAATCTGACAATATTATCCACATACAGCTTAACTAACCTCTCTAGGGTATACTAAGGTCGTATAGCTATGAAACGAGCTATCTTGGTCAAATGATCCACAATCACCCAGACCTCGTCAACCACTCGGGGAGTCATTGGTAACTCGATGACGAAGTCCATAGTGATGCACTCCCATTTCCATGCTGGTTCAGGTAGTGGCTACAACAATCCTATAGGTCTTTGCCTTTCTGCCTTTACCTACTGACTATTCAAGCATTGAGACACAAATTTAGCAACATCTGCTGTCATTTCTCTCCACCAACATAGTTTCTTTAGATCATGATACATCTTTGTACTTCCAGGATGTACCGAATGTAAGCACCCCATTTTTGCTACCCTCAGCATAAGTGAACCAATATGGCAGGTTTTCAGACTTTACCCCACAGTAGTATCATAGGCTATTATTCTTCATTTGTGATATTTTACAAAGTGGACGTGAAAAATCTCGGGTGGAAGTCTCCGAAGGACCCATGCAAAATTAGACATGGAAATGGTCATTTAATCTTCGAAAATTCATATTTTGGTCACCCCATATCCAAATTAGGTGATTTCAGTTTTATTATGTTCTATTTTTAGTACTCTACAAAGTGGACATAAAGGATTTCTGGTAAAAGCCTCTAAAGGATCCCATGAATAATGGTCAGCCAAATTATTGATAATTGGCCTACTTAAACTTCAGAAATTCATAAGTTGACCATTTTATTTCTAAATGAGGTGATTCGAGTTCTAATATTCCTCATTTTTAGTGTTCTACAAAGTGAACGAAGAAAATTTGAAATAGATGCTATTAAAAAATTCCATATGGAATGGTGGCAGAAATAGACTATGAAATGTCAACTTTGGTCCAAACCAAATCAACCCAGCTCGATCAATTCAGCCCAAGCCAGTCTCAATCCAATTCAAATTGGTTCAGCCTATGTGCATCATGTGTTACGTATTTTCTATATATTATATTATATGTATATATATTATATAGTACATATTATATGTTCATATAATATATATTATATATATATTTACATATTGATATATTATAATATAGGTGGTGAGAATGGGATCAGTGGGATATATTTTAAAGAAAGGAATTGAGAAGAAAATCTGAGAAAGAAAGAAGAGATATATTAAAATGAGTAAAGAAAGGATAGATTGTACAAGAAAAGATTCGGCAATTGGGAAAGGAAAGAATGGAAATCGATGGAGGGAAATAGAGAACCAGGTGAGATTAAGAGATAGAGGGAGGCCGAGAAAAGGAAAGAAAAATGAGAGAGAGAATGAGAGATTGAGGGAGACCGAGAAAAGGAAAGAAATCAAAGAGAAAAAGGAGAGACCGACAAGAATCGTGAAGAGAAGGAGAGAAAAAAAAAGGAAAAAAAAAAGAGAAGAGGGAAATCAGAAAGAGAGGCGGCAAGCAGGGGGTTGCGGCAGAGAGTAATTCTGGGGTGTTGATTGGAGGAATGGAATCATCGTCAGTGGTTTCATCGGTCGGTGATAACGTTGGCAACCACGTAGGACCTGCGGGGAGTTTTGTAGCAGGAAGGCGATCTAGATCTGAGAGAACCATGTCAGATTTGGATCACAGATCGCAGATTGCAAAAGAGCTGCTACAGATCTGTAGTATAGATAAAGATGATCGGCCAACTTTGCTGGAGAGCATGACAGCTACGGTAGGTGATGAACCTTCATTGGTGGGGAGAAAATCTGACCCTTTAACCCCGATGGTGAACAACCAGAGGTGGGTTCTGGGTTATGGTCAGGTATCATCATTTGGTAAGGCTTTGTCGCAACAGCGGGGTAGGCCGAGACAAGGTGCGCCGGCTAATGGTTCAGAGGTGGCGACCATGGTGGAACCATGTGCAACGGGAGTTTTTCTCCCGATGGTGATGGTGTCTTTCGGCATGATGTTTTTTGAAGGAGATAAAGGACATCCATATGCAATGGGAAGAAACCATGTTTTATTGCATTTGGTCGGTGTTGCAGTTGGCGGTTATCAGAATGGAGATGAAGGTGCTGCGTGTTGGTCAGAGGGACCAAGGAAAGGCGACGAAGGACCACTGTGAGGTCCTCGGAGGAGTCCTAATGGACTCGTCGGTGGCTCTGATCATAGTTGTAAGCTTCTTCAGATCTGTGGCGGAGAGTGCTCTGTTGCGAGTCATAGTTGCAGGTGGTTACGACAGTGGTGGTTACAGTGTTGCTCAAGCCGATACTATGGCAGCAAAGGTGAACCAATGTGATGAGATTTGTGGGAACTCTTATGACAACTCAAGAATTTATATTTCGTATCTGCCTCCACCAAACTGCACACCACCGATCTGATTGCAACTTTATGTTACAAATAAAATCCCCACTATCCAACCTCCTACCACCTGTCCAAATGCATTCATTCCATCTAACCGTAGACCATTTTATGCAACACCTCCATGACCCCATGATCCCACACCTGTTCATCAATCTACTTACCTAAGCCCAATATCTTATTGCTCCAATACCTACCAAGAGCCACCATTGAACAAACCTCAACACTCATACCCGCAACCACTTGCTCCCTATTTTATGATCTGCTATTCCAATCATGAGCCCTTGATTCTGATTCCAATAATTTCATCATATTAGTTTTGTATGTTAATCAATGATTTAATCAATATGAGCCATAGTTTGTACATTTACTTGATTATGTTATGTGGCTGTTGACATGATTAAATTTTGGAACATTGACCATGATGATTTTTAATTTTAATCTTGACCATCAATCATGAAAATTTTAATGTGTTGATCTTGATCATTGATCATGATAATTTTATTGTTTGATCTCGACCATTAATCTGATCACCAAGCACGCACTGATCAAACATCAATAATTCAATCCCAACCATCAGATCACCCATTATCAAACCCCATGCAATCCTAGCCATCCGAATAGCATCCCCATCATCATAACCATCGGATCGTCCATCCAATCATCATTTTCACTATCCGATCATCACCCACACTGTCTGATCATCATCTACATCGTCCGATCACCCACCATTAATCTTCCACCACATGCTAAAATATTTGGAATGTTCATTTCTATACCTGTCTGCTACACATGCTTATTGCTATATCTGTCTGCTACACATGCTTATTGCTATATTTGTCTGCTACACATGCTCTCAAATGTTGTATTGGATTGTTCACATGCCATATTTGGATAAATGGATATATTTAGAGCATTCATATGCTTTGATTGGATTGTGCACAACCATGTTTGCCATATTCCATGTGTTGCTATATTTGGTAGAATAAATTGATTTTTTTTATCATATTTAGCAAAATCTTAATAATTATCATTTTTAAGTCTTACTATGCTTAGAAAAAAGCATATAAGATCTTCTTTTTTTTTTTGAAAAATTCATGTCATATATGCATTCGATGATTGGTACTCACCCTATTGATATATAGATGCATATTAGATCTTGCAATATTAGTTCTTGCCATGCTTAGATTAGCATATTAGATATTGCCATATTAGGTTCTTGCCTTATTTGCAATGCATGCCATATTATGGGAGATTTTCATAAATCTTACTATATTTTGTGATAGTTACCATAAATATCATACATGCCATGTTTAGAATATTCCATTTATGGTAATAACTTAATTTATGCTGCACCTAGTCGAACTGTCATATCTGTGCACCTAGCAAACATATTAGGTGTGGGGACGTGCATTTAGGCACCCACAATCCTGGCAAGGGCATAATGGAAATAATAAAAAACCTTAATAAAGAAAGATAATTGTGAGGACAAAGATGAAAATCTTTAGAAGTCGCCACCTAGATTTAGGTCTAGGACCTTAGAAATGTGAAATCTCACCCCAAGGTAAGACTTCGATTGACTCATGACCCTTAGATTGAAATTGTAGTCCATCAGAGATTGGGTAAGCATCAGGTTACGATTATGGGAAGGGGTTAAGCACCCAAACCGCCCGATCTAAATCGGTCTCCTATACCTTTCCTATGCTAGACTCTATTTGTTAAGCCAAACCAAACCAAGTGGTTTGATATCATTGAACCGAATCTGTATCCATCAGATTGCCTACGTATCACGGAATTATTCTGAAAATCAGGTTCACCATCGTAGTTCAGGTGTGATTAAAGTTTATGGCTGTGATTTATGCTTGTGCATGATTAAGTTTATTTGTTCAAGTTGAAATTTATGCATGAATGGTTGAGAAAACCCTATGGGTTAGACTCTGTATAGTCCAAGTAGACTGATAGATAGTCCTAGTGGATCTAAGAATAACCCTATTTGGGTTGGAATGTGGATAATATCCTAGTGGATCTATGGATAGTCCAAGTAGACTAAGGTTTGGATAACCCTATTTGGGTTAAAATATGGGGATATCCTAGTGGATCTATAGATAGTCCGAGTGGACTAAGGTGTGGATCCGAATTTGGGATACTCCCAAATAGCCTATGTATCCTAGGGTTTGCCCTAGGAATCAGAATCCACGTAGTTCGGGCTTGGGTTGAAATGGATGGATATCCTAGTGGATCTATGGATAGTCCGAGTGGACTAAATGTGTGGATCCGAATTTGGGTTTCTCCCAAATAGCCTACGTATCCTAGGGTTTGCCCTAGCAATCAGAATCCGCTTAGTTTGAAATTGGGTGAAATGATTGGATATCCTAGTGGATCTATGGATAGTCCAAGTGGACTAAGGTGTGGATCCGAATTTGGGATTCTCCCAAATAGCCTACGTATCCTAGGGTTTGACCTAGGAATCAGAATCCGCGTAGTTCGAACATAACCTGTTCTAGGTTATAAAGTGAGAACAAGTTCTAGGTTTGGGATTGAGAACTTATTCTAGGTTTAGGGTTTAGAACCTATTCTACGTTTAGGGTTTTCGAAGGGGCAAATCGTCCTAAATTATCCTTTTCATTCTGAATTCTAATTTTGGAAGGTTTGGCAAATAATTCTCTTTCTTTATTAAGGTTTTATTATTCCCATTATGCCCTTCCCAAGAATGTGGGTGCATAAATGCACGTCCCCACGCCTAGATTATCTTCTAGAAGTGTGCAGATATGGCAGTTTGACTAGGGTGTTGCATAAAATAAGTTATTGCAAAAAAAAAAGAATATTCTATCTAAATATGGCACATAAAACATTTATGACAAGAAATTCTCATACAGTAAGATTGTTTAAAAATCTTTCAAATATGGCATGTATTGCAAATAAGGCAAGAGCCTACATGGCATGATCTAGTATGCTATTTTCTACCCTAATTGTTATTTTCTTTCCATTTTAGGATTTTCTACCTTAATTATTATTTTATTTCCATTTTTAGGGTTTTCTACCCTAATGTTACATTCTTTCCATTTTAGGGTTTTCTACCCTAATTATTATTTTATTTCCATTTTTTAGGGTTTTCTACCCTAATTATTATTTTATTTCCATTTTTTAGGGTTTTCTACCCTAACTGTTACTTTCTTTCTATTTTAGGATTTTCTACCCTAATTATTATTTTATTTTCATTTTTTAGGGTTTTCTACCCTAATTGTTACATTCTTTCCATTTTAGGGTTTTCTACCCTACTTGTTATTTTATTTCCATTTTTTAGGGTTTTCTACCCTAATTATTATTTTATTTCCATTTTTTAGGGTTTTCTACCCTAATTGTTACATTCTTTCCATTTTAGGGTTTTCTATCCTAATTGTTATTTTATTTCCATCTTAGGGTTTTCTACCCTAAATGTTACTTTCTTTCAATTTTAGGGTTTTCTACCCAAATTATTATTTTCTTTCCAGCTTAGGGTTTTCTACCCTAACTGTTACTTTCTTTCCATTTTAGGGTTTTCTACCCTAATTATTATTTTCTTTCCATCTTAGGGTTTTCTACCCTAAATGTTACTTTCTTTCCATTTTAGGGTTTTCTACCCTAATTATTATTTTATTTCCATCTTAGGGTTTTCTACCCTAACTGTTACTTTCTTTCCATTTTAGGGTTTTCTACCCTAATTATGGCAATAAGCATCCAACTATGGCAATGAGCATTCAAACATGGCAGTGTATCTAAAAAAAACACTCATGATGAAAAATTCAATGGTATAAATCACCATTAATGGTAATCTAACCGTTCAGATGCTTTGAAATCAATCATGATGATAATCTAATGGTTTATATGCATTTAAAATATTCATAGTGAAGATCCGATGATTCAGATTCATTTAAGACACTCATAATGAAGATCCATTGGTTTGGATCAAGCATCAACATATCTAAAATCAATGGTCCAGATTTGCTAATTCAAACATCCAAGATCAATGATCCGATTTTATCATTAAAGCATCCGAAAATCGATGGCCAAATTTTATCTCATAAAAATTCATAATCAGAGGCCATGATCAATCACTTAAGGAAAATCTAAATCAAAGGCTAGATCAATCACCTTAAGATTTCGAATCATATGGCTCACAATTGATCAAATTAAAATTCATTCAATATCAATGGATCAAATTACATCCTCATCAGATTAACATCAATGACTCAAATCATATGACCATTTCATGGCATCATATGATCAAACAAAAATAATCATCCAAAAACTCAATTTCATGGGAGAGAAGATTAGGTGATAAATTTACGGATCAAGGGGATTGCAATGGATATGGAGTAGCGAGTTGGGATAATGGCTGCAGGTGATAGGATGTTACAGTGGTACACCGAATCAGGTAAGTGAATGGTGGTATTGATAATAAAAAGAATGAAAGAGGAGAGGGTTTACCTGGTTTGCAGATCCCTGAACCTTCTGCTCTTCTTCTTCTCCTCTCTTCAGCTTTCTTTAGCTTTCGGATTCCCAAAACCGAACACCCCTAAGAAAGCCCATGTTTCCTCCTTTTTTTTCTCTTCTTCCCTTCTTTTTCTCCCAAAAACGTGAACCACAAAGGCCTTTCATGTTTTTTTTCTTTTTCCGTTTTTTTTTCTCTTTTCTTCCCTTCTTTTTCTCCCAAAAACGTGAGCAGCCTTTCACGTTTTTTTTCCCCCCTTTTTTTTCTCTCCTCTTCCCTTACTTTTCTCCCAAAACTTAGCTCAAAAGCCTTTCACGTTTTTCTTCATCTTTCCCTTTTTTTTCTATTTGGAAAAGTCTCTTTAGAAAAAGCCGCGTTTTTCTCTTTCTTTTCCCTTTTTTTCTCTCTTCTTCCCTTCTTTTTCTCCCAAAAATGAGCTCCCTAAGCTTTCCACGTTTTTTTTTCTCTTTCCCTTTTTTTTTTGGAAAAATCCCTCCTTCTTCTCTCTCTCATGTCCCTTTTATCTTCCCCTTCTTTCCCTTTTGAAAAAAAATCTAGAAACCCTAAATCCTTTCTCTTTTCACGTCCTCTCTCTCCCTCTTTTTTTTTTTTTCTTTGGAAAACTCCTAAAACCGTGACTCCTAAAAAAACCCTACATTTTCTCTTTCTTCTTTCTTTTTTTTTCTCCAAAGAAATCCTTTGGATTCTCTTAGAAAAAAGTCACGTTTTTCCTCTCTCCCTCTTTCCCTTTTTTTTTCTCAAAATCTTTTGGATTATCTCCAAAAATCGAAATCCCCATTCTCTTCCATGTTTTTTTCTCTCCCCTCTTTCTTTTTTTTTCTCCAACAAAATCCTTTGGATTCTCTTAGAAAAAGTCACGTTTTTCCTCTCTCCCTCTTTCCTTTTTTTTCTCAAAATCTTTTGGGTTATCTCCAAAAACCGAAATCCCCATTCTCTTCCACATTTTCTCTCTCTCCTCTTTCCTTTTTCTTCTCCAAGATCTTTTGGATTATCTCCAAAACCAAAATCCCCCTTCACTTTCACGTTTCTCTCTCCCCTCTTTCCTTTTTCTTCTCAAAATCTTTTGGATTATCATTTACATATAATAATATATATTATATACATATATACATATATATTTAATAACATACATACATATACATACATATATATATATATATATATATATATATATATATATATATATATTTATGTATATGTATGTATGTTATTAAATATATATATATATATATATATATATATATATATATATATATATATATATATATATATATATATTGTGCACATAGATGAACTGATTCGAAATGGGTTGAGACTGACTTAGGTTGACAACTGATATGGGTTGAGCTAGGTTGGACCAAAACTGGTTTGAACTGAGTTGACTGGACTGATTGGAATTAACTGGGTTTTTTCTCCTTGTCATTTCACGGGTCATTCTCGCTGTTATCCCGCATGGATTTTTTTGATGGCCTCTATTCCAAATTTTTTGCGTTCATTTTGTAGAACATTAAAAATGTGGAATATAGGAACTTGAATCACCTCATTTGGAAGTAAAATGGTCAACTTATGAATTTTTGAGGTTTAAGCGGACTAATTATCGATAATTTGACTGACCATTCTGCATGAGATCCTTCGGAGGCTTCTACCGGAAATATTTTACGTCCACTTTGTAGAGCACTAAAAATGGAATATAATGAGACTGGAATTATCTGAATCCGATGTAGAACGGGAAAGATATGAAGCTTTGAAGTTCTGACGATCATTTTGCATGCAAGCTTGCGTGGGACCCACTGGTGACTTCTACCCTAGATTTTTTACGTCCACTTTGTAGAACATCATGAATGAAGAATAATGGTCTTGGAATTATCTGAATCCGATGTAGAATGGGAAAGATATGAAGCTTTGAAGTTCTAACGATCATTTTGCATGCAAGTTTGCATGGGACCCACTGGTGACTTCCACCCGGGATTTTTTACGTCCACTTTGTAGAACAACATGAATGAAGAATAATGGTCTTGGAATCATATGAATCCGATGTAGAACGGGAAAGATATGAAGCTTTGAAGTTCTAACGATCATTTTGCATGCAAGTTTGCATGGGACCCACTGGTGACTTCTACCCGGGATTTTTTACGTCTACTTTGTAGAACATCATGAATGAAGAATAATGGTCTTGGAATCATCTGAATCCGATGTAGAACGGAAAAGATATGAAGCTTTGAAGTTCTAACGATCATTTTGCATTCAAGTTTGCATGGGACCCACTGGTGACTTCTACCTGGGATTTTTTACGTCCACTTTGTAGAACATCATGAATGAAGAATAATGGTCTTGGAATCATCTGAATCCGATGTCGGATGATCAAGATATGATGATTTGAAATTCAAACAATCCGACTTAGGATAATTTGCATGAAGGCCCCTGGGATTATTATTTATAATAATTTCATAAACCTCCCCTATATGTATCATCCGACTAAAATGGTCGTATCTTCCTCATTTGATATCAGAATTGAGCAATTCTGGTCTCGTTTCGAAGATAATTCTATGACCTATGCATCTATGCAGGTAATAGCCCATGACCCTGCTATGGAGATCAGTGGAGAATCACAAATCTTTGGGTTAAAGGTCAAAAACCTGCCATATTGGTTCACTTATGCCGAGGGTGGCAAAAATGGGGTGCTTACAGATGCCCCTCTTTAGCCGAGATTGTTATCAGTTGAAGGCTAAAGATAAAAGAACCACATTTTTGGGGTATGAGTGATATTGTTTATTGGGCTGCACTTAGGGTAATTCTTCCTAAACTGCCTACGTATTCTAAGGGTGTCCTAGAAATCAAGCCCAGAACGTAGTTCGACTGGCAAGAAAGTTTGCTCTTCTTGGAAGATTGGTGGGTGCTCTTCTTGTATGAAGCTAGGCTGTGAATACAAGACTCATTTGTAGGCTGAGAACCTCTTCTTGCTGAGGTGACTCATGATGCAAGGTAATTGCGGGCTTGAACCCGGCTTGATCCATTTATAGGCTGATAAACCTCTTCTTGTACGAAGCTAGGCTGTGAATACAAGGCTCATTTGTAGGCTGGGAACCTCTTCTTGCTAAGGTGACTCATGGGGCAAGGTATGTGCGGGCTTTGACCCGGCTTGATCCATTTGTAGGCTGATAAACCTCTTCTTATATGGAGCTAGGTTGTGAATACAAGGCTGATTGCATGAGCTTGGGCTCGGATTTGATTTGTTTGGATGGAAGACTTGATGTCTTCTCTTTGATTGAACTGAGGCTCTTTTGATTGAGGTTTTGAGATTGATTTTCTGAATAAGCTAGGGCTCTGCATTTGATTCACTTATAGGCTGAGATTGACTTGATCTTTGAATGAGCTAGGGCTCTACATTTGCTTTACTAATAGGTTGAGATTGACTTGATCTTTGGATGAGCTTGGGCTCTACATTTAATTTACTTATAGACTGAGATTGATTTGAAATTTGGATGAGCTAGGGCTCTACATTTGATTCACTAATAGGCTGAGATTGATTTGAACTTTGGATGAGCTAGGGCTCTGCATTTGATTCCCTTGTGGGCTGAGATTGATTTGAACTTTGGATGAGCTTGGGCTCTACATTTGATTTACTTATAGACTGAGATTGATTTGAAATTTGGATGAGCTAGGGCTCTACATTTGATTCACTAATAGGCTGAGATTGATTTGAACTTTGGATGAGCTAGGGCTCTACATTTGATTCTGAAATGAGTAAGAACTCAGAAGGTCGCTTATAAGGTGATACTGAATGACTCATCTTGGCAGTTCCTACCAGCTTTGGACCTTCGGGATTGAAAATAAGAATATCCTTCTTAGAAGCTCTATGGCTATGAACCTTTAGGATGCTTGAAAGTGACCCATACAGGAAGGCTTTGTTGACTTTGAACCTTTAGGGTTGAAATCTGACCCATCTTGGAAGTCTCTTAACTTTGAACCTATAGAGTGCTGGACATATTTGAAATGATGGTGAATTCCTTCGCAGTTTTCCGAGTTTTTTGCTCCTGCTTTATTGGTGAAGGCACAAAACATGACATCGATGGAAATGGTGTCATGGACTTCGCTGGCATGATACCTAGATTTAAAATTTTCCATTTATGACCTGGTACTGAAAGTTTGACTCAATTTCAACACGATAGGGATGACTTGGTTGCTCCCTTTGAAGGGTTCCATGTAATTTGAAGGTGATGATTTTCTTCAGCCAACATTGGTGTTGTTGGATTTTGGATTGAAAGAAACTCTAGCGAGGATTTTGGACAAGAATGAGGGGAGTTTGACAGTCTCTAACCAAAGTGATTTTATTGATTGACCTTGGTGTTAGACTGTCGAGGGACATCTGATCAACTAAGTTCTTTGATTGTGCACTATGGTAGACCAAATTGGTAGAACAGCCAAGTGGCGATGAAATGTGACATGGGTTTGGCCCTTGATCTAGGCTCATGAAAAGCTCAGGGCATTGCAACATTGTTGTGCCAATTTTAAAAGATGAATGAACCATGGCCCTAAAGTATGCACGAGGAGCAAAGGATTTGAAGTGTTCCTTCAGAGAATTTGGTGACCAAATCCTAACAGGTGATCGACCACATTGGATTTTCTTCATCAACAGGATTGGGAGAACTGAGAAATTGGCAAAAACCAACTTGGATGGACCTACTTCTGTTGACTATGAAAGTAGTGACTTCAGACTAGACAATAGATCCTTGATGTAATGCTCATGATCAAGTTCGATTCTTCTACATAGGGTATATCTATGCCCCAATGTCTGCATGTTGTGACAGACCGCTACTGTAGAAGGAAATGGGAAATCTAACAGAGTTAGAACAAGGTTGAATCTGGATTGCATTTAGAATTTGACCATGCTTCTGAGGTCAAGGGAAGATTGACAGATTGATTGCAGAAAATGATTTCTTAGATAAATCCTTGTTGAATCTTGAAAAATGAGGGAGCTGATGATGAATTTGGCTACATCCGTAACCAGGCCATGAGAATTTGCTCTCTCCCTAACATGACCAAAGGATTTGAAGATAGAATTATGTTGAAAGGCAATGCTATTGAGCCCAATAGATGATGGTTTGTTCAACTCCTCCGAGTATGATTCACTGGGGAGCAACAGGGGTTCCTTTCCTTATGGAGGGTAGACTGGTATGACACTTGTCTACATGAACCACTGAATTTTTCTATGAAGGGCCAATGAGGGCAATGCTTTAGGGTTGCATCATGTCGCCTATCCCCACTGAGGTATTATGGGTTGCCCATTGAGGATTCTCGGGTTGCCTTTCCCTGGCTGGTGGGT